>JAVJIX010000036.1:3062500-3205000 GCA_036785185.1 Paratrypauchen microcephalus | reverse complement strand
GGGACACGTTTCTCCGGAGCTCATGTACAGAATGTGATCAGATATTTTACTGGCGAAAGAGCACAGATATTATCCTTTAGAATGAATTTTAGAATTGTTTATGCAGAAAATGACAAATGGTCAAAATAATAAAAAAGATACATCTTTTCAGACCTCAAACAATGCAAAGAAACAACATCAAATTCATTTTAAAACAACATAATACTAATGTTTACACTTAAGAAGAGTTCAGAAATCAATATTTGGTGCAATAAGCCTTATTTTTAATCACAGCTTTCATGCGTCTTGGCATGCTCTCCACAAGTCTTTCACATTGTTCTTGGGTGACTTTATTCCACTCCTGGTGCAAGAACTGAAGTAGCTCAGCTTTGTGTTTGTGTTGGAATTCAACAGACGCTGGAATGGAATGGCTGTAATACATGTAGAGATGCTGATTTCAAGAAGAAAAAAAAATGCAGTGGTCTCTTATTTTTTTCCAGAGCTGTATATGTGAGAACAAGTGAGGAGGAATCAAGAGACACCAGCTCCACTGTTCCGTTTAATAATAGTGAAGTTAACCCTTACAAACTGCAGGTAGACAGAGCACAGCATCCCCTCTCTGTCTACTCACCCGTCACCGCTGACACGTATGTACCAGTGACACATGCCCCCACGCTATCAGGCTACACGCACATAATTAACTGTCAAATTTAAGCTCAGAATTAAACACAGCCTGATTCTGTTGTCATAGCGTTAAAACCTGCCCGCGCTCACCTTCACAATGCGCCAGCTCGTCCTCCATTGTCTCTAAATAAACAGTAAACTATCAGCTGTTCCGCGTATCTGCTCTTTACGGCTCGCTCAGTCAATTAAGAAGATGAAGAGAAGGAAAAAAACACGAGCCGGGGTCTGAGGTTTTGATAGCAGCTAATTATATTGGGTTGAAACTTCGTGAAGCATTGCGCTAATTGCGTTGAGGTCAGCAGGCGCCCTCCCACCAGGACCCCCCCCTTCTCCTATCCCCTCCTCCCTTCTCCCTCCTCCTCCCTGGGCTCGGTGGTGGTTCCTGCTCGTTCGTACATCCACGCAAACACACAAACTGCTGCTACTGACACACGGGTCCACTGTAATGTAAATTAAAAGCATGAAAGTCCAATTCTGGGTGCCTGAAAACTGTTGTATTGCAGGTAATGAGTACTGCAATTTAAAAAGGAAGGAGTTGATGATGAGAATGCTGTATTCATAACGTAACTACTTAAAGGAAAAGTAACGTTTTTTACAATTTGAGCCTTATTTCTGTCATAAAACAAGTTGTTTTACTCACCCATAGCACTTTGGTGTCATATGGAGCATTTCCAGAGATGTTTTAGATTAGCGTTAGGCTAACGCCGTTAGCCTAGCGCGACTTATAGCCATAGCTTGGGGCATTCCCCGAGCATGTAATATGCCCCGTGCGGGCTCCACATAACACAAACTTTAGCACTTTTCAAATCATAGAAGCTCAATGTCTTTAGTCTACGATTTCGTTTGGTCAAAAGTGGCCTGTAATCCGAGATTTAGCCATAGTTTCGAGTAGATGAGGACGCCAGTGCGCATGTGTGGACTGTGCTCTCAGCTTCCGGGACCCAAACATGGAACGCAAAGCTGTAAATTATGGATAAATCTCGGATTACAGGCCACTTTTGATTCAAACGAAATCGTAGACTAAAGACATCGAGCTTCTATGATGTGCTAAACTAAGTGCTAAACTTTGTGTTATTTGGAGCCTGCACAGGACATATTACATGCTCAGGGAATATATTATATGCCCCGAGCTATGGCTATAAGTCGCGCTAGGCTAACGGCGTTAGCCTAGCGCTAATCTAAAACATCTCCGGAAATGCTCCATATGACACCAAAGTGATATGGGTGAGTAAAACAACTTGTTTTATTACCGAAATAAGGCTCAAATTGTAAAAAACGTTACTTTTCCTTTAACTCCCCACCTTTGATAAAGCTGTTTAATGTCATACTGTGGAACATTCCAGGCAGAGCAATGACATATCCACGGAGAGAAACAGTTGACAGACCCTCCTCCAGAAAGTTACATAGTGCACCTTAAAGGGACCTATATTACGTTATTTTCTGATGTATGCTCTAACGTTATCTCATCAAAACCGTATGTGGAGTTGTGTTTTGTTTCACTTACACATGTTTGAGTAATCCTGCATTATTAGCCACACAAACACACAAAGGTGGATGCGGTCTGTTGAACTGCTGCTACTGACACGAGGCCCTCTTCAATTTGTGGTGTGGGCGAGAAAGAGGAGGAGGAGGAGGAGGAGGAGTGAGAGGAAAATGTGCAAATTGTTGATAGAGAATATGGTTTGAATGGGCGGTTAAAAAAGGATTACTCAAACTTGTGTGAGAGAAACAAAACACAACTCCAGGTGTGTAACAAAATAAAAGTAGTAAAATATTGAACTTTAAGGTGCACTGCACAGCTTTCCTGGTGGAGGGTCCGCCACCTGCTCGTCTCCATGGAGAGGTTATTGCTTTGCCAAGAATGTTCCATGGTATGACATTAAACACATCGATCTAGCATTTATTCAATACGGTTTACGGTAATGAAGTTACAGACACACAGTACATTTTACAGTAGATACTTTTTACTTTTAACATCTTTGTCATTTGAGCAAACAAAAATATACAAATAAAACTGCTAGAAAAAGACGGATTGATTAAATTGTTTCTATTGAACAGTAGAGTACAAATCACTACATTTGAAGCCTTATAAGAACTCAAAATCTGCCTGAAATACTTTTATTTTTTATGCTTTAAGTACATTTTTAAACAGGTACTTAAATGTTTTTAGTTAAAGGTGCATTGTGTAACCTTTCTGGTGGAGGAATCATCAAATGTTTTTGCTTTGTCTGGAATATTTCACAGTATGGTTATAAACCTTTCTATCTTCAGGGAGACCAAACCAGACCAGGTTACAGGTTAGATCTGTGGAGAGGCGACCCTTCTCACAGTCAGAATGTTGTTTTTCTAGATATTTTTGAGATATAAAATCACCTGTAATTGAATAAATGTAAAGTAGAGCTGTTTAATGTCATAATGTGGAACATTCCAGGCAGAGCAAAGACGTATCCATAGAAACAAGCAGGTGACTGACCCCAACCATAAGATTTTTTTTTTTAACTTTGCTTTAAAAACTTTTCTCTGTTATCTGTACCTTTGATTAAGAAACAAAATTGAGTACTTCTTCCATCACTGTTTCATGAGGTCACAACATTATGACATAGTTTAAAGCTCACAAGTCAATTTTGCGTAATATGGGACCTTTAATGAATATTTTAAAAAATAATAACACAGTGACGTTATTATAAACAATGCAAATAATAGGTATTTTAGTATATATCTTTTATGTATTTTAACCAAAGAAGGCTGTGAAAATGTGCAAATTTGATAGAGAATTTGGTTCGAATGGGCGCTTATTATAAATGTAAATATACCCAATTAAAAATGCTATGGTAGTGCTGTAAGGGAGATTTTCTGAATGTCTTCCCCGCTCTTCACCTCCATTTTATGCCACAGTGTTGAGTCTTCTTCAAAACCTTTAAAAAGCTTTGGTATTTTGAACAGCTGACCGAGGTCCAAGCTTATTTCTCACTTTACTAACACATTCCCAGCAAAGAGTATATGAGTGCGTTTTACAACTTTCAAGGGCCAGAGTGGAGTTTTGTTGCCATGGTAAAGCTAAAAACAACTAGCATGCTAACAGCACTACTTCCTGATTCGTGGACGATAAAAAAACATCCATCCATCCATTTTCTTCCACTTATCCGGGGCCGGGTCGCGGGGGCAACAGTCTAAGCAGGGACTCCAAGACTTCCTTCATCCCGGACACTTCCTCCAACTTCTCCTGGGGGACCCCAAGGCGTTCCCAGGCCAGCCAGGAGACATAGTCCCTCCAGCGGGTCCTGGGTCTTCCCCAGGGCCTCCTCCCATGCCCGGAACACTTCCCGAGGGAGGCGTCCAGGAGGCATCTGGAACAGATTCCCGAGCCACCTCAGCTGCTCCTCTCGACGTGGAGCAGGGATGAAAGAGTTCCGCTTTTTAGCGGATCTCCGCTTTTTTTTTAGCGTGGTAATTTTTTTTTTTTTCCAACTACGTTGAAATTTTGGGTGTGTATTATATATGTATAATTGTGTTTAGGGTTGCCAACCGTCCGTTGAAAAATGTAATCGTCCCGTATTCAGAAACAAAAGTACATGTCTCGTATTAAACTTGTACATGTGTGCGGGGCCGCGCGAGCTTGTGTGCTCTTCTGGTGCTGCGGACACCGCACGTGCACGCAGCAGAGCGCGAAGCGCTCTCCCCTTTTTAAGCACCTAGCTCTCATGTCAACGACTGGTGCCCGCTGACATGGCACGGTGGCCGTGACTTTCCGCTTTTTTCATGATTGACCACTTTCATCCCTGGTGGAGGAGCAGCGGCTCTACTCCAAGCTCCTCCCGTGTGACTGAGCTCTTCACCCTATCTCTAAGGGAGCGCCCAGCCACTCTGCGGAGGAAACTCATTTCGGCCACTTGTATCCGCGATCTTGTCCTTTTAGTCATTACCCAGAGCTCATGACCATAGGTGAGGAGAGGAATGTAGATTGACCGGTAAATTGAGAGCTTTGCCTTTTGGCTCAGCTCCCTCTTCACCACAACGGTCCGGTACAGCGACCGCATCACTGCCGACGCTGCACCGATCCACCTGTCAATCTCACGCTCCATCCTTCCCCCGAGATACTTGAACTCCTCCACTTGAGGCAAGGACGCTTAACTCACCCGGAGACGGCAAGCCACCTTTTTCCGCTCGAGAACCATGGCCTCGGATTTGGAGGAGCTGATCCTCATCCCAGCCGCTTCACACTCGGCTGCAAACCGCCCCAGTGCACATTGGAGGTCCCGGTTCGATGAAGCCATCAGGACAACATCATCTGCAAACAGCAGAGATGGGATCCTGTGGTTCCCAAACCGGATCTCCTCCGGCCCCTGACTGCGCCTAGAAATTCTGTCCATAAATATAATGAACAGAACCCTGGAATAGACCTTAACGGGAAGGCTGAGGAGTGTGATTCCCTGATAGTTGGAACACACCCTCCGGTCCCCCTTCTTAAACAGAGGGGCCACCACCCCGGTCTGCCAGTCCAGAGGTACTGTCCCCGACCGCTACGCGATGTTGCAGAGTCGTGTCAGCCAAGACAGCCCCACAACATCCAGAGACTTAAGATACTCAGGACGGATCTCACCCACCCTTGCCACCGAGGAGCTTTCCAACCATCTCAGTAACTTTAGCCATGGTGATGAATGAGTCCAACCCCGAGTCTCCAGCCTCTGCTTCCTCCTCGGAAGACACGACGGCAGGATTGAGGAGATCCTCAAAGTATTCCTTCCACCGTCTGATAACATCCCCAGTTGAGGTCAACAGCTCCCCACCCACACTGTAAACAGTGTTGGTGAAGCGCTGCTTCCCCCTCCTGAGGTGCCAGACGGTTTGCCAGAATTTTTTTGAGGCCGTCCGATAGTCCTCCTCCATGGCCTCTCCGAACTCCTTCCAACCCTGAGTTTTTGCCTCTGTGACTGCCAGGGCTGCAGCACGCTTGGCCCGCCGGTACCCGTCAGCTTCCACAGGAGTCCCATGAGCCAACAAGGCCCGATAGGACTCCTTCTTCAGCCTGACGGCATTCCTTACTTCCGGTGTCCACCACCGAGTTCGGGGATTGCCGCCATGACAGGCATTACAGATCTTACAACCACAGCTACAGGCGGCCGCATCGACAATAGAGGCCGAGAACAAAGCCCACCCAGCCTTCCCCGGAATCCGGGAGAAGCTCTCCCGGAGGTGTGATTTGAAGGTGCCCCTGATAAAAAAACATTGAATTTATTAGGGGGGCCAAGCACCGAAGGTGCTTAGGCACCCTATAGGAATTGCTTTGCGTTGCCTAGGCAAGTTGCCTAGCAACCCTTTGATCTTTCCTTTGATGTTCTGGTCTCCTGATTCCTATTATTATTATTCTATATTCTTCTCCACATGGGAGTCTATGGCAACCCCGAGAACCGTCTGGTGAAAATTTGTGAAATTTGGCATGCACATTCCAGCCCGTCTCCTCATTACCCACAGCAATTTATAGGTCCCCACCCCCAACCGTCTAGTGGCACCAGCAGGTCAAAGTTGCAGAAATGTGTCAATTGCCTAGCAACACACCTAGCAACCTTTGATCTGTCTTTGATGTGTCTGTTCTGACAGGGTTAGACCCTGACCTTGTCAGACCCTGTCAGACTCTGTTAGATCCTGTCAGACCTTGTTAGACCCTGTCAAACGGTGCTTGGCCCCCACATTGCTGCTTGCAGCTATATTTATTTATTGCAATTATGACGAGAGGCTAATGTGATTGTAAAAATGCTATATTGCTTTATTCCATTACTTCTCAAATTTTCACACCAAGTACCACCTAAAATACAGTAATATCTGGCTTTCTCAGTAACATCAGGTCTAAACCAAGACTATTTTAGGCCTAAATTATGACTAAACCTGGTCTATAATGAGACTAAACCATACTGAAGGTTGTTCTAAATAAGGATTAATTAAAAAAAGGCCAAAAACAGTAATTGATTGATCCTTAAAGGGCCCATATCATACTGTTTTCTGTTTTAATGTCATTTCCTCATCGTAAACATACCTGGAGTTGTTTTGTTTCATTCACATGTTTAACACACATTCTGCATATTTAGGCTGAGTTCTTCTCTTAATCACAAAACGCTCCAACTTGTGATGTCATGTGGTAATACTGGAATTGCTCCACTGTGTTTTCAAACTTCATACATCTTCGCTAGAATCATTTGGATGATTTCAGCCCTGGAATTGCCAATCTCTACTAAACTAAAGGTAAAAATGTAGCTGTTAACTTGAAAACTACAAACACAACACAAAACACAACTCTAAGTATGTTTTTGATTACGATAACTTTTTAACATGGCTTAAAGCTCACAAGAGTTTTGGTAATGTAGGGCCTTTAACCTCTCACATAAGTTTCTTTGTACCACCTCTCTCCTTTCTGTCGTGCAGGTTTGATGGGTCTCCCCTCGGACTCGGGCCCCCAGTCCAGGACGTCGTGCTCCTACCAGCCCTCCCCCCTCCAGATCCCCCCTGTACCCCCCTCCCACCACCATCAGCAGCACCTCCAGCCCCACCCACAGCACCCACAACCACTGTCCCACCAGAGCCACAGCACACAGCCCTGCTCCAGCACAGGTAAAAGGCCTGACGCTCTTTTTCTTAGACTTCAAGACTTCTAGACAATCCACAAGACAAATTATTCGGACACAGTAGCTCAAATACTACTGTATCCAGGACTGCATACTGGTTTGATGCAGATTAGGCTATGTTCAGACTGCAGGGCTTAAAGAAGAGCTTCTTTAAGCTCGATTTTTTTGCGAGGTCGTTCACATTTCCAATTAAATGCGACTTGTATGTGATCTCCAGTGTGAACTTTAAACGCCCTAAAAGTGTCCCGCATGCACATTGGAGGACACGACGACATCGTGCTCAGTGTATACGGAAGTAGCCTAAACATGTACACTAGCATTGAGCACCTGGCGATATTTAAGTTGCTGTCGTACCACAGCCAGAACTTGTACAGCTTATTTGTTTTAAGGAGAACATTGAGAAGGACCTGGACCTTCTTGGGCCAGGGTTCCTCTTTTGTAACGCAATTCTATCAGCTCAACACTGGGCTTGTCTCTTAAAATACGGTCCAGTTCTGTTCAGTTTCTGCCTACTTCAGTGCAGAATAGTGATGTTTTTCGCTTGTTGATGATGCGTAGGTCGAAAATATATGCGACCTGGCCGTTCAGACTGAAGTCGCATGTCAAAAGATTGGATATGTATCGGTTTTAGGACATATCCAAGTGGCCTGGGTCGCATTTGAAAAAATCGGATCTGTGTCGTTCAGACTGTCATTAAAAGATCAGATACAGGTCGCATCGGGTGAAAAAATCGGATTTGGGTCACTTCAGGCTGCAGTCTGAACGTAGCCATAGTTTATCACAGAGACTATGAATAATAAAAATAAATAAATAAATAAAACAAAAAGATTTTCATTAAATTTGGTTTATTACTTTTACATAGCACTCACTTTTACAGTTGCAAGGTTCAAATTAATTGACGTAATCATGATTTTGAATTTTAAACCCAAAATAAAATAAAAAAAAATACACATTAGAGAGCAAGAGATACTTTATTGATCCCAAGAGAAATTCAAGTTTTGCTGCAACAACAGTTACTCTGCGATGAAAAAACTCACAAACTGGACGCTCACATCCTGCCATAACCTACCCATAATTCACAGCATATATTAAAGGAGGTATGATTAAAACACATACATCAAACATTTATTCATTATGGGTGTTTCTGTTGCTCAAAAATACATGAACTCCCTCTGTGAATAGCGGCGACTCTCCACAGATCTGACCTGTAATGTAGTGTAGTGCTGTAACCTGCTGGTCTCCCTTGTGATACAGTGGTCCCTCGCTCTGTCGCGGTTCACTGTTCATGGGCTCGTTGTTTCGCGGATTTTTTTTAATTTTTTTAATTTATTTTTTTTTATAGTGTAACATTTTTTTATAGTGTAACATTGTGTTCTGCTTCCTGATTGGCTAAGAGCCTGTAGACCTTTGCCGATTGATAGATGGGGGACGCGGGGGGGGATCAGGACCAGACTGGAACTAGACCAGGACCAGACCGGGACTAGACCGGGACTTGACCAGGACTAGACCAGGACTAGACCAGGTCTAGACCAGAACTAAACCAGGTCTAAACTAACCTGGGAAATCCCAGGCTGTCTTTCGTTCGTTCCGATCTGAAAGACAGCCTGGCAACTATGGCAAGCGAGCTCTCCCGATTCTGGGAGCCAATCAGAGAGCGGAGAGGGGTGGAAAGACGGTGACGCGTACTACGTGACAAACGGAAGCTTGTAGTTTGAACTGACAACTGACATGATTGGCTATGGGCTACGTATACGCCAAATGATAGACATTCGTAACGCCCAATAAACGGCCGTTGGAGATCGTAAACCACACCTCCACTACGAGATATTTCGAAGGTGGCTTCCAGACCATATCTCACTTGTGATATGGTCAGGTGTAAACCAGGCAAGGTCTAAACCTGGACTGGACCTGGACTAAACCAGGACTGGACCAGGTCTAGACCTGAACTAAACTGGGACTAGCCCAGGTCTAAACCAGGATTAAACCACCAAGTGCCGCTCTTTGCTGGTTTCGTGCGGCTGGTTTGTGGCTCGGGCTGAAAGGACGCGGTCCGGGCGCCGCGGTTCGATCTCGTGCTTGCAGCCCTGGTGTACACGTGGCCTCGCGCCGGTCGTGCTGCTCTGTCACGGATTTGACCACGATGAGGGGTGGACGTGTCACGCACTTCTCCAAGGGGTTGGTGCGCGTCGCGTCCGCACGTGTCGCGTGCCGTTGGATGAGCGCGGTGCTTCCTGCGGATCCAGTGACTCATGTCTCCGCTCCCCTCGCGCGTTTGGCGGGGCTTCCGGAGCCGTGTCTCCCCCCACGCTTCACTATTAATACATTTTGTTGAAAATCTATGAAAGTTTGAGTGTTTAAACGAGAGAGAAATGTGAGAAAAGGTTAATTCCAGTCTGAGAAAAGTGTATAATGTGTGTGGTGAGGCATTTACAGCCTTAAAACATGTAGAATAATTGTAATATAAAGTTGTCCTACTTCGCGGATTTCTCTTATTGCGGGTTATTTCTGGAACCTAACCCCCGCGATAAACGAGGGATTACTGTAGATCGGTTTAATCTGTAGTGTGGAACATTCTAGACAAAGCAATCACATTTCTGTGGAGACAAGCAGGTGGTGGACCCTTGACTAGAAAATGCACCTTTACCAAGAGACTTAATAGACATTTAGACATATACAAACATTATTGATCCACAAGGGAAATTACTTGGACGCAGTAGCCCACGCATCACATTATATTACAATAACAAAGAGTAAAAAATATAAAAATGGTATAAAAAGTATAGTAATAGCAAGAGACTCGTGTCAATCAAACAACAATTTTGAGTCGCAAGGAGGATATTTTTAAAAGTACACATTTCAGTTCACGTTTTGCGTTTTATTTATTGTGGTTTTGACAGCCAGCATCACATTTCCTTCATAGCATTGAAAAGATAAGCTCTCCTATATCTTCTATCCTCTCCTCTCTTTTCCTCTCTGGGCATCCCGTCTTATGAGCCAGTACTAGTCTAATACACCTCGGATCCTACCAGCTTTCCCCACCTCATATTCCCAAGGCAAAAGAAAGCGTGTTTTATTTCGTTTAGCATTCCTCACAACCAATACACGGATATACGAAATCCCTCTGTGGCTTTAGGTTCCATTGTTTGTTTGTGCATGAAGGAAAGGTGAAGGAAAGCGTGCGTTTCTCTCTGATTTGAGCCTGGGTTTTTACTGCAAAGTCAAGTTCCTCCCCCTAGTGGCAGGTTGGTAAAGTCGTCACCGTTTCCACAGCAGTTTCAGGCGTATTCGAGTGACGTGATTTAGGACAGGAATGAAGAATCGCTTGACAGGATGCTTGTATACTTTATTAGTCAGTCAAATTCTCTTTCCTGTTTTTATGGGACTACGTGAAAATAAATGAGTCATCTGTGCAAATTATGACATGCGTGAAATAAGTGAAATAATAGACCTTGCTTAGCTTGCTTGTACGCCCTGCAGAATGAAATAAGATGGTTACGTGTCATATTGTGTTGTTTATTTTTAAAGATCCCATGACATGGTACTTCTTGATGCTTTTATATGGCTCCTTAATGGTTCCCTAATACTGTAAATGAATCCTTCTTCAAAATCAACACTCAGTGCATGAGAAACAGAGATAAGATGAGAAAGAGTCATAAATTTCTCTCTCAAACACTTTATTCTGGGCGTTGTTGCTTGAATGCAAATGAGGAGAAAAGAGCTGGCCTATAGTAGAGGGTGGGGGCGTGGCCAAACTCTCCGCTCTAGCTCTCAGCTGATCCATTTCCGTGTTTTTGCACGGGGGGAGAGATTTGAAGCGTTCCATTGAAAAATAAACACATTTCCACAGAAAATAAAATTAAACCACTGCTGTTCAAAGGTCCAGAGGCTCAGATAAAGGACTTCCGAGCCTAGAAACACTCGGACGTGCCTCCAGGCAAATAAAAAAACACATTTCGCATTGCCTAGCGCATTCGCAGTCCAAACTCTCTGGGCGTGATTTACAGAGACGCTGAGTACAGACAGACGGGGGTGGAACTGCATTTGCATTTCTTTTTTCGATCTGACGTCAATAAGGTGTCTGGTTCAAAATCGCCCGTTTGAGCTCCGATTTTTTGTAACGCAGAAAAGGATCGCAAATGCTCAGTTTAGACATTTCGCAACTTTTAACCATGGGGGGGGGGGGCTAAACAGGGTAGGGGAGCTCACATTAACGTTCAAAAACCTCAGAAAGTGAAAATTTCATGCCATGGGACCTTTAAAGGTCCTATGTTGAGGTCCTATGTGAGCTTTAAGACATGTTAGAATGTTGTCTGAAAAACATGCCTGGTGTTTTGTTTCATTCACAAATGTTTGAGTAATCTTTTATTATTATTAGTCTGTCAACATTTTTGTCCTTAGATAGTTTTTGTATTGTCTTGTATTGTACTTTGTACACTGTTTTTTTCCACTGCTTGGCCAGTGAGAAACGGGATTTCGATTCACTGTATGTCGAACACATATGGCAGAATTGACACTTAAGTTGACTTTGACTTGACTTTGACATCTCCAAAGCTCAAAATGCTCTGTTCCACCTTGTGATGTCATGTGGTGATAGTTTTCCAGCTACCTTTTACCTTTTATTCAGGAGGGATGGGCAATTCCAGGGCTGAAATCATCCAAATGATTCTAGAGATGTTATACAGTTTAAAAACACAGTGGAGCATTTCCTTTATTACCACATGACATCACAAGGTAGAACAGTGTATTTTTGGTTTGAAAGAAGAACTCCTAAAAATATGCAGGATTTGTGTCTTAAACATGTGTGAACGAAGCAATCAGTGATCAGAAAATAGTGTAATATGAGAGCGTTAAAGGTCCCATGGCATGAAATTTTCACTTTCTGAGGTTTTTGAACGTTAATGTGAGCTCCCCTACCCTGTTTAGCCCCCCCCATGGCTAAAAGTTGTGAAATGTCTAAACTGAGCATTTGCGATCCTTTTCTGCGTTACAAAAAATGGGAGCTCAAACGGGCGAGTTTGAACAAGGCACCTTATTGACGTCAGATCGAAAAAAGAAATGCAAATGCAGTTCCACCCCCGTCTGTCTGTACTCAGCGTCTCTGTAAATCACGCCCAGAGAGTTTGGACTGCGAATGCGCTAGGCAATGCGAAATGCGTTTTTTTATTTGCCTGGAGGCACGTCCGAGTGTTTCTAGGCTCGGAAGTCCTTTATCTGAGCCTCTGGACCTTTGAACAGCAGTGGTTTAATTTTATTTTCTGTGGAAATGTGTTTATTTTTCAATGGAACGCTTCTAATCTCTCCCCCCGTGCAAAAACAAGGAAATGGATCAGCTGAGAGCTCAGAGCGAGAGTGGAGAGTTTGGCCACGCCCCCACCCTCTACTATAGGCCAGCTCTTTTCTCCTCATTTGCATTCAAGCAACAACTCCCATAATGGACTGTTCAGAGAGAGAAAAATTACTCTTTCTCATCTTATTTCTGTTTCTCATGCACTGAGTGTTGATTTTGAAGAAGGATTCATTTACAGTATTAGGGAACCATTAAGGAGCCATATAAAAGCATCAAGAAGTACCATGTCATGGGATCTTTAAATGACCTGCAGCACATCTCTGATCTGAATCCTGTTCTGACCCAGGCCTGTCCTCAGACTGGTATCCAAACCTGGACTGGCTCAAAGAGAGCTGCCGCATCGCCACCAGCTACAACTGGGCCGACGTCGACCTTTCACCTTTTCAAGGTAACACAAACAAACACGCAAGAAATATTAGCACCATTAGCAGTATGCACATTTAAAATTAAAACTAAACCGGCTGACTTTGCACAGCTGTTCCTGAGTTTCTTGCTGATGGATTTGGGATCCCTGTTAGTTGCTATAACATTTCTGGGTTCATTACATTAATAGTAAACAATTAGAAAATTTCAATAATGTACATAAAAGATAGAAAAAGAACTAGTGCTGTCAGGCGATTAAAAAATTAATCTAATTAATTACAGCGTTTGTATTTAATTAATCTAATTAATCGCATTTTAAGAGTGAAGAGAGCGAGAGAGATTGAGAGTGAGCGAATGAGTGAACGAACCCACTTTGCAATTGAATTCGTCAGTTTTCATGTGGTCGTATTCGTTTCCCAAATTCTGCGAGCGTGGTTTGGTGGTTTGGTGGTTTGTTGGTTTGTTGAAGTGCGCTCACGCTCACTCTATCACCAGTAACAATGGAACTTGTCCGGACGTGTTTATCGTTCAAATGATCCGTCAGGCTGGAGCAGCTTCGGTGATCGGAAAATTCTTTTTGACAAAAGCTCCAAATCACGGCGTTCTTGTTGATCGTCCCGTCTTCGTTATTTTTATAAATAAACTTGCCGTTCAAAGGCCCGAGCAGCGATTTGCTCGCCGCACGCCAAATTTAAAATGCGCACATTGATTTGCCTCTCATAATTAACTGCGTACATCTTTATAACGCATTCATTTGCAGTGTATTTAATTAATCTAATTAACATGTTAAACTGACAGCCCTAAAAAGAACAATGTAATATAATATAATATAATTTAGCTGTTGTCCCTCTTGTGTATGTCAGATACACTAATGGCAGTGTGTTTATGTTACTGTACGATGAGTTTATATTTATCCAGCACGACCATCAGTACCGATTTCACCTTTGTACAGAAAATGAGCTGGAGTGAGAAAACTGTTTAAAGATCCCATGACATGGTACTTCTTGATGCTTTTATATGGCTCCTTAATGGTTCCCTAATACTGTAAATGAATCTTTCTTCAAAATCAACACTCAGTGCATGAGAAACAGAGATAAGATGAGAAAGAGTCATAAATATCTCTCTCAAACACTTTATTCTGGGCGTTGTTGCTTGAATGCAAATGAGGAGAAAAGAGCTGGCCTATAGTAGAGGGTGGGGGCGTGGCCAAACTCTCCGCTCTCCCGGTGTCAGCTCACAACTGATCCATTTCCGTGTTTTTGCACGGGGGGAGAGATTTGAAGCGTTCCATTGAAAAATAAACACATTTCCACAGAAAATAAAATTAAACCACTGCTGTTCAAAGGTCCAGAGGCTCAGATAAAGGACTTCCGAGCCTAGAAACACTCGCACGTGCCTCCAGGCAAATAAAAAAACGCATTTCGCATTGCCTAGCGCATTCGCAGTCCAAACTCTCTGGGCGTGATTTACAGAGACGCTGAGTACAGACAGACGGGGGTGGAACTGCATTTGCATTTCTTTTTTCGATCTGACGTCAATAAGGTGCCTTGTTCAAAATCGCCCGTTTGAGCTCCGATTTTTTGTAACGCAGAAAAGGATCGCAAATGCTCAGTTTAGACATTTCACAACTTTTAACCATGGGGGGGGGGCTAAACAGGGTAGGGGAGCTCACATTAACGTTCAAAAACCTCAGAAAGTGAAAATTTCATGCCATGGGACCTTTAAACATTACACATTTTAGTTCATGTGTTGAATAACAAATTGTGAAAGTTTCTGTTTTGTCCTAATTCAAGAATTTGACCAAAAAACATGTTGCCCTATCTGCTCGTGAAACAACAGAAAAGTGCAGTATCTGTGTTTGAGTTCATCAGAACATTCAGCTGCAGTTAATCCTTCCATTGATTAACTGAAGAATTAGTTGTTACTGCAAATTTAACATTCTTTTTCTCAAAAACACCAAATAAAACAGCTTTTTGGTCGTAACTAAATTTTGATAAAACACCCAGATACTGCATTTTTCCTTTGTAAGGCTGTATAGTACATTGAACCACGATAGATGGATGGATAGAATAAGAAAGAAAAAACAAAAGGAAAAAAGAAAGACTGCCCATACTGCCTTACAAAGGAAAGAGAAGAAAGAATTAAGAACTTAACTGCGCCAGAGGGAAATGTATTTTCACAGACGTCATGACACTTGTTGACTTTTCACACCAAAATCCTCTTATGACTAAAAGAACATAGTGGCTCAGTTTTCTTTTCCTAAAATAATTTTTAAAGTTTCTAAAGTGGGTTCTTTGACAGCAGAGGGTTGAACTGGATAGCAGCCATGTGCTCTTAAATTAGAAAAAGGAAAACAAACCAGGAATGGCAGGCCAGTGTTCGGTTCAATTCCCTCTGGTGTTTTCACTGTTTTAAATTGTCGTATTAGATCTAAAACAAGTGTTATATATAAACCTGACAGAAAGCTCTGCTGCAAAGGATTATGGGTCAAATATGAACAGATAATCAATACTGAAAAAGTCACATTCATATCGAGTTGATTTATATTTCAAAAATCTAGTTTGAAATTTTAGTATCTTCACAACACAAACGGGCCACGCAGAAAGAATAAATAACAATCAATAATAATATCAATAAATAACATACTTTATAACTTATAAGATAAATGGATATTAGGGGTGGCACGGTTCACAAAATTCACAGTTCGGTTCGTATCACAGTTTAAGGGTCACGGTTTTCGGTTCTGTACGGTTCTTATTGGTTTCTTTCAAAATACACCTTATATCCATTTATTTTAATAATCCACAATAACAGGATATAACATTAAAAAGGTTATAAGATTATATAATAATCTAATGTAATATAAAATCTTAATACAATGTAATAATCACACAATCTGAATTTGACATGACTTTAAGCCCATTATTGGAACCATCTCTCTGATCTGGGGGCACTAACTATGTCACCTGCTGTTGAAAAAACCCAACCACTAGATACTGAAGAAACAAAAGACTGAAACCAATGAGATAGTTTCGGAAAGTAGTTAGCTAGTTAGCTCCTCCCTGCAGCAAGATATAAGCAAGTGTCTTACCAGCACTCTAACCAGAACTGACGAAGCCTCTCGGATGAGCGGCGAAACGTTTTCGATCAAACAAACTTTGTCCAGTTGACAAATTGAATTTCTTTTATCACAAAAGTACGTGTCTCGTATTAAACTTCTACCGGACACCGCACGTCAGCAAGCGAGCGCGGGAGCACGGCTCTTTCGCACGTGTAACGTGTTACGTGTATCACAGGGGAGGTTAAACTTTATAAAACATCTGTCCGTGCCTCACTTACCGACTTTTCATGCGCGCTTTCTCTCCTGTTAGCTTCCCTGATAGCGCGCACAAGCTCCCTCCTCAATGCCTCTGATTTATTTACCGCACTCATTCATCTTTTGAGGTTACATAGGGGCATGCCAGAGGCAAGTATACATTGCACATGCCCGGAACCATCAGGTGTGCACCGAACGGTTCATCGTGACAAGTGAACCGAACGGTTCGTCAGATTTTCATGAACCGTGCCACCCCTATTGGATAGATATTGATAGATATTGATAGATGGATGATAGATGGATAGAAATATAGAGATGGATTGATAGACAGTTGGACAGATTGAGGGAGACATAGACAGACTGAGAGATGGATAAATGGATAGAAAGAAAGAGAAAGATAAATGGATAGAAATTTGGATAGATAGATAAATGGATGGATAGATAGAAACATAAATGGATAGAAAGATGAATGGACAGAAAGATAGATAGAAATAGTGAGATAGAAAGAAATATAGAGCTAGGATAAATATACAGATAGATAGAAATAGAGATAGATAGATAGACAGATAGAAATACAGAGAGGTCAGGCCCTCTGTGGCCCCTCTGTACTTCCTCTGTGGCCAGTGTTGTGCAGTAACGCGTTACTAATAACGCGTTACTGTAACGCCGTTACTGTTGACAGTAACTAATACTGTAACGCGTTACTTTTAAAAATAAAGGAACTCAATTACCGTTACTAAACGGCGCGTTACCGCGTTACTGAACCTACTCATTTTGAAACTGGCATCATGTGCGCGACTCGCATAGGCACAGGGAATTTTTCTGTCCCTTTGGTAAGGGCGGGATAAGTAATGATGATTGGCTAAAGCAGAGTAAGATTTCATGTTGAGCCAATCAGAGACACCCAGTGGGCGGTGGGCGGGTTCTACACACAATCCCAGCACACAGTAGTAGCGCACACACAATACACACACCCCGTGTCAGATGGCGAGTCCCGAGTCGAAGACAGAAGTATAGGCAGTATTTTAACCTCGTCGAGGTAAAAGGTAAAAACGTACATGTTACGTGCACATTGTGTCAAAGACCAAAGACTTTGTCCACGTCCAATATAAGCAACTCGAATTTAATGAAGCATCTCTGGACGGCGCACGCTTCTGTTAAACTAGTGGCCACCAGCTTACCTGGCCAGCCAAATGATATCTCTCTGTATTTGCTACAGCGCGATACCGCTGGTACAGCGATGAGTCATGGATTCTTCCAGGCAAGCCACCAGCAGGCCCCATGATGATAATCGCATGCTAGGTGCCGTTAACAATGAAGGAGAGAGGAGTAGGAGGAGAGGAGGAAGAGGAAAGGAGGAGGAAGAGGAGAGGAGGTTGAGAGGAAGGGGCAGAAAAAGCAGGTCCCATGATGATAATCTCATGCTCGGTGCCGTTAAAAATGAAGTCCAGGGTGACGGAGCCACGCCAGCCAAGCAGCAAAAGCTGTATAATGCACTGTAAAAAAAAATCCAAATTATTTGACATTTTTTAACTAAAAAAAAAAGTAACGCATTAGTTACTTTCCTAGGTAACTAGTTACTTTTATAGTGTAGTAACTCAGTTACTTTTTTGGGTTAGTAACTAGTAACTGTAACTAATTACTTTTTCAAAGTAACATGCCCAACACTGTCTGTGGCCCCTCTGTACTTCCTCTGTGGCCCCTCTCTGCGTCCTCTGTGGCCCCTCTGTACTTCCTCTGTGGCCCCTCTGTACTTCCTCTGTGGCCCCTCTGTACTTCCTCCGTAGCCCCTCTGTACTTCCTCTGTGGCCCCTCTGTACTTCCTCTGTGGCCCCTCTGTACTTCCTCCGTGGCCCCTCTGTACTTCCTCCGTGGCCCCTCTGTACTTCCTCTGTGGCCCCTCTGTACTTCCTCCGTAGCCCCTCTGTACTTCCTCTGTGGCCCCTCTGTACTTCCTCTGTGGCCCCTCTGTACTTCCTCCGTGGCCCCTCTGTACTTCCTCTGTGGCCCCTCTGTACTTCCTCTGTGGCCCCTCTGTACTTCCTCCGTGGCCCCTCTGTAATTCCTCTGTGGCCCCTCTGTACTTCCTCTGTGGCCCCTCTGTACTTCCTCCGTAGCCCCTCTGTACTTCCTCTGTGGCCCCTCTGTACTTCCTCTGTGGCCCCTCTGTACTTCCTCCGTGGCCCCTCTGTACTTCCTCCGTGGCCCCTCTGTACTTCCTCTGTGGCCCCTCTCTGCGTCCTCTGTGGGCCCCTCTGTACTTCCTCCGTGGCCCCTCTGTGCATCCTCCGTGGCCCCTCTGTGCATCCTCTGTGGCCCCTCTGTCCATCCTCTGTGGCCCCTCTGTGCGTCCTCCGTAGCCCCTCTGTACTTCCTCCGTAGCCCCTCTGTACTTCCTCCGTAGCCCCTCTGTACTTCCTCCATGGCCCCTCTGTGCGTCCTCTGTGGCCCCTCTGTACTTCCTCTGTGGCCCCTCTGTGTGTCCTCTGTGGCCCCTCTGTACATCCTCCGTAGCCCCTCTGTGTGTCCCCCGTGGCCCTTGAGGCTCCGTATTACAGCCCCCGGGTGTAGAAATGGTTCTGGCCTAATAAAAGTCATTATGCAGCGTCACACACATCTCCCTGTGTCTGTCTGCCTCCCGCTCTCCCAAACGTATGATGTGAATAATCCAATTAGGCCTGGCTCACTAACAGCCTGTTATCACGGCCCCTGCACAAAGACACACGACAGGGGCTGCTCTCAAATGCTGCGGCCCTTCCTCCTTTCCTCATCTCAATGACTCCTCTTCTACTGGTCTCCTTGTCTCCTCACGGCCCCTGCACAAAGACACATGACAATGACGGGGGGCTGTTTTCAAATGCTGCAGCCCTTCCTCATTTACTAGTCTCCTCTCTCCTCATCTATTCGTCTTCATGACTCCTCTTCTACTGGTCTCCTTGTCTCCTCGTGTCCTCACGGCCCCTGCACAAAGACACATGACGGGGGGCTGCTTTCAAATGCCCCACATGGTCCTTCCTTGTTTTCTTGTCTCCCTGTTTCCTTGTTTGTCTGTTACCTTTTTTTCTTGTTTCCTCGTCTCGCCGTTTCCGTCTCTCCTCGTCTCTTCACGGCCCCTGCACAAAGACACATGACAGGGGCTGCTTTCAAATGCTGCGGCCCGTCCTCCTTTCCTTTTCTCCTTGTCTGCTCGTCTCCATGACTCCTCTTGTTGCTTCTCCTTGTTGCTTCGTCCTCTTGTTTCCTCTTCTACTGGTCTCCTCGTCTCCTTGTTGCCTCGTCCTCTTGCTTCTACTGGTCTCCTCGTTGCCTCGTCCTCTTGTTTCCTCTTCTACTGGTCTCCTCGTCTCCTTTTTGCCTCGTCCTCGTTTCCTCTTCTACTGGTCTCCTCGTGTCCTTGTTGCCTCGTCCTCTTGTTTCCTCTTCTACTGGTCTCCTCGTCTCCTTGTTGCTTCATCCTCTTGTTTCCTCTTCTACTGGTCTCCTCGTCTCCTTTTTGCCTCGTCCTCGTTTCCTCTTCTACTGGTCTCCTCGTGTCCTTGTTGCCTCGTCCTCTTGTTTCCTCTTCTACTGGTCTCCTCGTCTCCTTGAGGCCCCTGCACAAAGCCACATGACAGAGGGGCCGTTTTCAAATGCCCCGCTTGGTCCTTCCTTGGTTCCTTGTTTTCTTGTCTCCCTGTTTCCTTGTTTGTCTGTTACCTTGTTTTCTTGTTTCCTCGTCTCGCCATTTCCGTCTTTCCTTGTCTCCTCTCTCCTCGTCTTCTCGTCTCTATGACTCCTCTTCTCCTGGTCTCCTCGTCTCCTCACACAAAGTGCCCCTGCACAAAGACTATCGTCAGGGGCTGCTTTCAAATGCTGATGTCCTTCCTTCTTTCCTTGTCTCCTCGTCTGCATGACTCCTCTTCTACTGGTCTCCTCGTCTCCTCACGGCCCCTGCACAAAGTCACAGGACAGGGGCTGTTTTCAAATGCTGCGCTTGGTCCTTCCTCCTTTCCTTGTCTCCTCTCTCCTCATCTACTCGTCTCAATGACTTCTCTTCTACTGGTCTCCTTGTCTCCTTGTTTCCTCATCTTCTTGTTTCTTCTTCTACTGGTCTCCTCGTCTCCTCACGGCCCCTGCACAAAGACACATGACGGGGCTGCTTTCAAATGCTGCGCTTGGTGCTTCCTTGTTTGCTTATTTTCTTGTCTCTCTGTTTCCTTGTTTGTCTGTGACCTTGTTTCCTCGTCTCCTCGTTTCCGTCTCACCTCATCTCCTAGTCTTCTCATCTCCTCCTCTTCTCTCTAATCATTACTTTGTTTTCTTGTTTCCTCTCTCCTTGTCTCCTTTTCCCTCATCTCCTCTCTCCTTTTCTCCTCATCTTCTTTCCTTTCCCTCCAAGTCTTTGTCTCCTCATCTCCTTGTTTCCTTGTCTCCTCGTCTCCTTGTCTCCTCTCTCCTCATCTCTTCTCATCCTCTCTCCTTGTCACTTGTCTCCTCATCTCCTCACTCTCGTCTCTTCATCTCCTCATCCCCTTCTCTCTCTTTGTCTCCTCTGTCCTTGTCTCCTCTCACCTCCTCTCCTTGTCTGCGCCTTTCCTCTCTCCTCATTTTCTCTGTCCTCGTCTCCTCATTTACTCCTTTCCTCATATCCTCCTCTCCTTGTTTCCCCCTTCCCCCCTCTCCTTGACTCCTATCTCCTCATTTCCTCCTCTCCTCATCTCCTCTCCCCTTATCACCGTGTATCCTTGTCTCCTCATTTCCTCCTCGCCTCTCTCCTTGTCTCTTCCTTGTCTTTTCTCATCTCCTCGTCTCCTTGTATCCTTGTCTCCTGTCTCTTCGTCTCTTCATCTCCTCTTTGCTCATCTTTTCTCCTCTTTTCCTCGTCTCTTCTTGTCTCCTCTCTCCTCATTTCCTTGTATCCTTGTCTCCTCATTTCCTCCTCGCCTCTCTCCTTGTCTCTTCCTCATCTTTTCTCCTCATTTCCTCGTCTCTCCTCATCTCCTCTCTCCTCATCTTCTTGTCTCCTTGTATCCTTGTCTCCTCGTCTCTTCATCTCCTCTCTACTCATCTTTTGTCCTCATTTCCTCTCTGTCTCTTCTTGTCTTCTCTCTCCTCATCTCCTTGTCTACTCATTTCCTCCTCGCCTCTCTCCTTGTCTCTTCCTCGTCTTTTCTCCTCATTTTCTCGTATCTCCTCTCTCCTCATCTCCTTGTCTCCTTGTATCCTTGTCTCCTCATCTCTTTGTCTCCTCTCTACTCATCTTTTCTCCTCATTTCCTCGTCTCTTATTTTCTCCTCTCTCCTCCTCTCCACTCATCTCCTCGCTGTCTCTTCTTGTCTCCTCTCTCCTCATCTCCTTGTATCCTTGTCTCCTCATTTCCTCCTCGCCTCTCTCCTTGTCTCTTCCTCATCTTTTCTCCTCAATTCCTCGTCTCTCCTCATCTCCTCTCTCATCATCTCCTTGTCTCCTTGTATCCTTGTCTCCTCGTCTCTTCGTCTCCTCTCTACTCTTCTTTTCTCCTCCTTTCCTTCTCTCTTTTTTTCTCCTCTCTCCTCCTCTCCCCTCATCTCCTCTCTGTGTCTTCTCGTCTCCTCTCTCCTCCCCTCCACTCCTCCCTTCTATGTCTCTTCTTCTCTCCTCTCTCCTCCTCTCACCTCCTTTCTGTCTCTTCTCGTCTCCTCTCTGCTCCTCTCCACTCATCTCCTCTCTCTCTTCTCGTCTCCTCTCTCCTCCCGTCCCCTCATCTCCTCTCTGTCTCTTCTCGTCTCCTCTCTCCTCCTCTCCCCTCATCTCCTCTCTGTCCCTTCTCGTCTCCTCTCTCCTCCTCTCCACTCATCTCCTCTCTGCCTCTTCTTGTCTCCTCTCTCCTCATCTCCTTGTCTCCTCGTCTCTTCGTCTCCTCTCTACTCCTCTTTTCTCCTCATTTCCTTGTCTCTTATTTTCTCCTCTCTCCTCCCCTCCCCTCATCTCCTCTCTGTCTCCTCTCTCTTCCCCTCCCCTCATCTCCTCTCTGTCTCCTCTCTCTTCCCCTCCCCTCATCTCCTCTGTCTCTTCTCGCCTCCTCTCCCCTCATCTCCTCTATGTCTCTTCTCGTCTCCTCTCGTCTCCTCTCCCCTCATCTCCTCTCTGTCTCTTCTCGTCTCCTCTCTCCTCCTCTCTCCTCCTCTCCCCTCATCTCCTCTCTGTCTCCTCTCTCCGCCCCTCCCCTCATCTCCTCTCTGTCTCTTCTCGTTTCCCCTCCCCTCATCTCCTCTCTGTCTCTTCTCGTCTGCCCTCCCCTCATCTCCTCTCTGTCTCTCCTCGCCTCCTCTCTATTCATCTCCTGTCTGTGTCTTCTCGTCTCCTCTCTCCTCCTCTCCCCTCATCTCCTCTCTGTCTCCTCTCTCCTCCCCTCCCCTCCTCTCCTCTCCGTCTCTTCTCGTCTCCTCTCTCCTCCCCCCCCCTCATCTCCTCTCTGTCTCTTCTCGTCTCCTCTCTCCTCCTCTCCCCTCATCTCCTCTCTGTCTCCTCTCTCCTCCCCTCCCCTCATCTCCTCTCTGTCTCTCCTCGCCTCCTCTCTATTCATCTCCTCTCTCCTCATTACCTTCCTGCAGCTCTTGACCTCTCAAACACACGCCGCCGCCCCCCTCTCTCCTGGCTCGTCTCCAGGCAGCAGACCAAACGCAGCTCAAAGAAAAGTGTCTGTGGAAATCTCCCTCCAGAAAAATAAACTGGTCTCTTTGTGTGAATGGAGCGGAGTGAAAGGGTGCTGCATTCAGGGAGTTGTCAGAAATGTGGAAATATTCAACGCTTTGTGGCTCCTAATGTAACTGGAAGCTGCAGGTGTTTTTGAAGGTCAGTTTGGATATATGCTTGGAGACTAAATAAAATGTCACACCAGTATAAAGCAGTAAACATACTTAAATAAAAACTAAAAAAACGTTAATTATTTGTATTTGTTGGAATGTCCATCTAAAAATTCTTTGTCATTTACTCTTTAAAGGGCCCATATTACGCTATTTTCTGATCTATGTTATAATGTTTCCTCATCAAAAACATACCCGGAGTTGTGTTTTTTACAGGACGTGCTCCACTGTGTTTTTAAACTCCAAACATCTTCAGTTGAATCATTTGGATAGTTTCAGATCTAGAATCGCCAATCAGCTCTATTCGCTTTTACCGGAAGACGTTAGGAAACTTCCCACTTCCGATGTTACCGAAAACCGCGGATTCAGCAGCAGCCTCTTCACAACCTGTGAAATACTCTACTTACACCTTATTTAATCCTACCTGCACCTTTGTACATTGTACTTTGGTTTTTTTATTACAATTTATTATATTGTTTACTTCTCCCCCTGCACTTTCTGCAACACTTTTTTTTACCATGTACTATTATTGCTGTTATTAGTACTTCTGACTATCTTAGCGAGTCAACGGTTCTTCTGATCCTAAACATTTCATTGCATTGTTGAATGCAATGAATCTTGAATCTTGAACCTGCCAAAACTTTCCATGGAGGACAGGACTCGAATCGCATCTTCAGTGTCACTTACAGACAGCTGGTTTTAAAGGGATATGCCACCCCCAGGTCAAACTTGGGCATCTCCCCACAGTCCAGAGACTAAAATAAGTGGTGGAAAGCGTTTTCCTGGTCACCCAGCCATTGTCCAGGTCTGTCAGCACTGACCGCCGCGGTATCTGCAGCTCCTCCGCCTTAGACTGGAGTCTAACGGCGCCAGAGAAAGATTTCGGCCAAAAGGAATTAATTTGCTCGATGCGTTTCCCAATTACTTTGTGTGTAGTGCGCATTCATATCGAGTGCAAATAAATGTGCAAATCAACACGGAGAGCTTGACTTGGTCATTTTGGGTGGGAACTATTTTACAGTGCGGAAAAACACAGCCGAAGCACACACCACGCTGCATAACAGGGGAACTGCCTTCCTGGTGCGTAACAGGGATTCCCCTGTCAGCGTGGTGTGTGCTTCAGTGCTGACTCGGACAATGGCTGGGTGAGCAGGAAAACGCTTTCCACCACTTATTTTAGTCTCTGGACTGTGGGGAGATGCCCAAGTTTGACCTGGGGGTGGCATATCCCTTTATCTACAGTGGTACCTCACCTTACGAAATTAATTCGTTCCAGAAGTGGTTTCGTAATGTGAATTTTTCGTAAGTTGAGTAGCTATTTCAATGGAAAAAGCCTGATTCGTTCCAAGGCCCCGTTCCAAGTTTTTTTTTTTATAGTGTAACTTTTTTTTTATAGTGTAACACTGTGTTCTGCGTACTGATTGGCTAAGAGACTGTAGAGCCAGGACTAAACGTGGAATAAACCAGGTCTAGACCAAGGTCTAAACCTGGACTGGACCAGGACTAGACCTGGACTAAACCAGGACTAGACCAGGTGGATTAAAGCGCCGCGTGCGGGTCTATTTCCTGGTTTGGTGCTAGCTCTGCCGGTGTACCTCACGAGTCACGGCTGAGGCGAGCAGCGAGGAGGGGAGGAGATGTGCTCCCCTCAGGACGGCACGCAGTCCGAGTTCATGAACGAACGCATGCAAAAGCTGCGGTGGTTTAATCCTGGTTTAGACCCGTGCTCGCAGCCCCGCGCCGGGTCATGCTGCGCTATCACAGATGTGTCCACGCGCACACTTCTCCGCCCTCCCCTTTCCCCCCACGCTTCACTATTAATACATTTTGGTGAAAATCTATGTGTGTTTAAGTGTTTAAACGAGAGACAAATGTGAGAAAATTTTTAATCCAGTCTGAGAAAAGCGTATAATGTGTGTGGCTGAGCGCGCATTATTTGAATTTTTGAGATTTCGCATTTCGTAACTTGAATTTTCTTTTGTTGGGTCTTTCCTAAGGTGAGGTACCACTGTACTGATCTGCTGAACATAACAGAACGCTACAATGACATCTTTTTTCATTATTTTATAAGTTTGACAAATTATAATTCACAAATTAATAAGCAATTTATAAAAGAAAAAAAGAAAGAATACAATTTAAGATTCAAGATTCAAAGCTTTTATTGTCATATGCACAGAAAAGAAACACAAAGAAATTCCACCCTGGAAGCCAAGAGCATGCAAAAATTAAAATTGATAAATAAGATAAAGAGAATCATGTAAAAAAAAAATATATATATATAATCAAATAGAAAATCTTTACGCTTATACTCTATGAAATGGCATACAGTGACATCTAGATGAAGAAAACCATTTTCTCTCGCCAACAGAGCCCAAAGGAAGTCTTCATCCCCGTGTTTCCAAATGTCTTCCGGTTTTGTGAATAGTGGCGAAAGGAGAAATTCATTTGTCAGCTGGACAAAAGTTTATTTGGTCGAATACGTTTCGCAGCTTTTCCGAGCTGCTTCTTCAGTTCTGAGAATAGTGAATAGT
The DNA here is from genome assembly GCA_036785185.1 of Paratrypauchen microcephalus. Lineage (NCBI taxonomy): Eukaryota > Metazoa > Chordata > Actinopteri > Gobiiformes > Gobiidae > Paratrypauchen > Paratrypauchen microcephalus. Next base: position 3,179,339 of record JAVJIX010000036.1, on the reverse strand, counting down.
GTGAATAGAGCCCATCTCTACCAAACTAAAGATGAAAGACACATGACATCGCAAGGTGGAACAGAGCATTCTGATCTTTGGAGACAGACACATTTAGAAGGCAAATGAATGAAACAAAATACAACACCAGGTATTTTTTTGTTGAGGTAACAGCATTCTAACGTGACTTAAAGGTCCCATGGCATGAAATTTTCACTTTCTGAGGATTTTGTTGCGAAATGTCTAAACTGAGCATTTGCGATCCTTTTCTGCGTTACAAAAAATCGGAGCTCAAACGGGCGATTTTGAACAAGGCACCTTACTGACGTCAGATCGAAAAAAGAAATGCAAATGCAGTTCCACCCCCGTCTGTCTGAACTCAGCGTCTCTGTAAATCACGCCCAGAGAGTTTGGACTGCGAATGCGCTAGGCAAAGCGAAATGCGTTTTTTAATTTGCCTGGAGGCACGTCCGAGTGTTTCTAGGCTCGGAAGTCCTTTATCTGAGCCTCTGGACCTTTGAACAGCAGTGGTTTAATTTTATTTTCTGTGGAAATGTGTTTATTTTTCAATGGAACGCTTCAAATCTCTCCCCCCGTGCAAAAACACGGAAATGGATCAGCTGAGAGCTCAGAGCGGAGAGCAGAGAGTTTGGCCACGCCCCCACCCTCTACTATAGGTCATCTCTTTTCTCCTCATTTGCATTCAAGCAACAACGCCTATTATGGAGTGTTCAGAGAGAGAAAAATTACTCTTTCTCATCTTATCTCTGTTTCTCATGCACTGAGTGTTGATTTTGAAGAAGGATTCATTTACAGTATTAGGGAACCATTAAGGAGCCATATAAAAGCATCAAGAAGTACCATGTCATGGGACCTTTTATAATTGTCACAGGCTTTAGCCTGATGTTTTTCTGTTGTTTCTCTCCTTTACTCCAGGTCTGAAGGAGAGCATGCGTCAGGCAGAGCTCAATAACTGGACTCTGGATGCGGCACAGATGGCTGATTTGTGTTCGTCCATAAACCAGTTTTTTGCCGCGACCGGTGTGATCCCCCCACAGAGCGGCTCCCACCCCTCTCACGCCCCGCACCCGTCTCACTCGTCTCACCCGTCTCAGAGCGGAGCGTCCCAGGCACAGCAGCAGCAGCAGCAGCACAGTGGGGGGGGTCTGCACCAGAAGAGCAGCCAGCACAACCAGCACGGACCACACAACCCACACATCAGCACAGGTGTGTAGAGCATTTTCACCAGTGACAGAACAACTCAAGTGTGGTACTTCAGTAAAAGTACAGATACAGCTCTACAGCTCTGGAAAAAAAATAAGAGACCACTGTTTTTCTGATTTTACTACTTATAGGTATGTGTTTGGGCAAAAGGAACATTTTTATTTGAGTCTATAAACTACTGACAACATTTCCCCCAAATTCAAATAAAAATATTATTGTTTAGAGCATTTATTTGCAGAAAATGACAAATGGTCAAAATAAAAAGATACATGTTTTCAGACCTCAAACAATGCAAAGAAACAAGATCAAATTCATTTTAAAACAACATAATACTAATGTTTACACTTAAGAAGAGTTCAGAAATCAATATTTGGTGCAATAAGCCTTATTTTTAATCACAGCTTTCATGCGTCTTGGCATGCTCTCCACAAGTCTTTCACATTGTTCTTGGGTGACTTTATTCCACTCCTGGTGCAAGAACTGAAGTAGCTCAGCTTTGTGTTTGTGTTGGAATTCAACAGACGCTGGAATGGAATGGCTGTAATACATGTAGAGATGCTGATTTCAGAAAAAAATGCAGTGGTTTATTTTTTTCCAGAGTTGTATACTGAAATACAGGTGTTTTTATTGATCAAAAATACCTAGAAAAACTTGCTTTCTTACTGAGAGCAGACTCACATCTCCACAGATCTGACCTGTAACTTGGCCTTGTAGTGCCACCTGCTTGTGTTCATAGATAGAAATAGAAATGTTTAATGAAAAAAATGCAGTGGTCTCTTATTTTTTTCCAGAGCTGTATAAATGTGGTCTATTAAAATTGAACATTTATATATTAGAAATTATATCAGACTGTAGTCTTTGAATGGACACATTCTTGAGTCTTGTCTCATCTTGTGGAAATTGTCTCATCTCATCACACCTCTAACTTTGGGTTATTATGAAACAGATTCATAATTTTCAAGTAATGACGGCCTTTCCCTTCATTTTACATTTTGATATAATGAAATTTCAGATGTGAATGGACCCATGATGGTGCATGTCACTCCAAACACTCTCATTTGGCACATTCACATTATGGGCCAACAGTGGCTCAGTACGTTAGAGCAGTGGTCCTTCAACACAAAGATCCGACGTGTCCTCAGGCAAGACACTTCAGCCACATTACGTAGTCTGAAAGTGTGTGTGTGCTACAGTTGTGGCTACGATAGGAGCTCAGTATAGAGACGCAGTGTCGAGCTTTGAGAGGCTTTGACAAGTCTTTGAAGCGTATTTTTCTTATTATATCATCCAAACAAAAGTGTGTCTGTAGATTATTTTAATGCCATAAATAAATGCTATTTTGTAGATCGACACAGGAGCTGTAGATGCATAACAAAAATACCGCTGTTGTTGTTTTTGATATGTCCAAAATTTCAATATTGAGTATATCATCCATTAAACTATGATTTTATTGGCAGATTTAGCACATTTTTAATGGATGGCTACAATATTGTCTTGAATATTTTTATGTAAAAAGACCAAAAAAGTTGAGATTAAAGGTCCCATGGCATGAAATTTTCACTTTCTGAGGTTTTTGAACGTTAATGTGAGCTCCCCTACCCTGTTTAGGCCCCTTCCCCATGGTTAAAAGTTGCGAAATGTCTAAACTGAGCATTTGCGATCCTTTTCTGCGTTGCAAAAAATCAGAGCTCAAACGGGCGATTTTGAACAAGGCACCTTATTGACGTCAGATCGAAAAAAGAGAGTTTGGACTGCGAATGCGCTAGGCAATGCGAAATGCGTTTTTTTTATTTGCCTGGAGGCACGTCCGAGTGTTTCTAGGCTCGGAAGTCCTTTATCTGAGCCTCTGGACCTTTGAACAGCAGTGGTTTAATTTTATTTTCTGTGGAAATGTGTTTATTTTTCAATGGAACACTTCAAATCTCTCCCCCGTGCAAAAACACGGAAATGGATCAGCTGAGAGCTCAGAGCGAGAGCGGAGAGTTTGGCCACGCCCCCACCCTCGACTATAGGCCAGCTTTTTTCTCCTCATTTGCATTCAAGCAACAACGCCCAGAATGGAGTGTTCAGAGAGAGAAAAATTACTCTTTCTCATCTTATCTCTGAGTGTTGATTTTGAAGGAGGATTCATTTACAGTATTAGGGAACCATTAAGGAGCCATATAAAAGCATCAAGAAGTACCATGTCATGGGATCTTTAAGATTAAGCTTCATTGTCACCCACCCCTACATACATACATTAATGTTGATTATTTTCTCTGATTTCTCCATCTCTTTCTGATCTGAAACACTGTGCGTTGTGTGAGCGGCAGCACTGAGTCACTGACCTCATGTCTGTTGTGTGTTCTGTGTGTTTCCACAGGGAGTTTGTACATGGACTCCAGACAGAGCCTGTCTCTGATGGGGCCCCCCGGATACTCCCACCTGCCTCCCCTCAACAGCACCGCCCCCAGTCTGACAGGTGAACGCCACAGCCCTGCCCATCTGTCTGCCGGACAACCTGTTGGACCAAAAATAAACACAGGAATATAGAAAAAAAAAAAAGTAACATGGCATGATTAACTTTAGCTCAGTATGTGATAATATACACAACATATGAGTTTATTATAACTTAAAGGTCCTATATTATGCAAAATTGTGAGTTTTTAGCCATGTTATAATGTTGTTACCTCATCAAAAACAGAGCCAGAGTTCCGTTTTGTTTCATTCACACATCACTAAAAATGCTCTGTTCCTCCTTGTGATGTCATTAAGTGGTATTTTTCAAGTTAACAGTTACCTTTAACCTTTTGTTCAGTAGAAACTGGAAATTCCAGGACTGCAGGTGTATGGATCTTAAAAGCACAGTGGAGCATCTCTATTACCACATGACATCACAGGGTGGAACGGAGTGTTTTGCTCATCCTAAATATGCAACTCCAGGTCTGTTTGTGATGAGGAAACGATACAGGGAAATTGTAAATATTGGGAGAATTATAAATAAATAAATACTGCGGGTCTAGTATCAGTCCAGTAAGAAGAACACGGGGATTTGTGGAAAAAAGACAAAACCGGGTAATTTGATAAAAGGAGAGTAGGTGGAAGTCGTGAATAAAATCTACTCTAAATCAGGGGTCTCCAACCTTTTTCCTCTGGCAGCTGCCTTTACAAAACGGAAATGCCAGAGAGATATTAGTTTTAGCGGTCACAAAAAAGTATTTTAATATATGACTGAATTATATACTCAAATAGAATTAGGAGTATAAGAGTCGCTGAGAGCTTTTGGATAAGGTACAGTTAGATGCCTTTATTAAAACATAAACCATTAACCATTTATCACTAGGGATGGGATACGAGATACGAGATTGGGTTCACAAGACGAGATTTTAACATATTTCCATAGTACAGTGGTACCTCACCTTATGAATGACCCAACAAACGAAAATTTCAAGTTACGAAACACCTTCACGGTAAATTTTGGTCTCTAGATATGAAAGAAAATTCAAGTTACGAAACGCGAAATCTCAAAAATTCAAATAATGCGCGCTCAGCCACACACATTATACGCTTTTCTCAGACTGGATTTAAACTTTTCTCACATTTGTCTCTGTTTAAACACTCAAACTTTCATAGATTTTCTACAAAATTATTAATAGTGAAGCGTGGGGGGAAGGGGGAGGGGGGAGAAGACTCTGACACGTGTGTGATAGCGCAGCATGACCCGGCGCGGAGCTGACAGCAGGTCTAGACCAAGGTCTAAACCTGGACTGGACCAGGACTAAACCAGGACTAAACCAGGACTAAACCAGGACTAAACCAGGACTAGACCAGGACTAGACCAGGTGGATTAAAGCAGCGAGGAGGGGACTGCACGCAGTCTGAGCGCATGAACGCATGAACGAGACCCATGCAAGAGTCCTGGTTTAGTCCAGGTTTAGTCCAGGTTTAGTCCTGGTTTAGTCCAGGTTTAGTCCTGGTCCAGTCCAGGTTTAGACCTTGGTCTAGACGTGCTATCAGCTCCGCGCCGGGTCATGCTGCGCTATCACACACGTGTGATAGCGCACATTAACATTTTTCAACAAAATGTTAATACATTTTGTTGAAAATCTATGAAAGTTTGAGTGTTTAAACGAGAGACAAATGTGAGAAACACAGAACACAATGTTACACTATAAAAAAAGTGACACTATAAAAAAAAAAACTTGGATCGGGGCCTTGGAACGAATCAGGCTTTTTCCATTGAAATAGCTACTCAACTTACGAATTTTTCACGTTACGAAACCACTTCTGGAACAAATTAATTTCGTAAGGTGAGGTACCACTGTATATACCTTTCACGGTTCAGTTTCCAATTTTGGACTTACCATTTTGTAATTTAATATTTTTGTTTCCATTCTAGCACTTTCTGGACTGTTAAAAAGATGTAACTTCTAACCCTTTTTTGTCCCATCCAAATGTAAATACTTGGGGGGAAAAAAATCTCGCAAGATCATTTTCCTCATGTGTGCACGATTTTGTGGCAATTTTGTCTCATTAGATCTTGTGGCATGACATTTTGGACCATTCGTATTTATTAGCGCACAATTAGTGTAACGTATTTATTTATTCATTTGAATATGGACAGATGCACAAACACAGACTAACAATGAAGTAATCTGATCCAGTATCACAGTGTTTATAGCCAAGGCTAATTAAAAATACCTGAGCTTAAACTGGTCATTAAAAGATGCAATCAATGAGAATCAAATATCAAAATATGACATACACACAAATAACATACAGTATATACTCACATACTCACATTTCACTCTTTCTCATCCCTCTCGCCCTAATGCCCTCCCATTCTCTCTCGCTTTCACACACACAGTTTACACATGGTGACATTGCTGCTGTTTGTTGCAGGAGCAAGGATTTAGTTTGTGTTTTAGTTCCACTTTAGCTCCCTTCACTGAGAAGAGACGTTTTATAGCAAGGGACTCTGCAGCCCCCTGTACTGAACATGTAACAACGATGTACTAATGGTACACGTGCAATGGTAAAAGGCAGTTAATTACCGTATAAGTCGCACCAGCCAAAAATGCATAATGAAGTAGAACAAAACATATAAGTCGCACTTTTTGGGAGAAATTTATTTTATAAAATCAGAGACCAGGAACCAGGATTTGATCTTGAAAGGCAATAGTAAAAATAACATTAGAATATTTATTTATCCAGGTAAACTGTTTGAGAACCACTTCTCATTTACAAACATGACCTGGCCAAGACGCTGCAGAAATAAATAAAAACATACTATACAAATGTACACAGACATACACATGACACCATTAAACAAACGATTACATTAAAAAGATACACAATAAAGAAGAAAGCAAGAATAAAGTGCTTAAATAAGTGTATGTAAATATGGTTTAAAATGTCAGCATGAACAAGACTCAACTAATGTGTTTTGAAGATTGGTAAAGGAAAATTAACGTTTTTTTTTACAATCTGAGCCTTCTTTCGGCAATAAAACAAGTAGTTTTACTCACCCATAGCAGTTTGGTGTCAATTGGAGCAGTATCGCAGAACTTATGTTGGAGCCGTTCTGTTCTACTAATGATCCCGTATCCGTTAGCGTGAGTGCTCGGGGCACTGATTTGCGGTGTCCAAATAATACAAACCTTAGCACTTTTCAAATCACAGAAGATCGCTGTGTCAGGGTAGACTTTTAGTGGATTCCAAAACGGCCTGAAACCCGATATGCAGCTATAGTTTCATTTGATGACGTCATCAGAGAGGACAGTGCGCATGCGTGAACTCAGCTGTTTTGTAAACACCGCTAGTCCGAAAGAAGCTAACACCGCTCTGAACTTTACTTTTCTGTTGCGATATCGGGTTTCAGGCCGTTTTGGAATCTACTAAAAGTCTACCCTGACACAGCGATCTTCTGTGATTTGAAAAGTGCTAAAGTTTGTGTTATTTGGACACAGCAAATCAGTGCCCCGAGCACTCACGCTAACGGATACGGGATCATTAGTAGAACAGAACGGCTCAACATAAGTTCTGCGATACTGCTCCAAATGACACCAAACTGCTATGGGTGAGTAAAACTACTTGTTTTATTGCCGAAAGAAGGCTCAGATTGTAAAAAAACTTTACTTTTCCTTTAATATGTTACGTTAACAGATAACTACAAAATAAATAACTACACCGTTACGTACAGCGCAATTTTTATATATTGTGGTAGGAGTAGTTTTCAAGTCAAGCCACGTGAGGGTGCTCAAGGCTTGTGAAAATTTTAATATACAAGTCGGAGTATAAGTCGCAGGACCACCCAAACCATGAAAAAAATGCGACTTATAGTCTACAGTAATCACAGTTTACTTACTCAGCACAATACGTGTAATTCAGAAATCCCTTGGCGAGCTGCTGGGAAGGGGGTGGAGACCTATCAATCGCTACAGGATGGTGACCCCTGCTCTAAATTAAACGAGATGTTAATAAAAACTCAACCAGATGATGCCTGTGTAGTGTGTACTCGTACTATATTTGTTGTTCCTCTCTCTCCCCAGGCCACCACAGTCAGCTGACCCAGCCCCAGCCACACTCCCTGGGCCCCGGACACTTCCAGGTGAGACGCATGCTCACCACTGACGACATCCAGGACGATTTCGACTGGGACTCAATTGTCTAAAAGATGCAAAACTGAAACAAAAACACGAAAAATACTAAAGAAATATTCAAAACTACATGTGATTCCTGGGGACACGTTGCCACCTCTTACCACAAGGAAACTGAAGACAATCCGAGTGGCACAAATGGATTTCAGTTTGAAGACAATCATTTGGGAGAGATTACAAACTCGAAGTGTAAAAATATCGTCCAAAGCGCAGAAGATTGTGGGTTGCGTCGCCGTTGACAACAGGGTTAACTTCCACCAAGGTGTTGTCTAAACATACGTGAAGTTCTCATGCTCTTTTCATACCCCTAAAGTATTTTTGCAGAGGAAATGACTGTACTCCACCATTGAGGGAACGCAGAAATTTGCAATTTCACCGATTTTTTTCATTTGTTATTCTGTTTTTAGCATCTCAGACTCCATATTGCAATGGTACAGTTTTTTTAATATATATATAATTTTATGTTTTCAATTTTCATATTTTTTAAACAAAAACAAACGGAAAAAACAACAACAAAAACCCCACCCATCTCTCCAATTTGTCATGTATATTCACAGAAATAAAGTAATAAGAATAATAATAAGTATTCAAAAATCAACAGTCAAGTCCAGTCCCATCAAAACCATCAAAACATTTACGAAATGGTAAAGGTGAACTGGTTTCTTAACACATATTGAGGAGTCATCGCAATATTTTTTTATACTTCAACTGTTATTATATTGCAAATAATTCGTAACATTGCATTTTAGTTGCTATTTTAACAGACAAGCAAACTAAAACTAAACCCCAACAGAAAGAAATTATCAAAGTCTCTCAGTATGTCACAAACGAAAACCAGAAATAAAACATAAAAATTATTTGTTTTTTTACAGTGGAGTAGAGGTCTGTGCTAATTGTTGGTAGGAAATACAGGGTGTCCCAAAAAAATTGACAGCATTTCGCAGGCCAGTAATTTTGCCAATTCTTGCTGAAATAACCTCAAATTTTCACAGAATGTCACCGGACCTGTCCCCGTGTGATTTCTTTTCTTTTTGGGGACATGTGAAGGGACTGGTCTATGTCCCCCCTCTTCCTGCTCGCTGATGAACTCAAGCAGAGAATAACTTCCGCACTGGATAATGTTACCGGAGACGCACTACAGTTTGGCAAGAGCTTAACTACCGACTTGACGTGTGCCGTGTCACAGGCGGTGCACGTGTTGAACACTTATGAAATCAGTCCCATAATAAACTTACAATGTTCAACACCTAAACTGTCCAATTTCAGTTTCGTTGAGCTAGACTCGGTAGTTTTCAAGATAATTGCTTTTAAAATGATGTCAAATTTTTCTTTCATTACACACACCGCTCAAAGAAATTAAAGGGACACTTTGAAAACATGTCCTACTGTGGAGAGAAAAATAAAACAACAATTTGGATATCTATACAAATATGGACAGGCCATTGTCTTAGAAACAAAGGGATGTCACCTCTAAGTGTTTCTTTTTCTTTTTTTTGAGGCAGTGTATACAGTGAACCCTCGCTCTATCGCGGTTCACTCTTCGCGGCCTCGCTGTTTCGCAGATTTTTTTTTCAATTTTTTATTTTTATTTTTTTCATTTTTTTTTATAGTGTAACAATGTGGTCTGCATCCTGATTGGCTAAGAGACTAGACCAGGACTAAACGTGGACTAAACCAGGTCTAGACCAGAACTAGACCAGGTCTAAACCAGGATTAAATCACTCCGTGCGGCTTTTGCGTTCGTTTGTGCGTGTTCGGTTTGTGGCTCGGGTTGAGAGGAATCACAGAAGCAAGATGGCGCCTATGGTCGGCTGTACTTCTGCTACCGCTACTATTTCTCGTATTTTTGTGATTTTCCTCGTGCTATATTTTGCATGGTCAGCCCTGTCAACAAATGGCTATGTCGCGGCTGTTATTCAATATGACAGACATACGTTATTCCGCATCAAGGCACATACAGAAAGTTTTTCTGTTACCTGGCCAGGTACACAGTTTTTTCCTCCAAAACTGGAATGCTCCACGTCATCGCCGGAGTACCTGCTGCTAACTAAGCAGCAAGCGGGACTGGATCTGCGGGGAGCGAACGGTGTCTGATACCGGTTCCTATTTGGGCGTCGGACGGCGAATCTGCAGAGCCACCGCCGCTATGGAGCTGTGACCGGATCTTTCCCACTCGAGTCACCCGTACTTCTCTGCGGAGTGAGAGGGTCCTTCGCCCTGTCACTTGTATCAAGGATGGAGGTTGTGTCCAGTCTTGTCCGGAGCGTCCAGTCGATCAGTGCACGTCAGTGTCCGAACGCGCGCAGCCTCTCTGGATGGCCCTACTTAACGCACGCTCCATATAGAATAAATCCTTTATACTGAGCGACTTGTTTGTCAACGAACACGTGGATTTTATGTTCCTGACTGAGACATGGCAACGCGAACAGGATTTTGTCCACTTTAATGAATTGTGCCCCACGGACTGCTCCGTGACTGGAACCCCGCGGGCCGCACGGCGAGGCGACGGTCTCGCGCTCGTTTACCGGGATGGCTTCTGGACACGACAAATGAATCCGGTCGCGTTCAACTCCTTTGAGATGCAGGTGACTAAGGTTGGGAACATTGCTTCATTTTATTGTATCTTAATCTATCGGCCGCCTGGTCCTGCACGTTCTTTCTTGGATGATTTCGCAGACTTGTTGTCTTCTATTATTAAACTTGAGAGAGTTTTGATACTCGGTGATTTTAACCTCCATGTAGATAATCCCTCATCCCTCATCCCTTATCCCTTATGAAGGATTTATTGTGGACAAATCCGTGACAGAGCAGCACGTGTCGCGCACTTCTCCAAGGGGTTGGTGCGCGTCTCGTCCCGGGACGTGACAGTGCTCCTCGCGTGTCTGGCGGGGCTTCCGGAGCCGTGTTTCCCCCCACGCGTCACTATTAATACATTTTGTTGAAAATCTATGAAAGTTTGAGTGTTTAAACTAGAGACAAATGTGAGAAAAGGTTAATTCCAGTCTGAGAAAAGTGTATAATGTGTGTGGTGAGGCATTTACAGCCTTAAAACATGTAGAATAATTGTAAAATATAAAGTTGTCCTACTTCGCGGATTTCACTTATTGCGGGTTATTTCTGGAACCTAACCCCCGCGATAAACGAGGGTTCACTGTATTTCATGTGTTCAAATTTTCTCCCCGACAAAGCCCAGTGTGAAGTACTAGTGAATGGCACCACCTACTGAACCTTAAAGGTACTGCAGTGGTCCCTCTAATATTTTTGTTTTCTGTTGATTTTCAAGGTCACATTGGAGCCTAATCACAGTCTGCCACAGTGGTTTGTTTATTATGTCCTTATTTTCAGTAATATGACACAACTCTAAATTGCAATTCTGTCATAGTTAAAGATGCACTATGTAACTTTGCGCTTGAGGGTCCGTCACCTGCTTGTTTGCTTCAAATGTTCCACAATACGACATTAAACAGCTCTACTTTACACATTTATTCAATTAAAGGTGGTTTTATTGCTCAAAAATACCACGAAAAACAGCCACTTTGTAATTGGGGTTGCCTCTCCACAGATCTGACCTGTAACTTGGCCTGGTTATAGTTGTCTCCATGGAGATACATAAGTTTAATCTGTACCGTGGAACATTCCAGAGAAATCAATAACATCTCCATGAAAATAAGCAGGTGACGGACCCTCCACCAGAAAAGTTACTAAGAATGTAACAATATCCAAATTTCTCGGTAAGATATTCTCACATTGTGCAGCTCACGGTACAATATTTATTACAATATTTTGTAGAAGCTAACAGAATTGTGAATATACTACTTTTTCCTTTTAAAAAATGTCTTGACAACCCTTTGGTTCTGTCATAAATCAAAGAGTTAAGATCTAAAAGTGCTTAAAAAGTAATTTCAGTGTAAAATGGACTGAAACAGAGCAAAGGATCATGGTCTATGTAGTTCTTTCTGTTTACTGTAGCTACTGCTGCAGCAAAACAATGAATTTAAGCAAAGAGCCCACGATATTATTGAGACTTTTGACACTATGATATCATGATATTTCGATTATTGTTACACCCATAGTAAATACACACCATGGTAGATTTACTGACTAAATTAACTCCAGCAAAGTCGCTCCATCTCATTTCAGCTGTCGTCAATAAATAATAATAATAAAAATATATGATAATAACAACAACAATGATAACAATAATAACAATAATAATAAAATGTATTGTCATCCAATAAACCAATAAATAAAATAATGAATCGACCCCTTGACCAAATAACTGGCTTAAATTACTAAATCAGGATTCTCCAACCCCTTCCAAGAGCTCGCCAAACGATTTCTGAATTATACGTATTGTGCTGAATAACTAAAATTTTACCATTTGACCCCTAATTTACAGTGGTACCTCACCTTACGAATGACCCAACAAACGAAAATTTCAAGTTACGAAACGCCTTCACGGTAAATTTTTGTCTCTAGATATGAATGAAATTTCAAGTTACGAAACGCGAAATCTCAAAAATTCAAATAATGCGCGCTCAGCCACACACATTATACGCTTTTCTCAGACTGGATTTAAACTTTTCTCACATTTGTCTCTGTTTAAACACTCAAACTTTCATAGATTTTCAACAAAACGTATCAATATTGAAGTGTGGGGGGAAGCGGGAGGGGGGAGAAGACTGCGCGGACACGTGTGCGCAGCATGACCCGGCGCGGGGCTGACAGCAGGACTAGACCAAGATCTAAACCTGGACTGGACCAGGACTAAACCTGGACTAAACCAGGACTAAACCAGGACTAGACCAGGACTAAACCAGGACTAAACCAGGACTAGACCAGGTGGATTAAAGCGCCGCGTGCGGGTCTATTTCCTGGTTTCTCACGAGTCACAGCTGAGGCGAGCAGTGAGGAGGAGACCGCAGGCAGTCTGAGCGCATGTGAGCGAGAGCCATGTGGTCTAGACCTCCTCTAGACCTGACCAGGACTAGAGGAGGTCTAGAGGAGTCGCGGTGGTCTGGACTAAACCAGGACTAAACCTGGACTAAACCAGGAGGAGCCGCGTTCACATGCGCTCAGACTGCCTGCGGTCTCCTCCTCCCTGCTCCCCTCAGCTGTGACTCATGAGAAACCAGGAAATAGACCCGCACGTGGCGCTTTAATCCACCTGCTCTAGTCCAGGTTTAGTCCTGGTTTAGTCCAGGTTTAGTCCTGGTCCAGTCCAGGTTTAGATCTTGGTCTAGTCCTGCTGTCAGCTCTGCGCCGGGTCATGCTGCGCACACGTGTCCGTGCAGTCTTCTCCCCCCTCCCGCTTCCCCCCACACTTCAATATTGATACGTTTTGTTGAAAATCTATGAAAGTTTGAGTGTTTAAACAGAGACAAATGTGAGAAAAGTTTAAATCCAGTCTGAGAAACCAATCAGGACGCAGAACACAATGTTACACTATAATAAAAGTTATACTATAAAAAAAAAAAAACTTGGATCGGGGCCTTGGAACGAATCAGGCTTTTTCCATTGAAATAGCTACTCAACTTACGAATTTTTCACGTTACGAAACCACTTCTGGAACAAATTAATTTCGTAAGGTGAGGTACCACTGTATATAGACCTCTAAAACTGGTAGCTCTCTTGCATTTTTGTTTTTGTAAAGGAAGCTCACCAGAGGAAAAAGGTCGTATGACTATAATGACTATAGATCATTTAAATCAGTGTAATCTTCTGAGTCTAGACCACTGTTTGACTTCTGTACCATTGCATTATGGGGCCTTTATCTGTCCTTTATCTGTCCTTCAGTTATAATCTACAGTATATTTTACCATTAGTCCAGCCATATTCAAACTATTACTACTATGTTTACAAGTGTTTTTACAGTGCTTAGAGACCTCTACGTCAATCACAACTCATTTTCACTCCCTCATTTATAAGCTAACAGATACAGAATGCTATGGAATAAGATTAGAAAACACTTTATTAGGGGTGGGACGAGGCACAAGACGAGACACACCCACGAGAACGAGACAAGACGAGATTTTGACATCATTTGTAATAAATAAGTAGTACAATCCCTTACACGATTGTAGTACTGCTTTTTGGAACTACAACTTCTCAAATTGCGTAACTCACCACTTCTTACCTCTTTTTTAGACCAAGTCAAAGGAGGGAAAAGCTCTCACAAGGTCATTTTTCTCATGTGTACACAATCTTTTGGCAGTTTTGTCTCGTGAGATCTTGTGGCGCGACGTCTTGTCCCATCTCTACACTTTACGATATTTGAAATCAGTTTTTGGGATGGGGATGAGACACAATTTCTACAAGACGAGATACGAGATTGTGTCCACGAGAACGAGGCAAGGCGAGATTTTAACATAATTCCTAATATATTTCACGATTCAGTTTCCAATTTTGCCTCACAATTTTGTATGTATTTGATTCCATATTTTTGTTTCCATTCTCTGCTTTTCTGAACGATCTTGTGGCACTTTTGTCTTATCCCAGCCCTACACTTTACGATATTCTGAATCAGTTTTTGGGTCGCTGCCGGTTGCAATGGAATCTGTATTGCCTCGATGGGATAAAAGAAAAGCAGTTTTTTGCACAGTTCATTCACAAAAAGAAAAAACGGACGCTTAACTTCGTGTTTCTAAAGACTAAACAAAATGGCGTCGGAGATGTTCTAAGACTTTTTACTGTGATTTTCCTTTAACTTGTGCTGTGTGTATAGTCCTATCTGGTTTCATTTATAGCACACGATTCTAAAAAATACCCATGTGAAGCTTTGTATTAAACGGGTACAGATGGAAGGTGCTTGTTAGCGTATTAAATTAAAGTGCGTATGGCAGGTTTTCATGATTTTTTATTAACTATTACTGCGTTTGGTGGGTTAGTAATAGTAGTAAATATATAGCATAGTTTTTCAGCAGTTAAGAGGCAGTTTGTGCAGAAAAGTTGATGAAAAAAATGGGAAGTAGTAGAAAATTCCATAAAAAAAAAAAAATCCTTTGACAAATTTATGCGCTAAGAAGGCATTTTTCTAGCAGTTTAAACCTTCATTTAACAAAATTAAGTTGTTGTAATCTGTTTTTATTAGTCTAATCATAACTATTGATACTTTGCAGTGACAACTTGCTTGGGGTGTCCTACATGCATCTCCAGCTGTTTCCATGGTTACACAAACGGTTACGCAAACGGCATTAAAAACGTTTTAAAGGTCCCATGGCATGAAATTTTCACTTTCTGAGGTTTTTGAACGTTAATGTGAGCTCTCCTACCCTGTTTAGCCCTGTCAGATCGAAAAAAGAAATGCAAATGCAGTTCCACCCCCGTCTGTCTGTACTCAGCGTCTCTGTAAATCACGCCCAGAGAGTTTGGACTGCGAATGCGCTAGGCAATGCGAAATGCGTTTTTTTATTTGCCTGGAGGCACGTCCGAGTGTTTCTAGGCTCGGAAGTCCTTTATCTGAGCCTCTGGACCTTTGAACAGCAGTGGTTTAATTTTATTTTCTGTGGAAATGTGTTTATTTTTCAATGGAATGCTTCCCATCTCCTCTCCCCGCAAAAACGCGGAAATGGATCAGAAAGTGCACAGCTGAGAGCGGAGAGTTTGGCCACGCCCCCACCCTCTACTATAGGCCATCTCTTTTCTCCTCATTTGCATTCAAGCAACAACGCCCATTATGGCCTGTTCAGAGAGATAAAAAATACTCTTTCTCATCTTATCTCTGTTTCTCATGCACTGAGTGTTGATTTTGAAGAAGGATTCATTTACAGTATTAGGGAACCATTAAGGAGCCATATAAAAGCATCAAGAAGTACCATGTCATGGGATCTTTAAGGTTGTCTGAAAATTCAAGAAAAAATACCAAATGGATTTAAAGGACAAGTAACGTTTTTACACTCTGGACCTTATTTCGGTGATAAAACAATGTCATTTACTCACCAATCGTACAATGTTGCAGTCACCAAATAACACTCTAAACTTTATCACTCGGGTTACAGGCCACTTTTTAACTCAAACGAAAGTGTAAACTAATACATTGAACTTTTGTCATTTTAAAAGTGATAAAGTTTGTGTTATTTGGTGACTGCAATAGCGTGCCCCAACCACTCACGTTAAACGGATATCGCTAAACTCCAAAATCTCCGGAAATACTCCAAATGACACCAAAGTACAATGGGTGAGTAAATGATATTTTATCACCAAAATAAGGTCCAGATTGTAAAAACTTTACTTGTCCTTTAAACCAGTGTTTCCCAACCATGGGTAAAAGTACCCCTAGGGGTACGCGAGCACACTGCAGGGGGTACTCAGCAGTGTCGCTGCCAGGCACAGGGGGATTTTTTGGAATTTTTAAATTCTAATTTGAGTAATTTTGAGTTAAAGAGAAGAGAGAAAATGCCTGAGAATTAAATTTTCAAATTAAGGAGATGAAATAAAATGATTTTCATTTAATAATCTGTTGTGTCACGTTCTACTTTTGGAGAATTATCAGCATGTATGAGTGAGGGGTACTCGAGGTATGACAATAAGGCTCAGGGGTACACAAGACAAAAAGGTTGGGAAACACTGCTTTAAACAACACATTTATAGGAGTTTTTCATTGTTCTTGGTCTTGTTTAGGAGTTTGATATTAATCAAAAAAGATGAGAGTGACTAACCGAAAAACCGTTGGCTAATGCTAGCTAGCTTGTGCCTGTAATTTTACTTGTGGGAGACTTGTTTAAGCATAGAAATCATCCCACCTGTTGTGCTTCCGACTAAATCAGCTCTTTCTGGTCAGATTGTGTTAAAGTAAAGCTTAGATATAAGGCTAATAACGCTTCAGACAGAGCAGTGCCTACGGTTGGCATCACACCCCCAGAGAACGTTGACAACATCAGCTGCAAATTATCAACTGTCCAATTTAGACATGTTTTACATGTTTTGTTTACATTATGGTAACAGTAACACAATAACCTTTTCTGTCCGTGTTCAACCAGGAAGTAAAACTGTAAACTTCCCCGACATTTAAAAACTACAAAAAAAACAAAGATTTTTCTTTGGCGAATCTGAAATATACTGATTTTAACTATGGAAACGGTCGTCAAACCTGTCATATGCCTATATAAATTATCTCACCTGTTCTAGTTCCAACTAAATCAGCTCTTTCTGGTCAGATTGTGTTAAAATAAAGCTCGAATTAAAGTTTAACAAAGCTTCAGACAGAGCAGTGCCTCCAGTTAGCACCACACCCCCAACATAAAAAAAAAACTACAAAAAACTATGATTTTTTTGTTTTTTAATCTGAAATATACAGATTTTAACTATGAAATTGGTCATCTAACCTGCCGTATGCATTTTAATAATAATAAAAAATAATAAAAATAAATCATTATATTGCCATCCTGAGCAGCCACCGTTCAGTATATCTTGTGTGTTAGTGAGTGTTGTCTTTGTAAATAAGTGTGTGCTCCTTTGTTCCCATTGAAAAAGCCCATGCAGGAGATAGTATTTTGTTATTGGGAGCGTGTACATAAACACTTCAGTGGACTGTAAATAGACTGTGTGCGTCCTGAGTATTCTGTGTTTGGAGGTAAATGTCTGTTCAGTGTTTTCAGTATTAAAATGTCATGGAGCATTTTTACTGCATAAAAAACTTCTATTTCAATTGTCGTTATTTCATATCAAGCTGGAATCAGTTGTTTAAAGGTTCTATATTATGCAAAATTGAGTCTTGTGAGCTTTTATAATGTTGTTAACTCTACAAAATAGACCTGGAGTTGTGTTTTGTTTTGTTCACACATTTGATTAATTGACGTGCGGTGAGGGTCATGGCTGGTGAGGCACTGACGTCACCAGGTGTCGGCAACTAAATTTGGCTCCGGGCCAGTTTCTCTCTCTGTAAGTGAAGCTGAAAATTAATTATTATTGTTCAGCGCATTTTCCAGAGAGCACTGAGTAGCATCATAAATTAAAATAGAGATCTGGCTCTGAATGTGAGTGGTGGACCGATGTTTAACGAGGCTTCTTTGCAAATTTTTCAGGTCACAATATTCATCTGAGTCCAGACATCGTCACAGCAGGTTGAGAGAAGAAGAAAAAGCAGAAAAGACGATTTCTTACCACGCTGTTTGAAAAGAGCGAGTCTTTCGTCCTGTAGTCTGGAGCAAACCCTTTAGCTCCGGTGTTGGTCTTCCTTTAATTATAACCTCCTGCTCTGAAAGTACAGTTTAGAAAGCTGAGCTTTAATATGAAATCTTCCTCCATTTAAAAAGTCGGGCCAGACAAGAAGAAAAAAGTGAAGTCGAACAGATTATTAAACTTGACTTGCTAACTCTAAATTGTATCTTGTGTCACTTATTCTAATCCGCTGCTCCAGAAGTTGCAGAAGAATCCCTGGGCTCACGAGTGCCTCTACCATGAGGCCAGGTAACTACGAGCCTCACCCGGCGCCTTTTCACCGCCGCTTTAGCGCAGAATCTGTCACTGCTGAGCTACAGCACAGTCAGTCCATGTGAGGCACCAACAGCTGGTGCAGAGCCGCACGTCTCTGCTCAGTATTTGAACGGTAAAAGTGAAAATTCAGCAATTTTGAATAAAATAAAAAAAAGAATTAAAAATGAAAGTTAAATAGAAAATAACTTTATTGTACAAATCATTGGATTTTTTCATTTAACTTTTGTATTTTTTCTGTGATCACCTGCCTCCCCTGACTCCACCTCACTGTCCTGGTTTATTAGTCTGTTTACATCTCCAAAACTCAAAATGCTTTGTTCCACCTTGTGATGTTATGAAGTGGTAGTTTTCAGGTAACAGCTCCTTTTATCTTTTGTTCGATAGAGATTTGCTATTCTATGGCTGAAATTATCCAGCTGAATCTAGTGAAGATGTATGGAGTTTAAGAAGAAGAAGTGACTTTATTGATCTCACACAGTAGAAATTCTTCTCTGCATTTGACCCATCCTGTTATCAGGAGCAGTGGGCAGCACATTACTGCGCCCGGGGACCAGCTCCATGATCTTCTTGCTTCGGTCAGGACCTAAGGTGGAGGATTTTACCTGGAGCATGTTTTGGGTTGGTGGGGGAAACCGGAGTGCCCGGAGGAAACCCACCCAGACATGGGGAGAACATGCAAACTCCCCACAGAAAGGCCCGGGCGACCCGGGGATCGAACCCGGGACCTTCTTGCTGTGAAGCATGAGTGCTAGCCACTCAGCCACCGTGCCGCCAACACCTAAAAACACCCAAGAACTCATCTTAAGTTTAAATATGCAATTATTTGTGTGAATGCAACAAAACGCAGCTCCAAGTGTGTTTGTGATGAGGAAACAACATTTTAACATCAGAAAATAGTGTAACATGGGCCCTTTAAGTACGAATAATGGATAATTTGTTAATGTGTTCTTTTTATATCTGTAGCCATTTTGTATCATGTTTTCTTTTTCAGTTAATGCATACTTAGGATAGTAATGTATTTTGCTGTTGTGATTTTACCCCTGATGCCCTTCCTCGTTGCAGCTAGTCTTACATACGGCGGCTAAAGAAGGTGGGTGAAGTTCAGTCAAGGCTTGAACTGGTGAGCCTCCAGTTGGTAGGTGAATGCTTTCTACCTATTTAAATGTTTTACTTTTCTGGTGTCCGTCGCCTGCTCGTCTCCATGGAGCTAAAACTGCAAACTGGATTAGTCCACAGTACGGCATTAACTTATCTGACTTCAATTACAGGTGTCTAATTTTTAATAACTAGAAGCAAAGCACGTTTTTACTCTGACCATGCTCGCCTCTCCACAGATATGACGTGTCACTTGGCCTGTCTCCGTGGCGATAGAGAAATGGAATGCCACACTGTTGAGCATTCAAGAAAAAAAGCAATGTACACGAAGAGGAGCAGAAGCAGTGTGATATCTCGTTAAGATACTGACTCTAGCTGTCGGAAAACTCCAAAAAGTTCAATAAAAACATTGTACATCTTCCTAATAAATAAATCAATAAGTCTTAGCTGCAGTTTCCCCATTGTGGGACAAATAAAGGTTTATCTTTATCTAAATCACAATAGTTACAGACAGTGAAAATCAGAGGTGGGACAAAGTCATTGCTGGGCAAGTCCCAAGTAAGTCTAAGTCTTTTGCACTCAAGTCCGAGTGAAGTCCCGAGTCAAGAGTATCCAAGTGCCGAGTCAAGTCCGAAGTCAAAGCTCAGAAGTCTCAAGTCGAGTCCAAAGTCCTAGCATTTTGGTTTCAAGTCATTTCGAGTCCCCTTTACAAAGAAATACAATTTCTACAAATCATATAATGTCTGCAAGATCTGTATTCATTTTACCTTTTTACATTGGATGTTGTGCAAGTCGCGCGCACATGCTCTTTGCATACATTTTCGCAGATTCACAAGTACGAGTGCGGTCCTTATCAACATACTTTTAGAGTTTTTTTTTCATTGGACGTAGCAAGTCATCACAAGTCAAAAGGCCTAAGTCCAAGTGAAGTTACGAGTTATTGATATTGAAGTCCATGTCGAGTTGCAAGTCTTTGCACATTTTGTCGAGTCGAGTCTAAAGTTATCAAATTCGTGACTCGAGTCTGACTCGAGTCGAAGTCACATAACTCGAGTCCACACCTCTGGTGAAAATAAGCCCTAGAGCTTTTAAAACTGACAGACACAGTTAAAGGGCTCTCATTATGCTATTTTCTGATGCTATAATGTTGTTTCCTCATCAAAAACACCTGGAGTTTTGCTTTGTTTTTCACATATATATATTTTTAAAATATTTTTATTAAAGCCCCAGTGTGTAGGATTCGTGGCGCATAGGTGGATGGTGCTATTGCACTTTCTGTTTTAGCTACGGCAGACCTCGAGGGTCACCCGGGCGTGCTGTAACGCGGACAGCTCTCGTACCTGCGCACAAGCCGCACGCCGCTACTGTATAAATAAAACGCGGTCCCGTTTTTGTGTTTTTTTTCTTTTCTCATGAAAACACACATTCCCGATCATGTACCATGACACTCTACACATCAAATGAAACCTTACAGTCTCCTCTTTTTGACTATGCAATTCATTTCCCTGCAAAACAATCACTCCCCGAGCACATGGGGCTTTTATACGGAAAAGCACAAAACGAGGTTAGCTTACCTTAGAATGCTTTGCACAGGTCAAACTCTGTATTTCACCATAAACTTGCTCTCAATATGTCCGTAAGGATCCAGCGAATAAAATCCAGTAAAACAATTTAGTCCAAAACACGTGTTAGATCCATTACGACGTCTGATCCGGCAGCATGCTTGTGTTGTTTACCCAAAACCACGAGCCTTGCCAAAGGCGAAGGCGGAGCCCAAATGTCCTTCTGCGGCTCTCGTATTCAAAATGGCTGCCTCTGCATGGGGAAGATCCCCCTTTTATGTGACTATATCTAAGTCCAAAAGAATACTTTGATTTCATGATGGAAGTGAAAAGGCTTGGAAAACAATGTATTTTTGAATGGGTATCTTCAATTTCAGTAATTAACGGGTAAAAATCTTACACACTGTCCCTTTAAGGAATCACAGTTTGCTCATACAATACAGTGGTCCCTCATTTATCGCGGGGGTTACGTTCAAAAAATAACCCGCGATAAGCGAAATCCGCGAAGTAGGATTTTGCTTATATTTTACAATTATTCTCCATGTTTTAAGGCTGTAAACGCCTCACCTCACACATTCTACACTTTTCTCAGACTGGCATTAGTGTTTTCTCTCATTTCTCTCTCGTTTAAACACTCAGACTTTCATAGATTTTCAGCAAAAAAATGTATTAATAGTGACACGTGTATTTCACAGTTCCTCTGACCGGGCCTCTTCGTCCTGGCGCCGCTCTGCCTTGGTGCAGGCGTCTTTTTCCCAGTGAAGAACATGGTTATGGGGAGTTGTTGGTGCTCTTTTTTTCTTTTGGGTGAGAAGATTCTTATAAACAGGCATGCCACCTTCGATTATACTTGAGAACGTTTTGTCGGGGAGAAAACTTGCAAACATACATCACTTCAGAGTCACACTGCGATCGAACATTTATATAAATCTGGCAAACTGAACACGTTCTGTACTGTACAGGAGACCCGGCACAGAGGAGAATGTCCCTTAGCCAATCAGGACGCAGAACACAATGCGGTTTGATACAAAAAAATGGAAGAAAAAAACCCGCGAAACAGCTAGGCCGCAAAACGTGACCCGCGATATAGCGAGGGACCACTGTATTTACAAATCACATCATTTTTTTCTCCTTTTACATTTTTCTTATTTTCAGAAAAAACAAAAACATCTTAATAATAAGTGTCAAATAATAATTGTGGTGATGAAAGAAAAAATAAAATCAAAAAGGTTAAAAGAGAGAGAAGTTTTTGTTTTTCACATGTTTAACACACAAACCCTGCTTATTTAGGATAAACGCTCTATTCCACCCGTAATACAGGTGCTCCATTGCGTTTTTAAACTCCATACACCTTTACTAGAATCATTTGGATAATTTTAGCCCCAGCCGCCAGTCTTTACTGAACTAAAGGTAAAAGACAGAGCATTTTGAGCTTTGGAGATGTAGACAGAAGAATAATAAGGGATTACTCAACCCTGTGTGAACAAAACGGGTTTGTGTGTTAAACACGTGTGAATGCAACAAAACACAATCCAGGTATGTTTTTGACGAGGAAACAACATTCTAACATGTCTTTTTCTGTAAAGTCTTGGGAATAAGTTGCTTCTGTCGACATCTAAGGTTAAAGCGTAAATGATTCCTCTTCTCTAACCTTTTTGTGTCCTTTTCCAGATTTCTTACCACGGTGAAACGTATTCGACCACATAAACTTTTGTCCAGTTGACAAATTGAATTTGTCTTTTGCCATTCTAACATGTCTTAAATCTCACAAGAGTACATTTTGTGTAGCATCGGTTCCGGAACAAAAGAGGTGGGGCGGCAGTAGCTCAGTTGGTAGAGCGCTTGCCTAGGGGTTGGCGGTTCGAATCCCGGACGGATGGGATTCGAGCTCCCACGTGTGATCCCAGCTCCCACAGATGAGCGCTGCCGTTGTGTCCTTGGGCAAGACACTTAACCCCACCTCTACTGGGAGCCCCCATGGCAGAAGATAAATCAAGGCCCGTTGTGACGTGAGCCGTCCTCCTGTGGACCCACCACCTGCGGGAGGATTCATGGGGGCTGGTGCATTGTGTTCTGGGCAGCAGAACACTGCTTGGACTGCTGCCCCCGCGACCCAGAGAATGGAAAAAGTGGAAGAAGATGAATGAACAAAAGAGGTGAAATATTTCTTGGTTTAGGTCACTAGTAAAGAAAAAGTAAGTCAGAAGTGCTGATTGGCTATAGTTTCCAAGATATAGTATTGGGTCAAAATAGGAAATTTATGGAAAATAAGGCAAAAACAGTAGTTAATCAGAAGGTACAGTGTGTCTACTGTCCATGATGCCGAATTGTTGTGGAATTTCTGATCTACAAGAATAAAACTGGAGAGTTGTCTTGAATCAAAGATAATCAAAAAGTTGATTTAATTAAGCAATTGTGCGCACAATCACATCCTCACTGTCCCTGACAGAGGCATCTGTCCTAGACTCATGACCAGGACAAAGCATACAGAGTATCAGTTAAGATATGACACATCTATAGAACACATCCTTCTGAGGCTGGGTAATCAGCAGTAGAATATCCAAAAACAAGTTGCATCCGGTGGAGAGATATCACAGAGATATACACAACACAACACCTCGTCACAGATAACTAAATCGAAAACTGATTTCAACCTCATTTCATTATTAATCACAAAGGTAACTTATACACTTGATTTTTATATGAATAACAATGTAAAGATTCCCACTATACTGTGTACTACAAACAACCAGTTCTATCTGAAAGCCTGTCTGCACATTCCAGTACATTCATTTGAATATGTCTAGAGTTTTAACATGTATTAATATATAATATTAATATTCCCAAATATTATAGTGAGTGTGTGTCCAAAGTCAGGACACACACTCACGGAGAGGCGTCTTTTCAGTACTACGGCCCTCGTCTATGGAACTGCCGGAGGAGCTCAGGGCCAAAGAGAACGTTCATGTTTTTAAGAGTGGGCTCAAGACTCACCTGTTTAGCTTGGCCTTTGATTGACTTCCGTCGTCTGTTTGCTTGTCTTTTGTTTGTTCTTTTGTTTGTTTGCTTGTATATCTGCTTGTTGTTTGTTCGTCTGCTTGTTTGTCTGTTTGCTTTTCTTTTTTTTTCTTCTTTTTTTTCCTTCCTGGCGGCACGGTGGCTGAGTGGCTAGCACTCACGCTTCACAGCAAGAAGGTTCCGGTTGCCCGGGCCTTTCTGTGTGGAGACTGCATGTTCTCCCCGTGTCTGGGTGGGTTTCCTCCGGGCACTCCGGTTTCCCCCATCAACCTAAACATGCGCCATAGGTGGAATCCTCCAGCTTAGGGCCTGACCAAAGCCTAAATAACAAAACAAAATCATGGGGATGGTCCCCGGGTCAAATATAGAAACAACTTCTCCTGTGTGAGATCAATAAAGGTCAATCTTCTAATCCTTGACCACTGTAAGGCGCTTTGTGTTACAATTTTGTATGAAAAGCGCTTTATAAATATTGTTTGTTTGTATATATATATTATTATATCTTTACATATCTTGAATGCATTAGCTAACCAGCACGGTTATCAATTGATTTTCAGTTCATCTTATCAATATAAATGAGATTTAGCCACTTTTATCTCGGAAGCAGATCGAGTCCAAATATTTGTAGACCAGTGTAATTTGCGGACTATTTTTAGTCTCTTTGCTTGGGTCATGTTACGTCTCAACCTACTTGGCCAGAGAGAAACGAAATTTCGATTCACTGTATGTTGAACACATATGGCAGAATTGACAATAAAGCTGACTTTGAACTTTGAACTTTGAACAAATCCAACCCAAACCCTTTATTTACTGCTCCTTACTGTACAGTTGTATTTCCTGCCTCGTCCAGCAGGTGTCACTCTTGTTCCGGGGATACTCTGTTTCTGTGGCCGTGTGCAGCTGCCTCTGTGCTGCGACCACCCATGTTCCCCTGTGTGAAAGTCACACAATGTTCCAGCTGCCCCCTCGCCCTGCTCCCCATTCACCACGTACAATACGCAACCTCCTATCTCCGTCTACACTCACACTATCCACCCAAATGTGAGAAAGAAAAGCGTAACAATGTCATCTCTAATGTTATCATGTTTAAAGATACACTGTGTAACTTTTCCCTGAAGGGCCATGCACTTTTTATATGCCTCTGCCTATTCTCAGACTGTGTAATATCAAGTCCTCACCAGCTCCTTCAGGTTTTAGAGTCTGTTTAATCCAGATGTTTTGTTTTGTCTCTATTAAAGTCCTGTTTTAGACCTGGTTTAGTTCTGGTGGAACTCAGAAGACCAAATATTTTCTGAAGTGGTAAAAAAGTGTGAAAAATTTTAGAACCTCAAGGCAGAAAGAAAATAAAATAACAACGTAATGTCTATAATGGATCTGTAAAGATACACTGTGTAACTTTTCTTTTCTGTGAAGTGCCTGCCACCTACTTTTCTCTGTTATTAATGTTATTTCTTTGCCTGAAATGTTCCACAGTGTGTCATTACTTGTATCCATCTTGCATTTATTCAGTTACCTTTATTTAATCGCTAAAAATAGCTTGAAAAAAACCCCAAAAAACATGACCTGTAACTTCATCTGGTGGCTTCGTTATCTTCTTGTTGCTATGGAGATGGATACTGCGGAAACTTCTAGCCAAAGCAATAATATCGCCATGGAGACACATGTGGCGTAACCTCTTCCAGAAAAGTGTACACAGAGCACCCTTTAAATCAATCACCTTTAAATCAATATGTCTTTTTTTAGCTGAATTTAACTACTAAAAAGCAATAATATGTCACTTTTTAGCTTTGGTTACCACGGCAACATCGCACTGCATATGTAATTAAGTGACAAAGTGATAAAGACGCGTTGTGCACTGCTTTTTTGGACACTTCAAGACGCCCTGGGGCAGACTGGAGAAGACGTGGCTGCCATTTTGCGTCTACGGACTCGGTTATCAATCAATACCCCCACTTATCGATCACACATTTCAATTTAAACACATTTTATAATCTGTAACTTTATGTCAAGAGTCTCAGAGTGCAATAAAAACAAACAAATACATAAAATAAATACATTTTTGTGTATTTTTTTTTGCCAAAAAGTTACATACTGGGGCTTTAATGTTGTTTTTATTCTGTTTGTTGATATTTTTGTTGTTGTTTTTTGGGGTTTTAAATGTAAACTGTGTAATTTTTCTAATGGAGGGTGATTAATTTGACCTACAAACTATTTTTTTTCACTTGCAGCAATGTTTATTTATATTTATTTTGTATTTATTTTTTGTTCAAAGAAAAAAACGTCTGGAAAATGAACAAAAATATTGAATGTCCTGTTTACTGCTTGTTGTTTCTTCCATGCTTGTTACAGGGTGGTTCAGTGTTTGTGCCAGCCCCAGGACCCTCTCCACCCCTCTTTTCCTCTGCTCCTCCTCTTTTTCTCCTCCTCCTCACCCTCTCCTCTCATCCTTCTCTTCTCTCTCTCCCTTTTCTACTCCTCTATCCCTTCCTCTCCCCTTCCTCTATTCCTTTATTTATTCTCTCTCCTCTCCTTATCCCCCCTGGACTCCTCCTCTCTCTCTCCTCTCCCCTTTCCTCTATTCCTCCATTTATTCTATCTCTTCTTTTCCTCTCCTCCTTCTCTCCTCCTCTATTTGTTCTATCTTTTCGCTTCTTCTCCCTTAACTAGTCCTCTAGCTCTCTTCTTCCTCTTCCTTTACTCCTCTATCCCTCCTTTCTTCCTCTACCCCTCCTCTACTCTATTTATTCTATCTTTCCTTCTCCACTTCCCCCTCTCTACTCCCCACCCCTTCATCTATTCCTCCTTTACGTAGTCTTTCTCTAACCCTTCCTCTACTCCTCTATTTCTCCTTTCTCTCCCTCTTCCTCTACCCCTCCTCTACTCTGTTTTTTCTCTACCCCCCTTCAGTACTCCTCTATCCCTTCTCTCCTCATTCCTCTCCTCCTCCTCTATTTATTCTGTCTCTCCTCTTTCTCTCCGCCTTGACTCCTCCTTACCCCCGTATACTCGTCCTCTGGCCGTCCTTTACTCCTCTGTTTATTCTATCTCTCCTTTCTTCATCTGTCCCTTCACTACTCCTCTACACCTCCTCTCCTTTTTCCTCTGCTCCTCCTCTCCCCCTTCACCACTCCTCCTTTTCCTCTTCCTATATACCTCAGTTTATTCTATCTCTCCTTTTTCTTTCTTCCTTCACTACTCCTCTTCTTCCTCTTCCTCTCCTCCTCCTCTCCTCTTCCTCTATTCTGTCTCTCCTCTTCCTT
The DNA here is from genome assembly GCA_036785185.1 of Paratrypauchen microcephalus. Lineage (NCBI taxonomy): Eukaryota > Metazoa > Chordata > Actinopteri > Gobiiformes > Gobiidae > Paratrypauchen > Paratrypauchen microcephalus. Next base: position 3,152,129 of record JAVJIX010000036.1, on the reverse strand, counting down.
TACTCCTCTACACCTCCTCTCCCCCTTCCTCTATTCCTCAATTTATTCTCTTTTTTCTTTCTCCCTTCACTATTCCTCTTTCCCTCCTCTCCCCCTTCCTCTCCTCTTCCTCTACTCCTCTACACCTCCTCTCCCTCTTCCACCACTCCTCCTTTCCCCTTCTTCTATACCTTTATTTATTCTTTCTTTCCTTTTCCTTTACCCCTTCAATACTCTTCTACTTCTCTACTCCTCCTCTCCCCTTCCACTATTCATTTTTCTTTCTCCCTTCTCTACTCCTCTTCCTCTACTCCTCCTCTCCCCCTTTCTCTCCTCTTCCTCTACACCTCCTCTCCCCCTTCCTCTCCTCTTCCTCTACACCTCCTCCTCTCCCCTTCCTCTCCTCTTCCTCTACTCCTCCTCTCCCCCTTCCTCTCGTTTTCCTCTACTCCTCTACACCTCCTCTCCCTCTTCCTCTCTTCTTCCTCTTTTCTGTCTCTCCTCTTCCTTTACTTCTCCTCTCCCCCTTCATCTCCTCTTCCTCTACTCCTCTACACCTCCTCTCCCCCTTCCTCTCCTCTTCCTCTATTCTGTCTCTCCTCTTCCTCTACTCCTCCACACCTCCTCTCCCTCTTCCTCTCCTCTTCCTCTATTCTGTCTCTCCTCTTCCTCTACTCCTCCTCTCCCCCTTCCTCTCCTCTTCCTCTACTCTTCTACACCTCCTCTCCCTCTTCCTCTCTTCTTCCTCTTTTCTGTCTCTCCTCTTCCTTTACTCCTCCTCTCCCCCTTCCTCTCCTCTTCCTCTACTCCTCCACACTTCCCCCTTCCTCTCCTCTTCCTCTACTCCTCCTCTCCCCCTTCCTCTCCTCTTCCTCTCCTCTTCCTCTACTCTTCTACACCTCCTCTCCCTCTTCCTCTCTTCTTCCTCTTTTCTGTCTCTCCTCTTCCTTTACTCCTCCTCTCCCCCTTCCTCTCCTCTTCCTCTACACCTCCTCTCCCCCTTCCTCTCCTCTTCCTCTGTTCTGTCTCTCCTCCTCCTCTCCTCCTCTACACCTCCTCTCTCCTGTTCTCTTCTCTCTTTCCCTTTAACCTTTTATACTTTATGTTCTAACACACCTCCCTCCATCTCCCATACATGTTACAGGGTGTTCAGTCCAACCCTTGTGCCAGGCCCGGGACCCCCCCCCCTACCTCTCCTCCTCCTCTCCCTCCTTCCCTCCCTCCCTCGCTCCCTCCTCCCCTCCAGGAACCTGCCTGTTGCTTCTCATCCCACCAGAGCCGGACCAAACCCTCCTTCGCTCCCGTCGCGCTCACTTCAGCTGTGCCTCTTCCAGCTCCTGTCCACTCTCTCCACGACCTCTGCGAAACTTCCAACTCCCTTCTTTTTTTTCCCCCCCTCTCTCACTTTTTTCACATTTTCAGAAGATTCACACAGATTTCAAGGACATCCCCACTTCTCCACCCAAACGGGACCTGCTAAAACATTTTATTTTTTTACTGTCGGAGAAAAGAGAAGAGATTTGAAGACAGGATGAAGTTTCAGCTGTTGATCTTCTTGGCTCTGGCCGGCCCGTTCTGCGCAGTCACATTTGCAAGTGAGTGGTCCATTTATCAAGCTGTCAGTGCCGGCCTTGGTACACAGTGTCCACTAAAGCCTCGCTGTACTTCCATGTGCCCACCGGCTCACACACGCCCTTTTGTCTAGCCCCCTTTCCTGCCCCGCTCCACTCGCACAAATACACTTTTTTCACCTTTATTTCACACACACGCAGCATTTAAAGGGTTAAGTCTTGTTCGCAGGTCATTTATTCGGTTTGTGGTGTTTTGGTGGTTATTGCAGTTTTTTTTTTTCTTTCATTGACGTGTCTAATATTCACGTACAAGTTTGAATTGAAGGCGCTAATTTGTAAAAGGCTTAAATTAGGCGAAAAAGTGCAAAATGTGACTCGAAGTCGGCCAAAATTCATGATCCAAAATGCACTTATGTCAAGTTTAAAGGTGCATTGTGTAACTTTTCTGGTGGAGGGTCTGTCCCCTGACTTTACTGCTTGGTCTGAAATGTTCCGCAGTAGCATTAACCGTATCTATTTTGCGTTTATTCAAATTTTGGTGTTTTTATTGCTTAAAAAACACACACAAACGGGGTCGCCTCTCCACAGATCTGACGTGTAGCTTGGTGTGGTTTGGTCTCCACGAAGATAGAAAGGTTTAATGCCATACTGCGAAACATTCCAGACAAAGTGATTATAGCTTAATGAACAAATAAAGGTGCACACTAATTTGTAAAAACTGATTTCTTCAGGCTTAAATTAGGCGAAAAAGTGCAAAATGTGACTCGAAATCGGCCAAAATTCATGATCCAAAATGCACTTATGTCAAGTTTAAAGGTGCATTGTGTAACTTTTCTGGTGGACGGTCTGTCACCTGACTTTACTGCTTGGTCTGAAATGTTCCGCAGTAGCATTAAACGTATCTGTTTCGCATTTATTCAAATTTTGGTGTTTTTATTGCTTAAAAAAACACAAGCAGGGTGGCCTCTCCACAGATCTGACGTGTAGCTTGGCTTGACGGTGTCGCTTTTTGTCTCCGCGGAGATGGATTATGTTTAATGCAATACTGCGGAACGTTCCGGACGAAGCAGCAACATCTCCATGGAGACGAGGAGTTACCGTAACAGACCCTCCACCGGAAAAGTTACACAATGCACCTTTAAACTTGACATAAGTGCATTTGGATCATGAATTTTGGCCGATTTCGAGTCACATTTTGCACTTTTTCGCCTAATTTAAGCCTGAAGAAATCAGTTTTTACAAATTAGCGTGCACCTTTATTTGTTCATTAAGCTATAATCACTTTATCTGGAATGTTTCGCAGTATGGCATTAAACCTTTCTATCTTCGTGGAGACCAAGTTACAGGTCAGATCTGTGGAGAAGCGACCCCGCTCACAGTCAGAATGTCTGTTTTTGTAGTTATTTATCAGCTGTAATTGAATAAATGTAACATAATAGAGCTGGTTAATGTCACACAGTGGAACATTCCAGGCAAAGCAATGACATCTCCATAGAAACAAACAGGTGACAACTCCCTAAATCAAAAAGTTACACAGTGCGCCTTTAACTAACCCAAAATTATGCCATAAATTCTGTAAAAACAGTTTGAATTTCCAAACTTTGCTGCTCCATATCTTCAAATTCAACGATTTCTGTGTAATTCTTAAAACTCTTTCTCTGTCTTTCTCGCAATTCCCAATCCATCTAAAGTTTTATTAAGACCAAGAGTGAACTCCAGTAAATCTCGACCTTTTAAACTGATGCAACCAAACACTCTGACCAACGCGACTCTAAAAATATATTTAACCGGCATTATCCAATGGGAAACACTCGAGTTAATATCACCAAATAGATCTCGTGTTTTGAGTTCACTTAAAATTTCTTAGTTCAAAATGGTCATATTTTGGGGGGTGCAGGTTAGATAACATGACCAGCAGCAGGAATGATCAAAATTGTGGAGAATGTCTGAAATTATAAACTGTTATTGTTTATTTTATGTGTTTTTAATTGAAGTTTATAAAGACTTTGCCGGTTTTCTGTTGTTTACTCCTCCACACCTCCTCTCCCCCTTCCTCTCCTCTTCCTCTATTCTGTCTCTCCTCTTCCTCTACTCCTCCACACCTCCTCTCCCCCTTCCTCTCCTCTTCCTCTACTCCTCTACACCTCCTCTCCCCCTTCCTCTCCTCTTCCTCTACTCCTCCACACCTCCTCTCCCCCTTCCTCTCCTCTTCCTCTACTCCTCCACACCTCCTCTCCCCCTTCCTCTCCTCTTCCTCTACTCCTCCACACCTCCTCTCCCCCTTCCTCTCCTCTTCCTCTACTCCTCTACACCTCCTCTCCCCTTCCTCTCCTCTTCCTCTATTCTGTCTCTCCTCTTCCTCTACTCCTCTACACCTCCTCCACACCTTCCTCTCCTCTTCCTCTATTCTGTCTCTCCTCTTCCTCTACTCCTCCACACCTCCTCTCCCCCTTCCTCTCCTCTTCCTCTACTCCTCTACACCTCCTCTCCCCCTTCCTCTCCTCTTCCTCTATTCTGTCTCTCCTCTTCCTCTACTCCTCCACACCTCCTCTCCCCCTTCCTCTCCTCTTCCTCTACACCTCCTCTCCCCCTTCCTCTCCTCTTCCTCTATTCTGTCTCTCCTCTTCCTCTACTCCTCCACACCTCCTCTCCCCCTTCCTCTCCTCTTCCTCTATTCTGTCTCTCCTCTTCCTCTACTCCTCCACACCTCCTCTCCCCCTTCCTCTCCTCTTCCTCTACTCCTCCACACCTCCTCTCCCCCTTCCTCTCCTCTTCCTCTATTCTGTCTCTCCTCTTCCTCTACTCCTCCACACCTCCTCTCCCCCTTCCTCTCCTCTTCCTCTATTCTGTCTCTCCTCTTCCTCTACTCCTCTACACCTCCTCCCCCTTCCTCTCCTCTTCCTCTACTCCTCCACACCTCCTCTCCCCCTTCCTCTCCTCTTCCTCTATTCTGTCTCTCCTCTTCCTCTACTCCTCTACACCTCCTCTCCCCCTTCCTCTCCTCTTCCTCTATTCTGTCTCTCCTCTTCCTCTACTCCTCTACACCTCCTCTCCCCCTTCCTCTCCTCTTCCTCTACACCTCCTCTCCCCCTTCCTCTCCTCTTCCTCTATTCTGTCTCTCCTCTTCCTCTACTCCTCCACACCTCCTCTCCCCCTTCCTCTCCTCTTCCTCTACACCTCCTCTCCCCCTTCCTCTCCTCTTCCTCTATTCTGTCTCTCCTCTTCCTCTCCCCCTTCCTCTCCTCTTCCTCTATTCTGTCTCTCCTCTTCCTCTACTCCTCTACACCTCCCCTCCCCCTTCCTCTCCTCTTCCCCTCCCCCTCCACACCTCCTCTCCCCCTTCCTCTCCTCTTCCTCTCCCCTTCCTCTCCTCTTCCTCTATTCTGTCTCCCCTCTTCCACCACTCCTCCACTCCCCCTCCCTCTCCTCTGCCTCTACTCCTCTGCACCTCCTCTCCCCCTCCATCTCCTCTTCCTCTATTCTGTCTCTCCTCTTCCTCTACTACTCCACACCTCCTCTCCCCCTTCCTCTCCTCTTCCTCTTCTCCTCTACACCTCCTCTCCCCCTTCCTCTCCTCTTCCTCTATTCTGTCTCTCCTCTTCCTCTACTCCTCCACCTCCTCTCACCCTTCCTCTCCTCTTCCTCTTCTCCTCCACACCTCCTCTCCCCCTTCCTCTCCTCTTCCTCTATTCTGTCTCTCCTCTTCCTCTACTCCTCCACACCTTTTTAATTTTTTAACACGCCCTTTTTAACACCTGGAGTCTAAAAAAGTATTTTTGTAAATGTACATTAACTCTTTTGCACGTTTGTAGATCGAACGCGTATTTTTTCCCGTTTAATAATTCATAAAGTGGTAGGTTTATTTGTTTTGTTTTATTTTGCTAACCCCAGTCTTCCAGTCTCCCCGTAGATCCACTGTACGAGATGGTTCTAGCAGACATTTCCTCGATCATCTCATTTTCACACTGTCACGGGTCCAAGTCGGTCTGCGCCGGGACCAAAGTTTGGTGATTCTCGGCACGAGCGAGGGAAGAGAGAGAAAGAGAGAGGGAGAGAGAAGGAGAGAGAGAGAAGGAGAGGGAGAGAGAGAGAGAGAGAGAGAGAGAGAGAGAGAGAGAGAGAGGTCCAGTGTGATGTAATACGGCACAACTCCACAACTGCAGCCGAGGATTCTTGGCACGGGACAAAAGAGCAGAGCAGAATATCCTCTGGAGCAGGACCAAAGATCATAGTGAGAGAAAGGAGGGAGAGAAAGAGAGAGAGAGGAAGGAGGGAGAGAGAGAGGGAGAGAGAAAGGAGGGAGAGAAAGGAGGTAGAGAGGAAGGAGGGAGAGAAAGAGGGAGAGAGAAAGAAGGGAGAGAAAGAGGGAGAGAGGAAGGAGGGAGAGAAAGAGGGAGAGAGAAAGGAGGGAGAGAAAGAGGGAGAGAGAAAGGAGGGAGAGAAAGAGGGAGAGAGAAAGGAGGGAGAGAAAGAGGGAGAGAGAAAGGAGGGAGAGAAAGAGAGAGAGAGAAAGGAGGGAGAGAAAGAGGGAGAGAGAAAGGAGGGAGAGAAAGAGGGAGAGAGGGAGGAGGGAGAGAAAGAGGAAGGGAGAAGGGAGGGAGAGAAGCAGGGAGAGAGGAAAGAGGGAAGGAGAGAGGGAGAGAGAAAGGAGGGGGAGAGAGAGGGAGAGAGAAAGGAGGGAGAGAAAGAGAGAGAGAAAGGAGGGAGAGAAAGAGAGAGAGAGGAAGGAGGGAGAGAAAGAGAGAGAGAGGAAGGAGGGAGAGAAAGAGAGAGAGAGGAAGGAGGGAGAGAAAGGAGGTAGAGAGGAAGGAGGGAGAGAAAGAGGGAGAGAGAAAGAAGGGAGAGAAAGAGGGAGAGAGGAAGGAGGGAGAGAAAGAGGGAGAGAGGAAGGAGGGAGAGAAAGAGGGAGAGAGAAAGGAGGGAGAGAAAGAGGGAGAGAGAAAGGAGGGAGAGAAAGAGGGAGAGAGGAAGGAGGGAGAGAAAGAGGGAGAGAGAAAGAAGGGAGAGAAAGAGGGAGAGAGGAAGGAGGGAGAGAAAGAGGGAGAGAGGAAGGAGGGAGAGAAAGAGGGAGAGAGGGAGGAGGGAGAGAAAGGGGGAGGGAGGAAGGAGGGGGAGAGAGAGGGAGAGAGAAAGGAGGGAGAGAAAGAGAGAGAGAGAAAGGAGGGAGAGAAAGAGAGAGAGAGGAAGGAGGGAGAGAAAGAGAGAGAGAGGAAGGAGGGAGAGAAAGAGGGAGAGAGAAAGGAGGGAGAGAAAGAGGGAGAGAGAAAGGAGGGAGAGAAAGAGAGAGAGAAAGGGAGAGAAAGAGAGAGAGAGAAAGGAGGGAGAGAAAGAGGGAGAGAGAAAGGAGGGAGAGAAAGAGGGAGAGAGAAAGGAGGGAGAGAAAGAGAGAGAGAGAAAGGAGGGAGAGAAAGAGGGAGAGAGAAAGGAGGGAGAGAGAGAGGGAGAGAGAAAGGAGGGAGAGAAAGAGAGAGAGAGAAAGGAGGGAGAGAAAGAGAGAGAGAGAAAGGAGGGAGAGAAAGAGGGAGAGAGAAAGGAGGGAGAGAAAGAGGGAGAGAGAAAGGAGGGAGAGAAAGAGAGAGAGAGAAAGGAGGGAGAGAAAGAGGGAGAGAGAAAGGAGGGAGAGAAAGAGAGAGAGAGGAAGGAGGGAGAGAAAGAGGGAGAGAGAAAGGAGGGAGAGAAAGAGGGAGAGAGAAAGGAGGGAGAGAAAGAGGGAGAGAGAAAGGAGGGAGAGAAAGAGAGAGAGAGAAAGGAGGGAGAGAAAGAGAGAGAGAGAAAGGAGGGAGAGAAAGAGAGAGAGAGAAAGGAGGGAGAGAAAGAGAGAGAGAGAAAGGAGGGAGAGAAAGAGGGAGAGAGAAAGGAGGGAGAGAAAGAGGGAGAGAGGAAGGAGGGAGAGAAAGAGGGAGAGAGAAAGGAGGGAGAGAAAGAGAGAGAGAGAAAGGAGGGAGAGAAAGGAGGGAGAGAGGAAGGAGGGAGAGAAAGAGGGAGAGAGAAAGGAGGGAGAGAAAGAGAGAGAAAGGAGGGAGAGAAAGAGGGAGAGAGAAAGGAGGGAGAGAAAGAGAGAGAGAGAAAGGAGGGAGAGAAAGAGGGAGAGAGAAAGGAGGGAGAGAAAGAGAGAGAGAAAGGGAGAGAAAGAGAGAGAGAGAGAAAGGAGGGAGAGAAAGAGAGAGAGAGAAAGGAGGGAGAGAAAGAGAGAGAGAAATGGAGGAAGGGTCGAGAAGAGAAGAGAGAGAGACAGGGGGCGTGAAGGAAGAGAGAGGGGGAGAGAGAGTCGAGGAAAGAAGGAAGATAAAGAGACAAAGAGAGAGGGATAGAGGAGGAAGAGAGTCAGACAGAGGGAAGAAGAGAGGGAGGGCAGAGAAAGAGAGGGGGAGAGAGTTGAGGGGAGAAGGAAGAGAGAGAGAGACGGGTGTGGAGGTAGAGAGAGGGGGGAGTCAAGGAAAGAAGAAAGATGGAGAGACAGAGAAGGACAGAGAAAGAGAGAGGGATAGAGGAGGAAGAGAGTCAGACAGAGAGAGGAAGAGAGGGAGGGCAGAGAGAGAGAGAGGGGGAGAGAGTCGAGGAGAGAAGGAAGATAGAGAGATAGAAAGAGAGAAACAGAAGGACAGAGGAGATGGAGAAAGACAGTGACAGAAAGAGGGATAGAGGAGGAAGAGAGTCAGAGAAGAGAGGAAGACGAAAGAAGAGAGGGAGGGAGGAGAGGAGGAAAAATAGAAAGGGAGGGGCACAGAGAGGGAGAGAGTGGAGGAAGAGAGGCGGGAGAGAGTCGAGGAGAGAAGGAAGATAGACAGAAAGAGAGAGAGGGAGAGACAGAGAGAAGGACAGAGGAGGAAGAGAAAGAGACAGAAGAGGAAGAGAGTCAGACAGAGAGAGGAAGAAGAGAAAGAGAGGGAGGGGGACAGAGAGAGAAGATGAGAGTGGAGGAAGAGGGAGAGACAGAGCAGGACAGAGGAGGAAGAGAAAGAGACAGAAGAGGAAGAGAGCCAGACAGAGAGAGGAAGGAGAAAAAGAGAGGGGGGCAGAGAGAGAAGATGAGAGTGGAGGAAGAGAGAGAGGGAGAGACAGAAGGACAGAGGAGGAAGAGAAAGAGACAGAAGAGGAAGAGAGTCAGACAGAGAGAGGAAGGAGAAAAAGAGAGGGAGGGGGGCAGAGAGAGAAGATGAGAGTGGAGGGAGAGAGAGTCAAGGAGAGAAGGAAGATAGAGAGACAGAAAGAGAGTGAAAGACAGAAGGCGAGAGGAGGAAGAGAAAGAGAGAGACAGAGTGGGAGACAGACGGGAAGAGAGAGAGCGAAAGAGAGAGACAGAGGATGAAGAGAGTCAGACAGAGAGAGGGGAGAGAGGGGAGGAGAGGGAGGGAAGGGGGGCAAAGAGAGAGGGTGAGAGTGGAGGAAGAAAGTCAAGGAGAGAAGGAAGATAGAAAGACAGAAAGAGAGGGAGAGACACAAGGACAGAGGAGGAAGAGAAAGAGAGAGAGAGAGAGGACAAAGAAAGAGAAATGAGAGAGAGAGACTAAACTACCAAACCCGCAGAACTCTACTTCAGAAGTTGCAGTCGGAGTCTCAGGTTTCTCTCCTTGTAAATAATTGGATTTTCTCCGTCTGTTTACAATTTTTCTCCAATCTGTTCACTCCTTCTTTCCCGGTACACTCCTTCTTCTTTGTTCAAAACTTACATCCGAGCAACAACAAAGCAAACCCTATTTTTTTCCTCCTTTTTATTTATTTTGTACTTTTTATTTAAAATTTTCCGCTTTGAATTTTTTTTCTCCTTTTTATAATTTTTTTCTTTTTTTAATTATTTTCCCCCTTCTTTTGTACTGCTAAACTATATTTTCTATTATACGTTTATTTTTATACTCTTTTAATTGTGTTCTAATGTTGTTCTAAAGTTGTGTTTACTTTGCTTCATGCTCATTATCTTGCGTTTTGATTGCCCCAAAAATTTCTGTTTTCACCTACCCCTCATCTCCGCCCACTCGAAAAATGAAAATTGATGAAAATTGTTGTAATTTCTCTACAATAACCCGTCATTGAAAGTCTGACGCTTTGTGCAGTTTCTATGAAGAGGTGGAGTCTGGAACAGGAAGTCAGTGGATCAATTTATAGGATCTTTTTCCTCTCTCTCTTCTCCCGCTCTCTTTCACTCACTCTCTCTCTGTTCTCTCACTTTCTCTCTCTTCCCTCTCTCTTCCTCTTTTCTCTGTCTCTCCCCTCTCTCTCTCTTTCTATCTTTCTATCTCTCCTCTCTTTTTCTCCTCTCTCTCTCACTCTATGCCCCTCTGTCTTGTCCTCCTCGCTCTTCCTCCTCCTCTCTCTTCCTCCTTTCTCCCTCTCTTCCTCCTCTCTCTTTCTCTTCCTCCTCTCCCTCCTCTCTCTCTTTGCCTCCTCTCTCTCTTCCTCCTCTCCCTCTCGTCCTCCTCCCTCTCTTCCTCCTCTCTCTCTTTCTCCTCTCTCTCTTTCTCTTCCTCCTCTCTCTCTTCCTCTCTCTCCCTCCTCTCTTTCTTTGCCTCCTCTGTCTCTCTTCCTCCTCTCTCCCTCTTGTCCTTCTCTCTCTCTCTTCTCTTTCTTTCTTCTCTCTCTCTTCCCCCTCTCTCCCTCCTCTCTCTCTCTTCCTCTCTCTCTCCCTCCTCTCTCTCTCTTCCTCCTCTCTCTTCTCTCTCTTCCTCTTCTTTCTTCACTCTCTCCCTCTCTTCCTCATCTCTCTCTCCTCCCTCTCCCTCCTCTCTCTCTTTCTCTCTTCTCTCTCTCTCTTCCTCCTCTCTCTTCTCTCTCTTCCCCTTCTTTCTTCGCTCTCTCCCTCTCTTCCTCTTTCTCTCTCTCTCTCTCCCTCTCTTCCTCGTCTCTCTCTCCCTCCTCTCTCTCTCTTCCTCCTCTCTATTCTCTCTCTTCCCCTTCTTTCTTCACTCTCTCCCTCTCTTCCTCTTTCTCTCTCTCTCTCCCTCTACCTCGTCTCCCTCTCCTCCTCTCCCTCCTCTCTCTCTCTTTCTCTCTTCTCTCTCTCTCTTCCTCCTCTCTCTTCCTCCTTTCTCTCTCTCTTCTTCCTCCTGTCTCCTTTCTCTCCTCCTCTCTCTCTCTTTCTCTCTTCTCTCTCTGAAAAGTCTGGATCTGTCCGTTCTATAATCTTGAACATGAAATCAATGGATCCATTTGTGTCACTGATGAATTTTAAATCATCTTTACAGTTTATAAAATGTAAAATGATGATCCACAGTCCATATCTTAAAGCTGCACTGTGTAACATTTCAGTTGGGGTCCGTCACCTTCTGGTTTAGACTTTATTGATTTATTGATCCACAAGGGAAATTGTTTTGGGAACGGTATTTCCATGGATATGTCTTTTCTCTGCTTCTAATGTCCCGCAGTGTGGCATTAAACAGCTCTACATTCAATGACAGGTGGTTTTATAGCTCATTCTGTTGTCTAAAGAAAGAGTGTTTTTTCTGTCGTCGTGGTATCGGAATCAGTACTTAGTATCGAAATGGCGTTTGAAATGACAGTATTGTCCCGTTATCGTCACTACCTCTGCTCACATTTTATTCCATCGTTATCTGTCCCATGCCCCAAAATACACAGTTTTCCACAGTTTTCCACAGTTTTCCACAGACTGTAGTCATCCTCTGAGTGGGCAGGGGGCGTGGCCAAGCCCAGGTCCTCTTGTCTGGACTACTGTACTCTACTGTACTCTACTGTACTCTACTGTACTCTACTATACTGTACTATACTGTACTGTACTCTACTGTACTGTACTGTACTCTACTGTACTGTACTGTACTGTACTGTACTGTACTGTACTGTACTCTACTGTACTGTACTCTACTGTACTGTACTGTACTGTACTCTACTATACTGTACTGTACTGTACTATACTCTACTGTACTGTACTATACTCTACTGTACTCTACTGTACTCTACTATACTGTACTATACTGTACTGTACTGTACTGTACTCTACTGTACTGTACTATACTCTACTGTACTGTACTCTACTGTACTCTACTGTACTGTACTATACTCTACTGTACTGTACTGTACTGTACTGTACTGTACTGTACTGTACTGTACTGTACTATACTGTACTGTACTCTACTGTACTGTACTGTACTGTACTCTACTGTACTGTACTGTACTGTACTGTACTGTACTGTACTGTACTCTACTGTACTGTACTATACTGTACTGTACTCTACTGTACTCTACTGTACTGTACTATACTCTACTGTACTGTACTATACTCTACTATACTGTACTGTACTGTACTGTACTCTACTATACTGTACTGTACTATACTCTACTGTACTGTACTATACTCTACTGTACTCTACTGTACTCTACTATACTGTACTGTACTGTACTGTACTCTACTGTACTGTACTATACTCTACTGTACTGTACTCTACTGTACTCTACTGTACTGTACTATACTCTACTGTACTGTACTATACTCTACTATACTGTACTGTACTGTACTGTACTCTACTATACTGTACTGTACTGTACTATACTCTACTGTACTGTACTATACTCTACTGTACTGTACTGTACTCTACTATACTGTACTGTACTGTACTCTACTATACTGTACTGTACTGTACTATACTCTACTGTACTGTACTATACTCTACTGTACTCTACTGTACTCTACTATACTGTACTATACTGTACTGTACTCTACTATACTGTACTGTACTGTACTCTACTGTACTGTACTATACTCTACTGTACTGTACTGTACTGTACTCTACTGTACTGTACTCTACTGTACTCTACTGCACTGTACTGTACTGCACTGTACTCTACTGTACTCTACTGTACTCTACTGTACTCTACTGTACTCTACTGCACTGTACTGTACTGCACTGTACTGTACTCTACTGCACTGTACTGTACTGCACTGTACTCTACTATACTGTACTGTACTCTACTGTACTCTACTGTACTCTACTATACTGTACTGTACTCTACTGTACTGTACTATACTCTACTGTACTCTACTATACTGTACTGTACTGTACTGTACTCTACTGTACTATACTGTACTCTACTGTACTCTACTGTACTGTACTCTACTGTACTATACTGTACTGTACTCTATTGTACTCTACTGTACTGTACTGTACTGTACTCTACTGTACTGTACTGTACTCTACTCTAATGTACTGTACTATACTGTACTGTACTCTATTGTACTCTACTGTACTCTACTGTACTGTACTGTACTCTAATGTACTGTACTGTACTGTACTGTACTGTACTGTACTCTACTGTACTGTACTGTACTGTACTGTACTGTACTCTACTGTACTGTACTGTACTGTACTGTACTGTACTGTACTGTACTCTACTGTACTCTACTGTACTGTACTCTACTGTACTGTACTCTACTGTACTGTACTGTACTCTACTGTACTCTACTGTACTGTACTCTACTGTACTGTACTGTACTCTACTGTACTGTACTGTACTGTACTCTACTGTACTGTACTGTACTGTACTCTACTGTACTCTACTGTACTCTACTGTACTGTACTCTACTGTACTGTACTCTACTGTACTGTACTCTACTGTACTCTACTGTACTGTACTATACTCTTCTGTACTCTACTGTACTGTACTGTACTCTACTGTACTGTACTCTACTGTACTGTACTGTACTGTACTCTACTGTACTCTACTGTACTGTACTGTACTATACTCTTCTGTACTCTACTGTACTGTACTGTACTGTACTCTATTGTACTCTACTGTACTCTACTGTACTATACTGTACTCTACTGTACTGTACTGTACTCTACTGTACTCTACTGTACTGTACTGTACTCTATTGTACTCTACTGTACTCTACTGTACTATACTGTACTCTACTGTACTGTACTGTACTATACTGTACTGTACTCTATTGTACTCTACTGTACTGTACTGTACTCTACTGTACTGTACTGTACTATACTGTACTGTACTGTACTGTACTGTACTATACTGTACTGTACTCTATTGTACTCTACTGTACTGTACTGTACTCTACTCTAATGTACTGTACTATACTGTACTGTACTGTACTATACTGTACTGTACTGTACTGTACTGTACTATACTGTACTGTACTCTATTGTACTCTACTGTACTGTACTGTACTCTACTCTAATGTACTGTACTATACTGTACTGTACTGTACTGTACTCTACTGTACTGTACTGTACTCTACTGTACTCTACTGTACTATACTGTACTCTACTGTACTGTACTGTACTATACTGCACTGTACTCTATTGTACTCTACTGTATTGTACTGTACTCTACTGTACTGTACTCTACTGTACTGTACTCTACTCTAATGTACTGTACTCTATTGTACTCTACTGTACTCTACTGTACTGTACTCTAATGTACTGTACTATACTGTACTGTACTCTACTGTACTGTACTCTACTCTAATGTACTGTACTATACTGTACTGTACTCTACTGTACTGTACTCTACTCTAATGTACTGTACTATACTGTACTGTACTGTACTCTACTCTAATGTACTGTACTATACTGTACTGTACTCTATTGTACTCTACTGTACTGTGCAGTACTCTACTGTACTCTGCTGTACTGTGCAGTACTCTACTGTACTGTGCAGTACTCTACTGTACTGTGCAGTACTCTACTAAACTCTGTTGTTTAAGTTTGAAAATAAGCAGCCTGTCTATTTTTAAGTGTCTCTTTCGGAGGCACCCGTCCCACCGGCCCTCTCCACCTCCACCCTCCACTCTCCACTCCACCTCCACCATCCACATCCACCCTCCACTCCACCTCCACCGGCCCTCTCCACCTCCACCTTCCACCCTCCACTCTCCACTCCACCGTCCGCCTCCACCCCCACCCTCCACTCCATCTCCACCGGCCCTGTCCACCTCCACCCTCCACTACACCCTCTGCCCGCCACCTCCACCTTCTCCACCCTCCACTACACCTTCACCCTCCACTCTCCACCTCCACCATCCACCCCACCCTCTACCTCCACCATCCACATCCACCTCCACTCTCCACCATCGACCCCCACCCTCCGCCCGCCACCTCCACCTTCTCCACCTCCACCCTCCACGCTCCACCCTCCACTCTACCTCCACCCTCCACTCCACCTCCACTCCACCTCCACCCTCCCCTCCACCTCCACCCTCCACTCCACCCTCCATGCTCCACCCTCCATTCTACCTCCACCCTCCACTCCACCTCCACCCTCCACTCCACCTCCACCCTCTGCCCGCCACATGTGTGAGGGGATCAGGCTCCGCCCCCTTGGCATTTACCCATGTTTGGTGGGATATTAAAACTGTTAGCCCACTCCGCCTCTTTCCTCTCTCTCTATCACTCGCTATCACTCTCCTTCTCTGTCTCCCTCCTCTCTCTTCTCTCTCTCTCTTTCTGTTTCTCCTTATCTCTCTCTCTCTCCCTCTCTCCTCTCTCTCCCTCTGCTCTCTCTCTCCTTGGTCCTCTCTCTCATTTTCTCTCTCTCCCTCTCTCCTCTCTTCCTCTCTCTTTTTCTCTCTCACATTCTCTCTCTCACCTGCTCTCTTTCTCCTCGCTCCCCTCTCTTTCTCATGTTCTCTTTCTTTTTTCCCCTCTTCTCTCACCCCTCTCTTCCCTCTCTCTTTCTAAGTGTGCAGAGCGAGAGGAGCCAAAAGGGGCAGGGTCTATTTTTAAACGAGACCCTTTACACATTAGACATGCCTGCTCCATTAGCGCCGAGACGATAACATGTGACGCCGGGGCTAAACATTCGATTAGCGTTAGCATGGTGTGGACTTAGCATGTGCCTCTCTGCGTTTGTCCTCTTTTCTTTTCTTTTCTTTTCTCTTCTCTTTGCTTGCATCTCTGGAGGTTTACGGGTATTTCCGTTTGTAAACTCTTTCACATCCGTTCCCATATGCTTACGATTTTTCTGTCCATTTTCAGACATTGTTCTATAGCTCTAGAATGCATTACTACTTACATTACTTCTTTTTATTGGTCTAAACCAGATGCCCTTCCTGATTTATTTTATGTTTATCCTTTTCCCGTTGCTGATATTATCTTATAAACAAACATTAGACTTTTCCTTCTGCTTGGTGCTCCTGAGCAAGACTTTGGATCAGATCAAATTTTTACAGATTCGTTGAAAAAAAAAGTCTATAATTGTATTTTTAAATTGTATATTGAAGGGAAAATAGGGAGTCTTTGAGCGCACATGGACGCTTTTTTATTCAAATATTATATAAATATTAAAATTGGACTTGAGTGCCGATTCATGTTTGTTTTTCCAGTGTTTTTGTTTTGTTTTATTTTATTTTTTATGTAATTTTCTGTAGTCTGGAAGAGGGATGTGGTATCGACTTTTTTCTTCCTTTCTTTTTTATTATTATTTTGTTATGGAAATGTCAAAATTGGGAAAAATGTATATATAGTAAATGTTTGCTTAAATAATTACAAAAAACTGCACCTCTGTTATGAATTAGTGTCTTACGTGAGTTCTGGTTGGTCGGTGAGCCCTTAGCCCCGGCCACACCGTGCTCCTATTGGCCGGGGGTTTTCAAACGTTGACTAATTAAATTCAGGATTTCGCCGGAGACTTTGCGAGCTCATAAAACGCTGAAAGACGATCTGTTACAGGAGCTGAGAGAATTATTGTGGTATTGGGTAACCTTTAGGGAAGATAGACGTTCTTTGCTGTTTTTTAATAGCGCCCCGTAACTACGTGGAAAGTTTTAAAGGTTCTGTATTACGCAAAATTGACTCTTGTGAGCTTTAAGACGTGTTACCTCCTCAAAACATACCCAGAGTTGTGTTTTGTTTCATTCACACAGTAATATGGGCCATTAAATTAATTTCTTGATTTACACCAACAGGATTTCCAGATTAAAACACGGCGTACACTTGTCCTGATTTTGTTGTTGTTAAATTGTATTGATGGATTAGGTAGATTATTTAGACATGGTTTTGACACACTGACACGTTATCTTAAGTTTAGCCTGGTTTTAGTCCCGGTTTAAATGGTTTTGCTTTTGTCCTGGCTTAGGTTTAGTCCAACTTTAGTCCCAGTTTAGTTTTGAATAAGTCCAAGTTAAGTCCTAGTTTAGTCCTGGTTTACCTGGTTTAGATGTGTATTCTGCTTTAGTCCTGGTCTAGAGTTGGTTCAGTCCTAATTTTGTCTTGGTGTAGTCCCCGTTTAGTCTTGAATTAGTCCTGGATTAGCCCCTGTTTAGTCTTGGTTTAGTCCTGGTTTAGGCATGGTTTAGTGTTAGTTGAGCCCCTGTTTTGTCTTGGTTTAGTCCTGTTTTAGTCCTGGTTTAAGCCTGGTTTAGTGTTAGTTTAGCCCCTGTTTAGTCTTGGTTTAGTCTTGGTTTAGTCCTGGTTTAGTCCTGGTTTAGTGTTAGTTGAGCCCCTGTTTAGTCTTGGTTTAGTCCTGGTTTAGTCCTGGTTTAGACCTGGTTTAGTGTTAGTTTAGCCTCTGTTTAGTCTTGGTTTAGTCTTGGTTTAGTCCTGGTTTAGGCATGGTTTAGTGTTAGTTGAGCCCCTGTTTAGTCTTGGTTTAGTCCTGTTTTAGTCCTGGTTTAAGCCTGGTTTAGTGTTAGTTTAGCCTCTGTTTAGTCTTGGTTTAGTCTTGGTTTAGTCCTGGTTTAGTCCTGGTTTAGTCCTGGTTTAGTGTTAGTTTAGCCCCTGTTTAGTCTTGGTTTAGTCCTGTTTTAGTCCTGGTTTAGACCTGGTTTAGTGTTAGTTTAGCCTCTGTTTAGTCTTGGTTTAGTCTTGGTTTAGTCCTGGTTTAGACCTGGTTTAGTGTTAGTTTAGCCTCTGTTTAGTCTTGGTTCAGTCTTGGTTTAGTCCTGGTTTAGGCATGGTTTAGTGTTAGTTGAGCCCCTGTTTAGTCTTGGTTTAGTCCTGTTTTAGTCCTGGTTTAAGCCTGGTTTAGTGTTAGTTTAGCCTCTGTTTAGTCTTGGTTTAGTCCTGTTTTAGTCCTGGTTTAAGCCTGGTTTAGTGTTAGTTGAGCCCCTGTTTAGTCTTGGTTTAGTCCTGTTTTAGTCCTGGTTTAAGCCTGGTTTAGTGTTAGTTTAGCCTCTGTTTAGTCTTGGTTTAGTCTTGGTTTAGTCCTGGTTTAGGCATGGTTTAGTGTTAGTTGAGCCCCTGTTTAGCCTTGGTTTAGTCCTGGTTTAGTGTTAGTTTAGCCTCTGTTTAGTCTTGGTTTAGTCCTGGTTTAGGCATGGTTTAGTGTTAGTTTAGCCCCTGTTTAGTCTTGGTTTAGTCCTGGTTTAGTCCTGGTTTAGTCCTGGTTTAGTGTTAGTTTAGCCTCTGTTTAGTCTTGGTTTAGTCTTGGTTTAGTCCTGGTTTAGGCATGGTTTAGTGTTAGTTGAGCCCCTGTTTAGTCTTGGTTTAGTCCTGGTTTAGTCCTGGTTTAGTGTTAGTTTAGCCTCTGTTTAGTCTTGGTTTAGTCCTGGTTTAGTCCTGGTTTACCTGGTTCATCTTGATATTCTGCCCCTTAGGTTGTGTCTCCTCTCTAACTTCACAAAACCTGGATTTTTAAAAAATATTTCTTAAAGCTGCACTGTGTAACTTTCTGGTTGAGGGTCTGTCACCTGCTCGTTTCTATGGTTATATCATTGCTCTGCCTGGAATGTTCCACAGTGTGACATTAAACAGATCTACTTTACATGTATTCAATTACAGATGGTTTTATAGCTCAAAAATACCTATAAAAACAGACATTCTGATTGTGATATGGGGTCACCTCTCCACAGATCTGACCTGTAACTTGGTCTGGTTTGGTCTCCATGAAAATAGAAAGTTTTTAACACCGTACTGTGAAACAATCCACACAAAGCAATAACATCTCCATGGAGAAAAATATTTGACAGACCCTACACCGGAAAAGTTACATGATGCAGCTTTAACTTAAACCAGACTGAAACTACTTGACTAAATCTTAACAAAATGAGCCCATATTTGTCGTCAACACTTCCACACTGTTCTCGTTGCTATAGTTACGTTTACTTAGCTCGCGTCTCCTCTCTAACTTCACAAAGCCCATGTGTCTTGTAAACTGGCCCTTTACCTCCTGTTCCCCATTTGCAGTCAGTATAATGAGCTGTGTGTGCGTCTGTGGGCCCATAACACCTCCTAACCCCTCCATCCCTCCTTCATCCCCTCCATCCCTCCTTCATCCCTCCTTCATCCCCTCCATCCCTCCTTCAACCCCTCCATCCCTCCTCCATCCCTCCTCCATCCCTTCTTCAACCCTCCTTCAACACCTCCATCCCTCCTTCAACCCCTCCATCCCTCCTCCATCCCTCCTTTAACCCCTCCATCCCTCCTTCAACCCTCCTCCATCCCTCCTCCATCCCTCCTTCATCCCTCCTTCAACCCCTCCATCCCTCCTCCATCCCTCCTTCATCCCTCTTTCAACCCCTCCATCCCTCCTCCATCCCTCCTTCAACCCTCCTCCATCCGTCCTTCAACCCCTCCATTCCTCCTCCATCCCTCCTTCAACCCCTCCATCCGTCCTTCAACCCCTCCATTCCTCCTTCATCCCTCTTTCAACCCCTCCATCCCTCCTTCAACCCCTCCATCCCTCCTTCAACCCCTCCATCCCTCCTTCAACCCCTCCATCCCTCCTTCATCCCTCCTTCAACCCCTCCATCCCTCCTTCAACCCCTCCATCCCTCCTCCATCCCTCCTTCAACCCCTCCATCCCTCCTCCATCCCTCCTTCAACCCCTCCATCCCTCCTCCATCCCTGCTTCATCCCTCCTTCAACCCCTCCATCCCTCCTCCATCCCTCCTTCAACCCCTCCATCCCCCCTCCATCCCTGCTTCATCCCTCCTTCAACCCCTCCATCCCTCCTCCATCCCTCCTTCAACCCCTCCATCCCTCCTTCATCCCTCCTTCAACCCCTCCATCCCTACTCCATCCCTCCTTCATCCCTCCTTCAACCCCTCCATCCCTCCTTCATCCCTCCTTCATCCCCTCCATCTCTCCTTCATCCCTCCTTCAACCCCTACATCTCTCCTTCAACCCCTCCATTTCTCCTTCATCCCTCCTTCAACCCCTCCATCTCTCCTTCAACCCCTCCATCCCTCCTTCATCTCTCCTTCATCCCCGCCATCTCTCCTTCATCCCTCCTTCAACCCCTACATCTCTCCTTCAACCCCTCCATTTCTCCTTCATCCCTCCTTCAACCCCTCCATCTCTCCTTCAACCCCTCCATCTCTCCTTCAACCCCTACGTCTCTCCTTCAACCCCTCCATCCCTCCTTCATCCCTCCTTCATCCTTCCTTCAACCCCTACATCCCTCCTTCATCCCTCCTTCAACCCCTCCATCCCTCCTTCATCCCTCCTTCATCCCCTCCATCTCTCCTTCATCCCTCCTTCAACCCCTACATCTCTCCTTCATCCCCTCCATCTCTCCTTCATCCCTCCTTCAACCCCTCCATCCCTCCTTCAACCCCTCCATCCCTCCTTCAACCCCTCCATCTCTCCTTCAACCCCTCCATCTCTCCTTCAACCCCTCCATCTCTCCTTTAAACCCCTTCATCTCTCCTCCATCTCTCCTTCTCGCTGTGAGTAGAGGGGTCAGGTCTGTGCTTCCACTCCTCCATCTCTCCTCCATCTCTCCTTCTCGCTGTGAGTAGAGGGGTCAGGTCTGTGCTTCCACTCCTCCATCTCTCCTCCATCTCTCCTTCTCGCTGTGAGTAGAGGGGTCAGGTCTGTGCTTCCACTCCTCCATCCCGCAGAGGAAAGTTCTTCTAACGTTCCAAATATGAGACACATGCTCCAGAAATGCCGGGTCATCGCTAAATGTTTCCGTCAGCGAAAACAACACACGAGTTTAAGGGAGTTTTAAAGGTGCGTTGTGTAACTTTTCCGGTGGAGGGTCCCTCAAATGCTTTTCTCACATGTTATCATTTTGTCTGGAATGTTTCACAGTGTGGCATTAAACCTTTCTACCTTCATGGAGAACAAACCAGACGAAGTTACAGGTCAGCTCTGTGGAGAGGCGACCCCATTCAGTCAGAACGCCTGTTTTTCTAGGTATTCTTCAGCACCTGTCTTGAATAAATGTAAGGTAGAGCTGTTTAATGTCGTACTGTGGAACATTCCAGGCAGAGCAGTGACGTATCCACAGAAACAAGCAGGTGACGGACCCCGAACCAAAAAGTTACATAGTTTTAAAGCATCTTTCAGATTGGAATTAGCGTTCAATTTTGGCAGTTAACCATTATTTTGAATGCTTTCTTCGTAAAATGGACACTAGTGTTGTCATGATGCTAAAATTTCAAACCAATTTTGATACTAAGGAATAGGCTTTATACTCAATACCGATTTCAATACCACAATGATAATAATAAACACTACTTATTTAGACATTTTCAAAATGAAATCGTAGTATTTTCATGTGTCACTAGTCTATGTGCTCTTATACTTGTTCTGAAACAGCTCAAAATCATTCTAAAACTATTCAGGAAAGGTTCATTTCTGTGTGAATATGACTTTTTACTATCAATACCTGCATATCTAATGAGTATCTAATTTCAATCTAGTTTTAGTATCTATTAATATCTGATTTTCAACACTTTTGACAAACCTGCAATGTCTTTATAACACACTACTTTGAATGTTTTCTTTATAAATAGTTTTTAAAGATTATTTTTGACATAGGCATGGGTGATATGTCCAAAAACGCCATATCACAAGTCTAAATGTTGATTTTGGATGTTGTCATGATTCATAAAGTTAGTATATCTTTTTTTTATCTGCCGTTAACTGTTAACTTAAGCTGCTTCACTGTGATTGGTTGAGTCCATCTGCCACTCAAAGCGTGATGGGGGCTGGCCAATGAGAGTGTTAAATAAAAGCTCAGCCCAATTTATCATATTAAAACACCCTGTCCCCAACACCCTGTCCTGACACACCAGACCCCTCCCCCATAACTGAAATCACTCTCTCTTCCTTGTCACCCATAACAGAATCTGATCTCACCAACTACTTTATCAAAGTAAAACTCTCCACCTCCCCTTTGGACCCCATTCCATCCACTCTAGTCAAATCATGCTTACCCTGTCTCAACCCACTTATTCTGGACATCATAAACTCATCACTCATCACCGGCACTGTTCCCTCTGCTCTCAAAGTCGCAGCTGTCACACCAATACTCAAGAAACCTGGTCTGAACCCTGAAAACCCCAATACCTTCCGTCCCATCTCCAATCTTCCATTTCTGTCTAAAATTCTTGAACGGTCTGTCACAACTCAACTTAAACAACACCTTCACTCCAACTCACTGTATGAAAAATTTCAATCTGGATTCCGCACCCACCATAGCACTGAGACCGCACTCCTAAAAGTCACTAACGACCTCCTCCTTGCCTCTGACTCCGGTTCTCTCTCCATCCTCCTCCTCCTCGACCTAGCATGCCTTTGACACCATCGATCACTCCATTCTTCTCCAACGTCTGCAGTCCACCATTGGCATCACTGGCTCCGCCCTATCATGGTTTGCATCCTACCTCTCGGACAGATCCCACTACATCTCCATAAACAACTGTCAATCACAAACCATCTCAGTCACTCGCGGAGTCCCTCAAGGCTCGGTGCTTGGTCCCCTACTTTTCATTCTATACATGCTTCCCCTTGGTCACATAATTCATCAGCACGGACTCAAATTCCACAGCTACGCCGACGACACTCAGCTTTATCTCTCCGCCAAATCCATTACCCCTGCCGTTATCTCGTCCATCACCAACTGCCTCTCTGCAATAAAATCATGGATGTCCATCAACTTCCTCAAACTCAACTGCAATAAATCCGAAATCATCATTACTGGTCCCAAATCTCTCCTCCCCTCCATCCAGAATTTCACTCTCTCCATTGACAGTCACACAGTCACTCCTTCCCCTCAGATCAGAAATCTCGGATTTATCTTCGACCCCACCCTCTCATTCAAGCCACACATCCGCCACATCACCAAGACCGCTTTCTTTCACCTAAAAAATATTGCCCGCCTCCGTTCCTCCCTGACCCCATCCGCTGCTGAAACCCTGGTCCACGCATTTATCACATCTAGACTTGATTACTGCAATAGCCTCCTCTACGGACTTCCCTCCTCAGATCTCCAAAAACTGCAATATGTCCAAAACTCCGCTGCCCGCCTCCTCACCAACACCCGCACCAGAGACCACATTACCCCAGTCCTCCAAAAACTCCACTGGCTCCCTATCCCACACATCCACTTCAAGATCCTCCTCATTACATACAAAGCTCTTCATAACCAGGCCCCCCCATACCTCACTGAACTTCTCCAGCCCCACCGTCCCTCCCGCAGTCTCCCATCAGCTGATTATAACCTCCTCACTCCCACTGTTAAATCCAAGCACCGGACCTTGGGGGACCGAGCCTTTGCCACTGCAACGATATTTTCGAAAGTATTCATTGGTCTGAAGCCAGTTAGTCATGTTTATAACCGATACTGCTGATGTCTGAAGCTCTGTTACTCAACTAAGAATTCAATCTGAGCTTTATTTTAACACAACCTCACCAGAACGAGGTGATTTAGTTGGAACAGGCGAGATGTTTGTGCGCTTAAACAAGTCAGTTACTTTCATTTTCATTTCATTTTCATTGAAAATCAAACTCCTAAACAGGACCATGAAGGCTCATATTGATCACGGGCTCCTGAAAATGTGCTGGTTAAATCCATTTTGTGCTTTTTTTTGGGGAGTTTTCAGACGATCTTCCAACTTTTTTGTCAGTGTTTGCTAATGTGTGCATTTTGTCACCGTGGTAACGATTACATGGTGCAACGTTTAGCGCACCCCCAGAAATCCATGAGCTTTCTTTTGGGTCTGTTTTACCATTTTTATTTTATGATTTCTCACTCCACAATCTCCTCCAACTGCCTCCCATCTCGGTTACACACTCATGCATGAAATGTCTTGCCCAAGGACACAAACGAAACAGGCTATGCTAGTGGGACAAGTCAAACCGTCAACCAGATTGGCAATTTAACTGAAGTTTTGTCCAAATACAAATCTACTTTTATTATTTTTGATGGAAAGAAGTACTTATTCTATTCAAGTCTTGCCTGTGATCCAGAATTCACACATTTTCACACTTTCTCAGCACTTTACAAAGATGTGATCCTGGTTCAGATGGGCGTGACTGACAAAACAAATACGACCGGGGACTGAAAAACATCAGGATTTTCTCTTCATTCAGGCCACGTTTATATGATGATGGTCTGAACAGAAGACGCAAAAGTGGCGTTGTTTCTTCACTTTTTATTCCGCGTTTAGACGAGCGTTTTCGGGAGGAAATCTGCGTGCATACGGTGACGCAAAAGTGTGTGAATTGGATTGGGTATGCATGCCAGGCGGCTAGGTGGCGCTATGATACATTATCACTATGTCCGCGCACATGCGTAGAATCTTCCTTCTTCTCATCTGCGCGGCGAAAAGCAAAACAAAACATGGCTCCCGGTAGCAAAAAAAAAATTGTGTGGTCAGACGAAGAAGTTCAACTATCGCTTCAGACCACGTTAGACGACAAAGCAACGAAGGCGCGACAAGTCCTGCCAAACAAAGCACACTGATATATGGACCGATGTGACGTAAACACATACGCGACGTCAGCAGATTTGACCAGAGTTTTGGGTCTTGGGCAGTGTAGACGAAAACGCTACAGTTTTCCACTTTGGAGGGCGGTTTCACTTTTTTTTTGCTTTTTTAAGCCCCCAAAACGCCGTCATCGTCTAAACGAAAGGCACTTCCGATAAAATATTTTGTCGGTTTTACCCGTAAGCGTTCTCGTTTAAACAGGCCCTTAATATTCGTCACTGAAAACAAAACAAACCTGGGTCTTGGGTGTTAACAGCTACACATAACATATTAAGATCACCATGTTAACTTTTATTGTTTTGAAAATGATATATTCCACAAAAATATATATATTAACATGCTTTGTAAGTCCCCCCTCCTTTCCCCTCCGTGCTAAGCCACTCCACCTTCAGATAACTAATGAAGCCACTGCACGTCACATTGTTGTGTACACTTTTGTATCATGTTTTTTGTGTATTTATGGAGAACTGTCGTGTGGGAGCATGGGTGACGTGGCTAACCGTAAGGAGAGTTTGAATAGGGCTTGACACAGATCGCTAAATTATCCAAACATGCATGGAGGACATTTAAAACCACTTCAGGCTTGGTTTTGGTGAGAGAACAACGTTATAACACGGTAGAAAGCTAAAACAAATCAATTTAGCATAATACCCCTTTAAGAATTTTAGTTTGAAGAAAAATGTATGACACTACATTAAAGCTGCATTGTGTAACTTTTCTGGTGGAGGGTCTGTCAAATGCTTTTCTCCATGGAGATGTTATTGCTTTGTCTGGAATGTTTTACAGTATGGCATTAAATTAAATCTATCTTCATGGAAATCAAACTGGACCAAGTTACAGGTCAGGTCTGTGGAGAGGCGACCCCGCTCACAATCAGAATGTCTGTTTTTCTAGGTATTTTTGAGCTATAAATCCACCTGTAATTGAATAAATGTAAAGTAGAGCTAGAATAATGCCATATTTTGGAACATTCCAGGCAGAGCAATGATATAACCATTGAAACAAGCAGGTGACAGACCCTTAACCAGAAAGTTACACAGTGCAGCTTTAAGAAATATTTAAAAAAAAAAATCCAGGCTTTGTGAAGTTAGAGAGGAGACACAACCTAAGGCGCAGAATATCAAGATGAACCAGGTAAACCAGGACTAAATCAAGACTAAACCAAGACTAAACCAAGACTAAACAGAGGCTAAACTAACACTAAACCAGGACTAAACCAGGACTAAACCAGGACTAAACAGGGGCTAAACTAACACTAAGCCAGGCCTAAACCAGGCCTAAACCAGGGCTGAACCAGGACTAAACCAGGACTAAACCAGGACTAAACCAGGACTAAACAGAGGCTAAACTAACACTAAGCCAGGCCTAAACCAGGGCTGAACCAGGACTAAACCAGGACTAAACCAGGACTAAACTAACACTAAGCCAGGCCTAAACCAGGGCTGAACCAGGACTAAACCAGGACTAAACCAGGACTAAACTAAGACTAAACAGAGGCTAAACTAACACTAAGCCAGGCCTAAACCAGGGCTGAACCAGGACTAAACCAGGACTAAACCAGGACTAAACCAGGACTAAACTAACATTAAGCCAGGCCTAAACCAGGGCTAAACAGGGACTAAAGCTTTTTTGGGTATTTTTGAGCTATAAAGCCATCTGTAGCTGAATAAATGCAAAATAGAGCTGTTTAAATAACTGAAACATTCCAGATAAAGCAATGACATATCAACAGAAGCCAACAAGTGACAGACCTTCCACCAGAAAAGTTACACAATGCGCCTTTAGTTATTTTATTTTGCATACTTGAAAACGTATAGTAAATGAATCCTTATTAGTTAGCGTTAAGTAAGAGAACATGCTGAGTATAAACCCTGCGTACAGATGTCTCCACTCTGTAGCACCTATGTGTGGTGGAAAACTGAAAACCGCTGACTCAGACCTTCTTATACAACCGGGACTTTTGTGCAAAGTGTGGGAGCCGGAGTGGCGATGATTACAACGTGGCTCTTTAGGTTAGGGGTGGCTGCGTTTGTTATCGTCTTGTTTGAAAAGAAGCCATTTTAAAAGATAGACTGTGCGGATTTGGGGTTTACACGTTGTCCTGCCAGCTATGATTCATTACTGTGGAGGAATTTAATCAGGTCTCAGTTGTAAAGGCAGATTGGAGGTCCTCTGCTCGTATAATGTGTTCCGGTCTGGCCCGAGCCTGATGGAGACCAGATGCCCTTCACTCATGGAACAAGAGGGTAAAGGGCCCGTGTTACGTTCAAATGACTTTTTGAAGATTTGTTTTTTTCCCCTTTTCAATTTTATGCAAATTAACACAAAAGACAAAAACAAAACAAAAACCCTCCCACACCGCACTCCTCTCTCTACACTCAACACAAACACAAAACCAATGAAACTACTGCACATCGCATCAGGTTTGTCAAGTTGTAATGTATTGTTTTGTAGTATATTTTGTATATTTATGCAGAATTGTCATGTGGGAGTCGGGATGGGAATTGATAAGATTTTTACGATTCTGATTCCATTATTGATACTGCTTAACAATTCGATTCTTTATCGATACTCTTATCGATTCTAATTTGGGGGAAAAAGGAGAACAAATTGATTAGCACCAAGATTAGCACTTGTCCTGGTCTAGTCCTGGTTTAGTCCTGGTCTAGGCCTGGTCTAGTCCTGGTCTAGTCCAGTCCTAGTCCAGTCCTGGTTTAGTCCTGGTCTAGTCCTGGT
The DNA here is from genome assembly GCA_036785185.1 of Paratrypauchen microcephalus. Classification (NCBI taxonomy): domain Eukaryota; kingdom Metazoa; phylum Chordata; class Actinopteri; order Gobiiformes; family Gobiidae; genus Paratrypauchen; species Paratrypauchen microcephalus. The sequence goes on along the minus strand of JAVJIX010000036.1, from coordinate 3,125,222 downwards.
CTAGTCCTGGTTTAGTCCTGGTTTAGTCCTGGTCTAGGCCTGGTCTAGTCCAGTCCTGGTTTAGTCCTGGTCTAGTCCTGGTCTAGTCCTGGTTTAGTCCTGGTTTAGTCCTGGTCTAGGCCTGGTCTAGTCCAGTCCTGGTTTAGTCCTGGTCTAGTCCTGGTCTAGTCCTGGTTTAGTCCTGGTTTAGTCCTGGTCTAGGCCTGGTCTAGTCCAGTCCTGGTTTAGTCCTGGTCTAGTCCTGGTTTAGTCCTGGTTTAGTCCTGGGCTAGTCCTGGTCTAGTCCTGGTTTAGTCCTGGTTTAGTCCTGGTCTAGGCCTGGTCTAGTCCTGGTCTAGTCCAGTCCTGGATTAGTCCTGGTCTAGTCCTGGTCTAGTCCTGGTCTAGTCCTGGTTTAGTCCTGGTTTAGTCCTGGGCTAGTCTTGGTCTAGTCCTGGTCTAGTCCTGGTTTAGTCCTGGTCTAGTCCAGTCCTGGTTTAGTCCTGGTTTAGTCCTGGTTTAGTCCTGGGCTAGTCCTGGGCTAGTCCTGGTCTAGTCCTGGTCTAGTCCAGGTTTAGTCCTGGTCTAGGCCTGGTCTAGTCCAGGTTAGTCCTGGTCTAGGCCTGGTCTAGTCCTGGTCTAGTCCTGCTTTAGTTCTGTTTTAGTCCTTGTTTAGTCCCGGTTTAATGTTGACACAAGCCGCTGCTTTCACCTAATATCTCCATTTGATGCAGAAATAATATGATAATAATATGACTCACCCCGTGTTGCAGTGTTTTCGGATAATTCACGTATCTCCACGTGTAAACGTGTATCGTGTGTTTCGGAGCTAAATCGCACTCTGTACACGAGCTCCGGAGAAACGGATGTGTCCCGAACCTGTCCCGAAGGTCTCCCGAACGTGTCAAGTGTCCAAGTAGAAGATAAAAGTCCATTTTCATGTCCTTTAGTGTCCTGCAGTGCCGCGTACATATGCACGAGCTCTTCACAGCTGATACGCGAACAGGGGAAAACACATCAGTGCTATGATGATTTATACACGCCTTGTTTCTTTCCGAAAAACAAGCTCTTCTCGTTCTTCTTGTCATGTGAAAATAGAATATAAACTCCATATCAGTGAAGCGGCGAAGCACGTATCAATCCCACGTAATTCGTGCTGAATTCGTGCTAATCGATTCCGTGGAATTGAAACACACGGAACCAGTTCTCAACAGGAACCGGTTCTCGATTCCCATCCCTACGTGGAAGCGTGAGTGAGTGGACAGAATCTTACAACTAACCGTAAGGAAGGTTTGAATAGGGCCTGGGAGAGATCGCTAGATTACTCAAACATGCATGGATGACATAAAAAACAGCTTCAGGCATGTTTTCGAGTAAATAAAGTTATAACATGTTATAACTTATGCAAAGTAAAACAAAAAATGACAACAACAAAAAAATACATAATAAATCCCCTTTAAAGTTCACATAATAAGCTCAAAATGCTCTGTTACACCTTGTGATGTCATGAAGTGGTAGTTTTCAAGTTAACTACCCTTTATTACCTTTAGCTCAGTAGAGATTGGCAGTTTCAGGGCTGAAATTAACCAAATGATTCTCCTGAAGGTGTATGGAGTTTAAAAACACAGAGCAGCACTTCCTGTATCACCACATGACATCACAAGGTGGAGAAGAGTGTTTTCTGTTCGAGAGAAGAACTAAATAAGCAGTGTGTTTGTGTGTTGAATGTGTGAATGAAACAAAACACAACTCCAGGTCTGTTTGTGATGAGGAAACATTATAAGACAGATCAGACAGTAGTACAGTACGGGCCTTTAAGGATTTTCACTTGTTCACTTTGAAAACCACCTTTTTTTAAATAGATTAACTCATCCTAACACCAAATTACCGCCCACTTCTGCTGATGTTTATAACTGTTGTGTATTTTTTAAGAATAGTGCAGCTGACTCATCCCTCTTTAGCTAACATCTCCCATTCACTCCTCCAAATCTGTGTAAATTAAAAGTATGTAGGTTCTGGAGGTGTGTAGTTGTACAGTACTCCCCACCACCGGCCTGGGCCTCCTGACTGTGCCTGATACGGATCATGATGGATGGTGGTTGCTGGTTCTACTCCCACCTGTCAATGCATGGACTCCTATGTACTGTAGTCCCATTCAGTATTTAGACTGAAGGCAAAGGGCGTTTAGTACAGCGGGCTGATAGAGGAGTAGTTATTTGGTAGATTTTGAGCCAGATGCCCTTCCATTCACAACCAGCTAAATGTGTTTGAGTGGTAAATTTGGATGAATATTGGGAATGTTTAGTTGTTTATTTGTTTTTTTTCTCTTAAAGATCCCATGACATGGTACTTCTTGATGCTTTTATATGGCTCCTTAATGGTTCCCTAATACTGTAAATGAATCCTTCTTCAAAATCAACACTCAGTGCATGAGAAACAGAGATAAGATGAGAAAGAGTAAATTTTCTCTCTCTGGAACACTCCATAATGGGCGTTGTTGCTTGAATGCAAATGAGGAGAAAAGAGATGGCCTATAGTAGAGGGTGGGGGCGTGGCCAAACTCTCCGCTCTCGCTCTGAGCTCTCAGCTGATCCATTTCCGTGTTTTTGCACGGGGGGAGAGATTTGAAGCGTTCCATTGAAAAATAAACACATTTCCACAGAAAATAAAATTAAACCACTGCTGTTCAAAGGTCCAGAGGCTCAGATAAAGGACTTCCGAGCCTAGAAACACTCGGACGTGCCTCCAGGCAAATAAAAAAACGCATTTCGCATTGCCTAGCGCATTCGCAGTCCAAACTCTCTGGGCGTGATTTACAGAGACGCTGAGTACAGACAGACGGGGGTGGAACTGCATTTGCATTTCTTTTTTCGATCTGACGTCAATAAGGTGCCTTGTTCAAAATCGCCCGTTTGAGCTCCGATTTTTTGTAACGCAGAAAAGGACCGCTAAACAGGCTAAACAGGGTAGGGGAGCTCACGTTAACGTTCAAAAACCTCAGAAAGTGAAAATTTCATGCCATGGGACCTTTAATATATTATTCATATTTATAATTCCATATGTTAGGGTCCTATAAGGCATTTGAAAATTATAATTATAGGTATTTACTTATATCTTGCTTATAATGCTGCTTAACTTTGACAGGCCTGTGCAAAAAATGGCAAAAACCCATAAACAGTGTTAAAAGAAAATATAGAAATATAGATAGATACTTTATTGATCTTGAAGGAAATGCAGAAAAAGTGAGGAGTTCAAATTAGGCTAAAAACAATGCTTGGTTTGCAACACTGCAGTTGGTTAGCTGGTGGTGCATTGACTTTAAAGAGGGGGTATTATGCACTATTGACCGTTTGGAAATTTCTACAGTTTTATAATTTTCCCTCATCAAAAACATGCCTGGAGAGGTTTTGAATGTCCTTCATGCATGTTTGAGTAATCTATTCGAATCCTCCTTACGGTCAGCAGTACGATTCTGTTCAATGCTCAGCCCACAAGCCTCGGAAGCCTACGGGTGCGGGTGTGGGTGTGGGTGAGGAGCGAGCCTGTGGAAAGAATCTGCAAGAAGTTTATCTTTGCCGGACACTGCAGCGGTCTCTGACGTCAATCACATGAGCAAAACAGGAAATCAGACGCGCAGAACTGACAGATCCAATGTATTTTCAAAATAAAATATCCCTGCACACTCCTGGTACTTCGCAAATGTACTTACCCATTGTAGATAGCCACGGTATCCAAAAGCACGAGGGAGTGGTATCCAAAAGCACGGGAAAGTGTATCCAAAAGCACGAGAAAGTGGTATCCAAAAGCATGAGAAAGTGTATCCAAAAGCACGAGAAAGTGGTATCCAAAAGCACGAGAAAGTGTATCCAAAAGCACGAGAAAGTGGTATCCAAAAGCACGAGAAAGTGGTATCCAAATGCATGAGAAAGTGTATCCAAAAGGAAGATAAAGTGGTATCCAAATGCATGAGAAAGTGGTATCCAAAAGCACGAGAAAGTGTATCCAAAAGCACGAGAAAGTGGTATCCAAAAGCACGAGAAAGTGTATCCAAAAGGAAGATAAAGTGGTATCCAAAAGCACGAGAAAGTGGTATCCAAATGCATGAGAAAGTGTATCCAAAAGGAAGATAAAGTGGTATCCAAAAGCACGAGAAAGTGGTATCCAAAAGCACGAGAAAGTGGTATCCAAATGCATGAGAAAGTGTATCCAAAAGGAAGATAAAGTGGTATCCAAAAGCACGAGAAAGTGGTATCCAAAAGCACGAGAAAGTGGTATCCAAAAGCATGAGAGAGTGTATCCAAAAGCATGAGAGAGTGTATCCAAAAGCATGAGAGAGTGTATCCAAAAGCATGAGAGAGTGTATCCAAAAGCATGAGAGAGTGTATCCAAAAGCATGAGAGAGTGTATCCAAAAGCATGATAAATTGGTCGTAGGGTGAAATGCCACTGTTGTTTACCAATAAGGCTTCTTGCACAGCAGCAGAGACCACAGTCTGTGGGACATACAAGTCGCTGTAAAACCGCACCAAACCTTGCATTTGCAGTCAGTGTACATCAGGGATACAAAGGAACACAAAGGAGCACTATGGATTACCACTGGCTTGCTCAAGGATTCGTGAGACAAAACACGACATCATTTTAGGGGGAAAAAAACATTGCTTATACAAGCTCAATGAAGTCAGTTTGAGCAGAATACAGACCTTGGATTCAACTAGGCCACCTCAGTGTTTCTTGGGTATTTCCACTGTTATTACCAGTGTGTACCCAGCTGTCTCCAAACCAGAAGGCCAGAAGGAGGGAGTATGAGGCACAGCTCAGCACCTCTGACTCAGAAACAACACTTAAAAGGAGACGTTGTGCCTCAAATCGCTTGCGTAACTGCATTTTCGCCGGTACGTCAGGTCAATTTCACCACAATGACATCAGCGAGACCACATGCACGCTCCCAAACCCACAGCCTCTCTCATCGGCTGGCTATGCCCTCAGAAGTGCTACTGCTGCTAGCTTCATACTGTATGTCATGATATAATTTCAGATTCAATTTGTTCTGATTAAAACCACTCCTAAAACCGCAAAGAGCAGGGCAGAGAGCACTATCTTCTTGAAAATTATTAATAATTTGATAGAGTGATAAATTATGAATGGTCCTTTATATGCCCCGAGTTTGTTTACGAGATCTACGTTAGCAAGCACAAACGTATCTGCTAATGCTACATAGGCACGCTTGCACATTTAGCCTATGACAAATTAGACTACTCATTTGACTAAAACACAGTTAAGATCATTATATTTAAGATTTTACAAAACGTTTTACAATGTAGTTCCCAATTTGGACATTTTTTAGGTTTAAAATGATACTTCCTGGTTGGAAATCATGACATCACGCTAGGGAATTACATAAGTGTAACTGTTACCTAGCAACCGTTATCCAAAACTGCTCTAATGTACACAGAAATTATTATTTGACAATAGAAATATACTAAAATACCTTTTTTCTTAATCTAAAAAAAAAAAAAAAAAAAAAAATCAGTGTGAGACTCTAAAATAGAACTCTGTAATTTTCAACATATATTTTTTTACCTTTTTTTTTTTTTTTTTTAACAAATTGCTTCTTAATCTGTGTAAAACTATAATTTATATTAACAACTGGTATTTTCCCACCAGATTTAGCCAAAATAAGAGAATCTTTAAACATGTTAATACGTTGTTTTCGACAAATATAAAAGGCAACATACTGAACACGACAGAGAACTGTATCTTTTCTAAAATTGTTAATAATTTGATGGAGTGATAAATTCTGAATGGTCCCTTGTGCGCCCCGAGTTTGTTTACGAGATCTACGTTTGCTAGCATAAACATATTTGCTGGGTTATATTTGTGCTGCCGGCTTAATGCTACATAGGCACACTCCAGCCCTGTTCGTAGGTCAGTGGGGAGTAATTTCATATTGAGAGCTGGTTTTCTCTTGCTCAGGTTCATGCTCTTCTTGGAGGCCCAGCGTGGTTCCTGACGGCATCAAAACGTAACATGAAACTGAAGCTGGAGTGTTGGCTTTCTCTGGCTCCTTGGGTGGTTTAGCTCAGGTGATAGCTAGCTAAGAATAGAGCAAATAACGTGCTGTAAGAAGCAACGGTTTAAAGGCCTTTTGCTGTTATAATGTGGTTTCTTCTACAAAAACATAGCTGGTGTTGTGTTTTATTTCATTTGCACATATTCAAGTAATCCCGCATTTCGATATTAAAAGTAGTTTCGAAACTAGATACTAATTTGGGCAGGTATCAATGCTAGAAAAGTCACATTCGCAGGACAGAAATGAAGCTTTTCTGAATAGCTTTAGAATGATCTTGAGCTGCATCAGAACAAGTATAAGAGCACATAGAAAAGTATACACCCATGGAGCACTGAGGAACCTACCTGGAGCACTGAGGGATTACACAGATATAAATCCACATGGGAATACAAACTATGTATACATACTATGATTTAATGTTGAAAATTTCTGTTGTCTTAAAGGTCCCATGGCATGAAATTTTCACTTTCTGAGGTTTTTGAATGTTAATGTGAGCTCCCCTACCCTGTTTAGGCCCCCCCCCCATGGTTAAAAGTTGCAAAATGTGTAAACTGAGCATTTGCGATCCTTTTCTGCGTTACAAAAAATCGGAGCTCAAACGGGCGATTTTGAACAAGGCACCTTATTGACGTCAGATCGAAAAAAGAAATGCAAATGCAGTTCCACCCCCGTCTGTCTGTACTCAGCGTCTCTGTAAATCACGCCCAGAGAGTTTGGACTGCGAATGCGCTAGGCAATGCGAAATGCGTTTTTTTATTTGCCTGGAGGCACGTCCGAGTGTTTCAAGGCTCGGAAGTCCTTTATCTGAGCCTCTGGACCTTTGAACAGCAGTGGTTTAATTTTATTTTCTGTGGAAATGTGTTTATTTTTCAATGGAACGCTTCAAATCTCTCCCCCCGTGCAAAAACACGGAAATGGATCAGCTGAGAGCGAGAGCGGAGAGTTTGGCCACGCCCCCACCCTCTACTATAGGCCAGCTCTTTTCTCCTCATTTGCATTCAAGCAACAACGCCCAGAATAAAGTGTTTGAGTGAGATATTTATGACTCTTTCTCATCTTATCTCTGTTTCTCATGCACTGAGTCTTGATTTTGAAGAAGGATTCATTTACAGTATTAGGGAACCATTAAGGAGCCATATAAAAGCATCAAGAAGTACCATGTCATGGGATCTTTAATCTGTATGGGTTCCCTTCTAAAAGTGTCGTGCATTGACACTGGCTTACCTCTGTCTCGACAGTCTCGTCTCAGCCTGGTTCTGCTCGGGTTCTGGAGCTCACGTAAGTAGGTCTGCTAAGTTCGCGGGGACATGAAATAAAGCTTGATTTTCTTCGCAAAACCACATTAGTCCAAAAACTGATGTATATTTCCGTCACAGACCAGTGGTGCGAAAAAATCCAGTTGCCTATTTTGCATTCGCATATTTTCTCTAGGTTCGTTTCACTCCGCCCTCGTTAGCTCTATTAGCCTGTTAACTTTTAGCGGAAGTGTACGGCAGATGCGGTACGGCAGATGCGGTACGGCGACGGCGGATGTTTACAAGTGAAGAGGCTAGGTAGGCTAGGCGACGCGCGCCGTGATACAACTCCGAGAGAAAAGGGAACCATGCGAAATAGGCAGGGGGATTTTTTCGCACCACTGTCTGTGACGGAAATATACATCACTTTTTGGACAAATGTTGTTTTGCGAAGAAAAACAAGCTTTATTTTGTGTCCCCGCGAACTTACCGGACCTACTTACGTGAGCTCCAGAAGGCAAGCAGAAGCCAGTGTTAATGCACGAACCTCTTAGAAGGAAACCCATACAGATTAACATAAAAAAACAAAAAAAAAACCCAACTCACTATCCCTTTAAGAAACAGTGTTTTTTATTATCATGGCGGTATCAGAATCTGTATTTTTGAGCATCAGGTCTGTTCCTTAGCATTGAAATCAAGTTTAACATTTAAGTATTGTGACAACTCTTCCTCCAGAATGCTTGATCCCACTCCGTGATGTCATCCGGTGGTAATCCAGGAAGTCCAGAACTTTTACCGGACTCAATCTGATCATTTCAGCACTGAAATTGCCTTCATTGTGCAATTAACTAACTCCAATGCTGTCGGGTTGTGTTTTTAGCCTTATTTAAACTGCTTTACTCATTACTGCAACAGCACTGGCTTGTTTTTGAAGTACAAGACTAAGGCATTCAAAAGTCACTCAAAACTGTATAATACATAATATAGGACCTTTAAGTAGCGATATAAAACATGCTAAATCAGGAAATTACTGATAGCATGCTATTTGTTGACAGCTTTGGAAAGTCGTGAAATGACCTCCGCAATATTCACTCTCTTGCTCTTTTCAAATCCAGACTCAAAACACACCTGTTCAGACAATCCTACACCACATAACGTCACTTTCACCATCTTCCAGTTTTGTATCTCTGTTTTTATCTTTGTATTTTAAGTATTTTTATGTTTTTAACTTTGTTTTGTACAGTGTCCTTGGGTGTCTTGAAAGGCGCTTTTAAATAAAATGTATTATTATTATTATTATTATTACGGTGAAGAATTAGGATGATAGAATTACATTAGTAAAGTTGTGACCTCTGCAAACTGTTTCAAATGAACTAACTGATTTTTCATGTTTTTAAGAAGGTAAAAACCAGGTACAGTGCCTTTTAAAGTCTCCAAACTGAAAAATACTGACTTCCTCTGTTGTGCATTGTTGTTTTCCTGGCCTTGCATACCACACAAATTATCGCTGTAACCTCATTGCATTTATTTGTTCACATAACAAGCCTCTAAGGTCTAAAACAGGGAACGTTTGGAAACAAAACAGCAGATATTTTGAGAATTCATGCCAGTTTAGATGTCATGACACGACCACTCCATTTGTTACTTTATTACGTAAAATTGACTCTTGCGAGCTTTAAACCGTGCTTTAATCCTGATTTATTTGTCTGTCTACATCTCCCAAGCTCAAAATGCTCTGTTCCACCTTGTGATGTCATGAAGTGGTAGTTTTCAAGTCAACAGCAACAGTAGAGTTTGGCTGTTTCAGGGCTGAATTGATCCAAATGATTCTAGCGAAGGTTTGTGGAGTTTAAAAAGCACATGACATCACAATTTCAGTTTGAGGTAAGAACTCAGCCTAAATATGCCGAGTTTGTGTGTTAAATATGTGAATGAAACAAAACACAACACCAGGTATGTTTGTGATGAGGAAACATAACATAGACCAGAAAATTAGATACGATTAGATTAGATTCAAATTTATTTTCATTACACATGTATAAATACAGGTAACGAAATGTGGTTTATCATCTAATCAGAAGTGCAAGGAGCAGCAAGTGCGATATATACAGTATATACAATATATACAGCATATACAGTACACAGTATACAGTAATATACAGTATATACAATATAGACCAGGGGTGGGGAATTATTTTTCCCCAGGGGCCAAATGAGAAGCAAAAAATATTGTGGAGGGCCGGGCCAAAAGTTTGAAGTCTACTCTGGTTATTAATTTTATTTCAACGTTGAAATCAGTAAATGGCATTGTTTACAGAAGCTGGTAAGTTATTTGTTATTATTAAAGGTCCCATGGCATGAAATTTTCACTTTCTGAGGTTTTTGAACGTTAATGTGAGCTCCCCTACCCTGTTTAGCCCCCCCCCATGGTTAAAAGTTGTGAAATGTCTAAACTGAGCATTTGCGGTCCTTTTCTGCGTTACAAAAAATCGGAGCTCAAACGGGCGATTTTGAACAAGGCACCTTATTGACGTCAGATCGAAAAAAGAAATGCAAATGCAGTTCCACCCCCGTCTGTCTGTACTCAGCGTCTCTGTAAATCACGCCCAGAGAGTTTGGACCGCGAATGCGCTAGGCAATGTGAAATGCGTTTTTTTATTTGCCTGGAGACACGTCCGAGTGTTTCTAGGCTCGGAAGTCCTTTATCTGAGCCTCTGGACCTTTGAACAGCAGTGGTTTAATTTTATTTTCTGTGGAAATGTGTTTATTTTTCAATGGAACGCTTCAAATCTCTCCCCCTGTGCAAAAACACGGAAATGGATCAGCTGAGAGCGAGAGCGGAGAGCGGAGAGTTTGGCCACGCCCCCACCCTCTACTATAGGCCAGCTCTTTTCTCCTCATTTGAAAAAGCTGGCAACAACGCCCATTATGGAGTGTTCAGAGAGAGAAAAAATACTCTTTCTCAGCTTATCTCTGTTTCTCATGCACTGAGTGTTGATTTTGAAGAAGGATTCATTTACAGTATTAGGGAACCATTAAGGAGCCATATAAAAGCATCAAGAAGTACCATGTCATGGGATCTTTAAGTAATGAGAGAGTGAGGTTTTACAAAAACTGAATTTATTCAGTAAAATAATTCAAAACAATGGTAAACATGAAACATTTGTAACTTTTTTTCAGTCACATTAACCCCACAAGGCTTTCTGAGTTTAACTTTCTTAACTTTGTATTAAGACACCACAATGTCTTTGATTGACAAATAAAATAATACAAGCTATGTCACAACATTTTTTTGTCCAACTGTCAAACTTTGTAGAAAAAAAGTCAAAGTTTGCATGTTTTAGTGTTTTTTCTTGATCAGTGAGAGAAATGTCGCCTCTGTTGAGCTTTAACAAGTGCATCAAAGTCAGGTTCATGTTTGAGGTGGAGATGTGAAGCACAGACAGATGATCATCAGTACAAATACATTATGTACAATTTTGAAAGTAGGTTTTATTTTCTTAATTCCAAGGAACCTTAATTCCAAGGAACCTCAGAGTCAGGTTCCTTGGAATTAAGAAAATAAAACCTACTCTGCAAACTGTTTCAAATGAACTAACTGATTTTTCATGTTTTTAAGAAGGTAAAGGCCTTGAAATGCCCAGGTCTGATATATACAGTATGGTTGTAGTGAATTATGTACAAATAAATAGGGCAATATAAACATGTGGGAGTACTTTGTTGTTAATATAGCGTTAAAGTGTTGTTATGTTATTGAAATAGCGTAAGATGGGCCCTTTAAAGGAGAGTCATATGCACTTTATTTATGTTCAGAGTGTAATGGTTTAATGACACAAGATGGATCCAGGGAGAGAGTCTGTTGACCTTTGTAAGAGAATCAGAATGATCCAGTGCTATTGCGAAGTCCCTGTGTGGTTACATAAAAGTGTTTTGCTTTTTTAATGTTACGTAAGGCGGCTATTTATCATTCTATAGGAGGACTTGGACAATAGAGTCCATGTGCCCCAGCTGTCTCTCTTTCTCTCTCCCCTCCTGTAAAGAATGATATATGAAAACTTTACACACATCTTGGTGGGTTACTTAAATTCTGCAAAAAGTTTAAGGGCCCCGTATTCCACAAAACTGACTCTTGTCAGCTTTACGCTGTGTTATAGTGCTGTTGCATAATCAAAAACACACCTGGAGTTGTGTTTTGTTTCATTCGCACATGTTTGAGTAATCCTGCATCATTATTCTATACGTCTCCAAAGCTCTGTTCCACCTTGTGGTGTCATGAAGTGGTAGTTTTGAAGTGAACTTAGACAAACTTTATTGATCCACAAGGGCAATAATTTGGGTACAGTAGCTCACTCATCATGTAACAGAGAGTAACAAAAAAAAAAAGTTGGAATAGCAAAAAAAAAAGCAAGAGACCAGTGTCAAATGAGACATAATTATAAAATAATAATAACACAGTATATACAGTTGTAGGGAGTATTATTTGTTACATAAGGGTAATACTCCCTAAAACTATATATAGCTGATTGGATATTTTATTTGATATTGTAGTTTAACAGCTACCTTTTACCTTTAGTTCAGTAGAGACTGACAATTCCAGGGTTGAATCATCTAAATGAATCTAGCGACGGTGTGCAGAGTTTAAAAACACAGTGGAGCACTTCCTGTATGACCACATATGTGACCAGCCGTGGCAAAACCAGATACAAGTCATCCCGGAGGCTTCAGGCATGTTTTCGATGAGGAAATAAAGTTATAACATGTAATATCTTATGCAAATGAAAACAAAAATTACAACAACAAAAAAATGCATAATACGTCCCCTTTAAAGTTCACATAATAAGCTCAAAATGGACTAATCCACCTTGTGATGTCATGAAGTGTTAGTTTTCAAGTTAAAACGACCTTTTATTACCTGTAGTTCAGTAGAGATGGGCAATTCCAGGGTTGAAATTATCCAAATGATTCTAGTGAAGGTAATGGAGTTTAAAACCACAGTGGAGCACTTCCTGTATGACCACATGACATCACAAGTTTGAGTGTTTTCAGTTTGAGAGAAGAACTCAGCCTAAATATGCAGGATTTGTGCGTTAAACGTGTGTAAATGAAACAAAACACACCTCCAGGCATATTTGTGATGAGGAAACATTATACTTTAAAGGAAAAGTAACGTTTTTTTTTTTTTACAATCTGAGCCTTCTTTCGGCAATAAAACAAGTAGTTTTACTCACCCATAGCAGTTTGCTGTCAATTGGAGCAGTATCGCAGAACTTATGTTGAGCCGTTCTGTTCTACTAATGATCCCGTATCCGTTAGCGTGAGTGCTCGGGGCACTGATTTGCGGTGTCCAAATAACACAAACTTTAGCACTTTTCAAATCACAGAAGATCGCTGTGTCAGGGTAGACTTTTAGTAGATTCCAAAACGGCCTGAAACCCGATATCGCAACAGAAAAGTAAAGTTCAGAGCGGTGTTAGCTTCTTTCGGACTAGCGGTGTTTACAAAACAGCTGAGTTCACGCATGCGCACTGTCCTCTCTGATGACGTCATCAAATGAAACTATAGCTGGATATCGGGTTTCAGGCCGTTTTGGAATCCACTAAAAGTCTACCCTGACACAGCGATCTTCTGTGATTTGAAAAGTGCTAAAGTTTGTGTTATTTGGACACCGCAAAGTAATGCCCCGAGCACCATGTTAACGGATACGGGATCATTGGTAGAACAAAACGGCTCAACATAAGTTCTGCGATACTGCTCCAATTGAAACCAAACTGCTATGGGTGAGTAAAACTACTTGTTTTATTGCCGAAAGAAAGCTCAGATTGTAAAAAAACGTTAATTTTCCTTTAACATAGATCAGAAAATGGCGTAATATGGGCCTTTTTATCTTCATCAACACGTGAAAAATCCTGAAAAACACAACTCAGCCAATCATATGACCCCGATGTCTCTTCTATCAAAGTCGTTACATAATATATTCCTCTTCAGTCTGTTTATAGCCCCATACTTGCATTACACTGGGGAGATAGTGTTAAATCAGTGGCAGGAAACTGGACCCCGTGCTCGCTGGTGGAGTGGCAGATGCGTCACTTAGCGCTGCTGTCAGCACACCGGGTCTGCACATGGAGATAGGAGAAGAGCTAAGGCCCTCCTAAAGACCCTCCTCCTCCTTCTTTTCCTCTTCCTCCTCCTCCTCCTCATCCCCCTTTTCCTCCTCCTCCTCCTGAATCAGACTCTGTGAAACCAACTCACACTTCTCTTTACTGCTGTGTTTAATATCATAAGGTTAAACATCCTTTAGTCTATATATTTTTCCTGACATTTTATCCTTTTATTTTCTTTCTCTTTTGTAATCTTTTAGACTTAGACTTAGACGAACTTTATTGATCCAGGAAAAATATTTTGACACAGTAGCTCACAAATGACAATATGATATAATAAAATAACAAAGGGCAAAAAGATAAATGGTAATTCAAAATTCAAAATAAGTAGCAAAAATAACAAGAGACTAGTGCTGTCAGGCGATAAAAAAAAAATCTAATTAATTACAGAATTTGTAATTAATTAATCTAATTAATCGCATTTTAAGAGTGTGAGAGAGAGAGAGATTGAGAGTGATCGAACGAGCGAACTGAGATTGAGTTTGTCAGTTTTTCTTCGGTCGGTTTGCTCATTCTTTTCCCAGGAGTGCGGTTTGGTGGTTTGATGGTTTTGATGGTTTGGTGAAGTGCGCTCACGCTCGCTCTATCACCGGTAACAATGGAACTTGTCCGGACGTGTTTATCGTTCAAATGATCCGTCAGACTGGAGCAGCTTCGGTGATCGGAATTTTTTTTTGACAAAAGCTCCAAATCACGGCGTTCTTGTTCTTGTTGTCTTTGTTCTATTTGCCGTTCAAAGGCCAGAGCAGCGATTTGCTCGCCGCACGCCAGATTTAAAATGCGCGCACATTGAATTGCCTCTCATAATTAATTGCGTTAAAATGAAAATAAGTAAAACAAAAGGTGGTGGGGGTGGATCAGGGAACATACTCTAAACTTAAATAAAATAAAATAAAATCTGTAGACTTGTGTTCTGGTTCATCCATTCATTTTTGAGTAATCCTCTGTTCCACCTTGTGATGTCATCAGGTGGTAATCCAAGAAGTGCTGCTTTTTTTATCTTTACAGTGTCTGCAAACCAGGAAGTGCACCGTTAGCATTCTAGTTGTTGTCAAATTGTGAAATAGTGCTAGAAATGCCATGGGACCAAGTTTGGACCGCTTCAAAACGTATTTTTTAAAAATGTTTTCTTGTGTGTTTTTAAAGGAAAAGTAACTTTTTTTTTTTACAATTTGAGCCTTATTTCGGTAATAAAACAAGTTGTTTTACTCACCCATATCACTTTGGTGTCATATGGAGCATTTCCGGAGATGTTTTAGATTAGCGTTAGGCTAACGCCGTTAGCCTAGCGCAACTTATAGCCATACCTCGGGGCATTCCCCGAGCATGTAATATGCCTCGTGCGGGCTCCAAATAACACAAACTTTAGCACTTTTCAAATCATAGAAGCTCGATGTCTTTAGTCTACGATTTCGTTTGAATCAAAAGTGGCCTGTAATCCGAAATTTAGCCATAGTTTACAGCTTTCCATGTTTGGGTCCCGGGAGCTGAGAGCACACTCCGCACATGCGCACTGGCGTCCTCATCTACTCGAAACTATGGCTAAATCTTGGATTACAGGCCACTTTTGACCAAACGAAATCGTAGACTAAAGACATCGAGCTTCTATGAACGTACATGCTCGGGGAATGCCTTGAGCTATGGCTATAAGTCGCGCTAGGCTAGCGGCGTTAGCTTAACGCTAATCTAAAACATCTCCGGAAATGCTCCATATGACACCAAAGTGATATGGGTGAGTAAAACAACTTGTTTTATTACCGAAATAAGGCTCAAATTGTAAAAAACGTTACTTTTCCTTTAATATGGACCTCCAGTCTGGCGAAATAAATGAATGACTGAGTGTTTTAACATCCCTCAAAAGTGAAAAAACGACTTCCCCAAGATCCGTCTTTTTAACACTTTTCCACAGCTTCCAGCCATCTTCTTCCTCCTTCAATCCTTCCCCAGGAGGGTGTTTCCGGAGGGGGGCAGGGGGCGCTCAGGAAGGCTGGCAGGGGCAGATTAAAGGGCAGTAGAGGAAGTCCTGGTGGTCAGCGATGTTCTGATACCAGCACAGGACGAAGGAAACGCCACATGGAGCTAATTGTGGGAACTGTAACATAATGAAGCGATTGTTAGGGCTGCTTTAAGATTACACCCAGGTCCCAATCACTGGAGCACGGGGTTTATTATGGCTAGTCTCTAATTGTCCTTACGCAGAGGAGCTGGGGCGGGGAGTATGATAATTGTGTTTGGAAAGAATGCTAACTTATTTTAAATCAGATCCATTATGCAAAATTGACTTTTCAGAGCTTGTATCCCTGTATGTTATAGTTGTTCCCCCTTCTCATTTACCCTATCCAAGTTGTATTTGAAGCAAGGGAGTTGATAGTGGGTAACAAAGTGTTGCGCCGGGCCCCAGGGTCTTAGGGGCCCAGAATTACACTCTTTACTTATAAATTCATATTAGGCTATGTTTATATGATGACGGTCTGAACAGAAGACGCAAAAGTGGCATCGCGTTTTCACTTTTTATTCCACGTTTAGATGAGCGTTTTCGGGAGGAAATCTGCGTGCATACGGTGACGCAAAAGTGTGTGAATTGGATTGGGTATGCATGCCAGGCAGCTAGGTGGCGCTGTGATACATTATCACTATGTACGAGCGCATGCGTAGAATCTTCCTTCTTCTCATCTGCGCTGCGAAAAGCAAAACAAAACATGGCTACCGGTAGCAAAAAAATGTTTGTGTGGTCAGACGAAGAAGTTCAACTATTGCTTCAGACCATGTTAGACGACAAAGCAACGTTTCCCTGTACTATTGCATGTATGTGACGTAAACGCATAAGCGACGCCAGCAGATTTGACCAGAGTTTTGTGTCTTGGGCAGTGTTGACGAAAACGCTACGGCAGAGCGTATTCAAGTTTTCCACTTTATAGGGCGGTTTAATTTTTTTTTTTTTTTGCATTTTTAAGCCCTCAAAAAGCTGTCACCGTTTAAATTAAAGATCCCATGACATGGTACTTCTTGATGCTTTTATATGGCTCCTTAATGGTTCCCTAATACTGTAAATGAATCCTTCTTCAAAATCAACACTCAGTGCATGAGAAACAGAGATAAGATGAGAAAGAGTAATTTTTCTCTCTCTGAACAGGCCATTCTGGGCGTTGTTGCTTGAATGCAAATGAGGAGAAAAGAGATGGCCTATAGTAGAGGGTGGGGGCGTGGCCAAACTCTCCGCTCCGCTCTCAGCTCTCAGCTGATCCATTTCCGTGTTTTTGCACGGGGGAGAGATTTGAAGCGTTCCATTGAAAAATAAACACATTTCCACAGAAAATAAAATTAAACCACTGCTGTTCAAAGGTCCAGAGGCTCAGATAAAGGACTTCCGAGCCTAGAAACACTCGGACGTGCCTCCAGGCAAATAAAAAAACGCATTTCGCATTGCCTAGCGCATTCGCAGTCCAAACTCTCTGGGCGTGATTTACAGAGACGCTGAGTACAGACAGACGGGGGTGGAAGTGCATTTGCATTTCTTTTTTCGATCTGACGTCAATAAGGTGCCTTGTTCAAAATCGCCCGTTTGAGCTCCGATTTTTGTAACGCAGAAAAGGATCGCAAATGCTCAGTTTAGACATTTCGCAACTTTTAACCATGGGGGGGTGGGGCTAAACAGGGTAGGGGAGCTCACATTAACGTTCAAAAACCTCAGAAAGTGAAAATTTCATGCCATGGGACCTTTAAAGGCATTTCTGATCAAATATTTTGTTGTTTTTACCCATAAGCATTCGTGTAAACAGGCCGTTAGAGGGAAGGCCAATGTGACGCTTCTTTTCTGATTTGGAGTGATTTGTGCATGTTTGAGTAATCTTGAATCACTTATTTTCAAGACACTATTTTGTCGATCTACCCTCTTCATTCTCCAATTTTATTTTCTTAATCTGTGATAGGAATCCTCAGCTTCATGTAGTCATCACATATCCTCTGTGACGTACAGCTGTTTGTCCTTAAGAGCTTTGTTGTCATGACGTTTACACTGATGTCTGCTCCCGTTGGGCACTGCAGTTTTCGGACGTGGAAATCAGTGGACTTATCTCTTCCATTAAGTCCTTTTAGATGAATACTGCGATTTAAAATGTCCAAATTATAACATTTGCACATAATGGTCCTTAAGTGTCATAGATTGTAATTATATAGTAGACCCAAGCACAGTATGTCTTCTTTATATTTACTTTTTGGAGGGTTTTATGAAGTAATGATGGTTTCGCTGGTAGTTTTCGTAGTATGTCTTGTAGTAGCTGTAGTAGTAGTATTTTAGTAGTAGTAATAGTAGTAGTATTTTAGTAATATTTCAGTAGTAGTAGTACGTCATTTTGGTCTTAAAATGTTCATGTCAATCCGCTCTACATGATGGTGTTTTTATTTTCACTATTTTGTAAGAAATGAACATAAATATCAGACCAATGAGGTGCCTTCTTTCCCCGAGGTTGCGTCCGCTAACGTTAGCAACAAGTTGATTGACAGCTTTGTTGCTAAGCGCCTGCTCTCTGCTAAACCAGCGGTGCGAGCGGGAAGGGGCGTGTACCTTCAACAGCCTCGCTCCTGATTGACTCTTTGGTTTTCCACTTGGATTTCCAAATGTAGTCCCTGTTTGCAGATTAGCCGCTGTAACGGCTTGCCTCAGTGAGCTTCATTTGGCTGCTATTGAACGCTATGGGTGACGGCACACTTCCTTTGTCCACTTCTTTATACAGTCTGTGAGTAGGCGTAGTACCAACTTAATTAGAAGCAGTGAAGTTGTAGGAGAAGTCGGAGTCACTGTAGTCGTCGTAGCAGTAGTAGTAGTAGTAGTAGTAGTAGTAGTAGTGGTAGTAGTAGTGGTAGTAGTAGTAGTAGTAGTGGTAGTAGTAGTGGTAGTAGTAGTAGTAGTAGTAGTTGCGGTTACTAGTCAAAGTAATAAGTAAATAATATTCTGAAATACCAGTTACTTCTTAGGGCTGGGCAGTATACCTGTTCATACTGATTACCGGTGTTTTTTTTTAATGATATGAATCAATGAATCAATCAATCGGATCAATAACCCTGGAATTGGGACACGGCTACAGTGTGTGTTGAGCGGTGAACAACATGGACGGAGAAAATGTTACAGACACAGAGGAACTTATACCAAAAAGAGGAGCCGTGTCAGTTGTGTGGAAGTACTTCGGCTTTAAAAAATCTGGCGCTGATCAAACAACCGTATTCTGTAAATGTCGTCGGGCTAAAGTTGTAGCCGCAGGAGGCGACACGAGCGATCTGCTTCACCACCTCCGTCACAAACATGTCCTGGAATATGAAGAATGCACGAAACTAAGATCTGCATCCTCTTCCACGTCTGCAGGGAACGTTCAAGTTGGCGACACAACACAAAACGCCACTCAGACGTCACTCAAAGACGCGTTTGCGAAGGGGACCGCCTACGACAAGAAAAGCAAACGGTGGAACGATATTACCAACGCTGTTACTGTCCACTTCGCCAAAGACATGGAACCACTGAGTCCTGTTGAGAAAGGAGCTTCAAGGAGATGATTAAAGCACTGGACCCAGATATGTTTTACCAAGTCGAATTTACTGCAGTAATTATTCTCTAAATTATTAGAAAATGGATTTAACACCTAGTCATGCATGAAAAAAAAATACCGTCAAATACCGTGACACCGATATAATTTTGAAAAATACCGTGATATCAATTTTTGGTCATACCGCCCAGCTCTACTACTTCTAACTTTTGTGTACTGTGCTCACCAGTGGGTCCATTCACAGCTATCTTTATCTCTCTATAACATGACTTCTCTTCCTCGTTTACTTACGTTTGTTCTTACATGGAAAAACAGAGAGAGAAAGATGGAAATTTGCAAGGATGGTTTTTAGTCTTTGCTGTGTTTGGGAGGATATTGGATGGAGGGAGGAGGAATTATTGGGGGAAAATTATTAGTTTCAAACCCAGTCCATGGCTTGATGAGAGACGGAGTAAAAGCACGTCCTTAGACTGAGAGTCTCTATTTTACTAAATGAGCTGCTGTTAAAGATGAGCGGTAAACCAGGATTCTGATAATGACTGGACTCGCCAAACATCCAAACTCCAACGGAGAACCCTGAGACTGAGACTTGAAATAATCTCTCTCTCTCTCTCTCTCTCTCTCTCTCTTTCTCTCTCTTTCTGTATGTCTTCTGCTCTCTCTCTCTCTCTCTCTGTTTCTCTTTCTCTTGCTTTCTCTCTTTATCTCTGTATCTATCTGAATGTTTGTCTCTCTGTCTATCTCTCTCTCTATTTATCTGTTTGTCTCTCTCTCTCTCTGCTGTGTCTCTGTCTGTGTATCTTTCTCTCCCCTCTTTCTCTCTCCTCTCTCTCTCCCTCTTTTTCTCACTTCCTCTCTTTATCTCTGTATCTATCAGAGTGTCTCTCTCTCTCTCTCTCTCTCTTTGTCTCTCTTTCTTTCTCTATTTTTCCATGTATGTGTTTATCTCTCTGTCTATATCTCTTTCTCTCTGCCTTCTCTCTCTGCCTCTCTCTCACTTCTATCGCTCTATCTCCCTTTCTCTGTCTCTCTCTATCTCTGTCTGCCTCTTGGTGTCTCTCTCTCTCTGTGTCTCTGTCTATCTCTGTCTATCTCTGTCTCTTCAATCTCTCTGTCTCTCTTTCTCTGTCTCTCTCTGTCTGTCTCTCTCTCTCTTTGTCTTTCTGTCTCCCGATGTCTCTCTCTGTGTGTCTCTGTCTCTCTCTCTCTGTGTATCTCTCTCTCTCTCTCTCTCAGTCTCTCTCTTTGTCTGTCTCTGTGTCACAGTGTGTCTCTCTTTGTATCTCTCTGTCTCTGTCTGTCTCTCTATCTAGCTCTCTGTCTTTGTTGTATGTGTTTCTCTCTCTCTTACTCTCTGTGTATGTATGTCTCTCTCTTTGTCTCTGTTTCTCTCTCTCCCTCTATCTTAGTGTGTCTCTCTTTCTCTCTGTATATCACTGTCTTTGTTATATGTCTGTTTCTCTGTCTCTCTTTCTTCATCTGTCTCTGTCTCAGTGTCTCTCTCTGTGTCTTTCTCTCTGTGCGTGCAAGTATGTCTCTCTCTCTCTCTCTCTCTTTGTCTCTGTTTCTCTCTCTGTCTTAGTGTGTCTCTCTTTCTCTCTGTATATCTCTCTGTCTTTGTTGTATGTCTGTGTTTGTCTCTCTCTCTCTCTCTCTCTCTCTCTTTGTCTCCGTGTCTCTCTATCTGTATGTCTCTCTGTCTTTCCTGTATGTCTCTGTCTCTCTCTCTCTCTCTTTGTCTCTGTTTCTCTCTCTGTCTTAGTGTGTCTCTCTTTCTCTCTGTATATCTCTCTGTCTTTGTTGTATGTCTGTTTCTCTCTCTCTGTGTCTCAATCTTTCTCTCTCTCTCTTTGTCTTTGTTTCTCTCTCTCTGTCTTAGTGTGTCTCTCTTTCTCTCTGTATATCTCTCTGTCTTTGTTGTATGTCTGTGTTTCTCTCTCTCTCTCTCTTTGTCTCTGTTTCTCTCTATCTGTCTGTCTCTGTCTTTGCTCTATGTCTCTGTCTCTCTCTCTCTCTCTCTTTGTCTCTGTTTCTCTCTCTGTCTTATTGTGTCTCTCTTTCTCTCTGTATATCTCTCGATCTTTGTTGTATGTCTGTTTCTCTCTCTCTGTGTCTCAATCTTTCTCTCTCTCTCTTTGTTTCTCTCTCTCTCTGTCTTAGTGTGTCTCTCTTTCTCTCTGTATATCTCTCGATCTTTGTTGTATATCTGTGTTTCTCTCTCTCTTTGTCTCTGTGTCTCTCTATCTGTCTGTCTCTCTGTCTTTGCTCTATGTCTCTGTCTCTCTCTCTCTCTTTGTCTTTGTTTCTCTCTGTGTCTCTGTCATGTATTTGTGTAATTATCTGTGTCTGAATGGGACAGATTCCAGCCTGTGAAGTGAGTGTGCTGTGAATGTCTGCCTGTACAGTGGCTATATTTGGGGCCCACTATAAAAATCTGTGGTCCATTCCTCTCATAGTTATCCAAACATTGCCCGTCCATTTTACCGGCACATTTGTTCACATAATGCGCGTAACAGCCCTTAAGAATGGCATCTGTTTTTTTCCCTCGCTTTACTGTCCGACTGCAGACATCCTCTTCCCGGGATATTATTACAAGATCAACAGCAGCTCAGTCCTTTTGGTATTTCTCGCTAACGTCACAAGGACCCCGCCCAGCCAAAGTATTGCAGTAAAAGTCCATTGAAGTACACAGAAGTACACATGTGCACGACTTTGGGAGCTCCCTTTACAACTGCGGACAGGAAGTGAGGCAGAGGATGTGGCATACCAGAACAAGATGACGTGATTTCTTGATTTGAGAACAGTTGGACTAACTGTATTTAGTTAAAGGTGCATTGTGTAACTTTTTCACTGGAGGGTCTGTCAAATGTTTTTCTCCCTGGAGATGTCGCTGCTTTGTCTGGAATATTTCACAGTATGGTATTAAACCTTTTTTTCTTCATGGAGACCAAACCAGACCAAGTTACAGGGCAGATCTGCGGAGAGGCGACCCCGCTCACAGTGAGAATGCCTGTTTTTATAGGTTTGAGCTATAAAATCACCTGTAATTTAATAAATATGCGGTCGAGCTGTTTAATGTCATACTGTGGAACATTCCAGGCAGAGCAAGAGTGCACCTTGAAGCTTTTTGTCTTTTTTATTGAGACACTTAAACATGTATTTTGTTTGGAAAATGACTTAAAGCCCCAGTGTGTAGGATTCGTGGCGCATAGGTGGATGGTGCTATTGCACTTTCTGTTTTAGCTACGGCAGACCTCGAGGGTCACCCGGGCACGCGCATGAGCCGCGCGCCGCTACTGTATAAATAAAACGCGGTCCCGTTTTTTTTTTTTTTTCTTTTCTCATGAAAACACACATTCCCGATCATGTACCATGACACTCTACACATCAAATGAAACCTTACAGTCTCCTCTTTTTGACTATGCAATTCATTTCCCTGCACAACAATCACTCCCCGAGCACATGGGGCTTTTATACGGAAAAGCACAAAACGAGGTTAGCTTACCTTAGAATGCTTTGCACAGGTCAAACTCTGTATTCCACCATAAACTTGCTCTCAATTTGTCCGTAAGGATCCAGCGAATAAAATCCAGTAAAACAATTTAGTCCAAAACACGTGTTAGATCCATTACGACGTCTGATCCGGCAGCATGCTTGTGTTGTTTACCCAAAACCACGAGCCTTGCCGAAGGCGAAGGCGGAGCCCAAATGTCCTTCTGCGGCTCTCGTATTCAAAATGGCTGCCTCTGCATGGGGAAGATCCCCCTTTTATGTGACTATATCTAAGTCCAAAAGAATACTTTGATTTCATGATGGAAGTGAAAAGGCTTGGAAAACAATGTATTTTGGAATGGGTATCTTCAATTTCGGTAATTAACGGGTAAAAATCTTACACACTGTCCCTTTAATGAATCTAATAAAGTAGAAAAAAATCATTCAAAACCAATGGAGCTGCCCTGGAAGTACATTTCCTATTCATTTTTGGCATAGACTTTGTAAAAACATATAAAGAGGGGGGGTATTTTACTTTTACTAGTGCTAACATGTAACATATTTCGATCACCCGATATTTCTCTTTACTTCAATGAAAGACTGGAATAAAACGAAACTTTGCGCAGAAATCTAACTCCAATGGTTACAAAAACAAAAACATATTGAAATTAATCAATATTGTGAAACCATGGGAAGTTTCTAATTGCGTAAGTACTATTGCACAAACCACTTGTAGAGGGTGATATAACTGGGACTAAACCCAAAAGTATAACAGACTCGATCAGAACTAAACCAGGTCTAGAGCAGGATCAAACCGAGTCTACATCAGGACTAAACTGGGCTCAAACCAGGACCAGACCAAGACCAATATCGTTACAGTCCTCTATTTAGCTTGTCTTCATTCTGAGCTGGTATGGAGCTTAACAGTGACCTCCTGCTCTGGTTTCCATTCATTTTTCCAATAGACTTTTGGAAAATTCAAATATTAAGAGTTCAAAATCCAAAAAAGCACATTTAAACACAGGATTTGGTGAAATTTTTTAATAGCTTAGCGGTTATAACAAATTATAGGTCTTGTTGTCTTTGGTTACCACATCGCTGATTAGCCCTGAGCAAACTTTCAAACTTTTCTAAAATATATGTGAAAAATGAATGAGAAATGAACTTCTGGAACTGGGGAGTGGGTGTTGAGTCACTTGAGCTCCACAGTCCTGGTTTAGTCCTGGCTTGGGAAATAACAGATTTATGAGGTGGAACCCATAAGACGCACTATGTAACTTTTTGGTTCGTGGTCGGTCACTTGCTTTTTCTATAGATATGTCATTGCTCCGCCTGGAATGTTCCACAGTATGACTTTACACAGCTCCACTTTTCATTTATTCAATCACAGGTGGTTTTATAACTCAAAAAATGACTATAAAAACAGAAATTCTGACTGTGAGCGGGGTTGCTTCTCCAAAAATCTGACCTGTAAGCTGGTCTGGTTTGGTATTTAACGGACCCTCCGCCAGAAAAGTTACACAATGCAGGTTTAATTTGAGAATTCCGAGAAATCCTGATCTAAGTTTGTTTAAATGACTGAAATCAAGACTGAAATCAAGAGAAGGAATCATTGTAGTAGAGACAGAGACAGGATGGACGTGGGCGGGGGAGGGAGGGGGGTTGATGCGTCGGAGTAGGAGGGGCGAGGAGTCGAGGGGGCGTGGCTAATGCGATGATGTCATAAGGTCACACAAATCTAGTCTAAATGTTTATCCTGTCAGTCCGACCTTGTCCTCCCACCCTCACACAGGCGCGATTCTGCCTCACCAAACGCCTACGAAAAACTCACACTTTTCTGCACACAGGGAGCTCCTCTGCACACACTGAACTGAGTTAGAAGAATGTCCTTTTGATTTTGTTTTTAATATTCTGTTACTCTATTTGGAAATGGGATTCAGAGCAGAGGTAGAATGGGTTATAATGGTTGTAGTAGAAGTAGCCTGTGTTCAGGTCTGGACTGGGACAAAAAAAATGGCCCTGGCATTTTTGGCTTAGACCGGCCCCTCATAATTAGTCCTGGTTTAGTCCTGGTTCAGACCTGATTTAGTCCTGATTTAGACCTGATTAGTCCTGGTTTAGTCCTGGTTCAGTCCTGATTTAGTCCTGGTTTAGTCCTGGTTCAATCCTGATTTAGTCCTGGTTCAGACCTAATTTAGTCCTGATTTAGACCTGATTAGTCCTAGTTTAGTCCTGGTTCAATCCTGATTTAGTCCTGGTTCAGACCTGATTTAGTCCTGATTTAGACCTGATTAGTCCTGGTTTAGTCCTGGTTCAATCCTGGTTTAGTCCTGGTTCAGACCTGATTTAGTCCTGATTTAGACCTGATTAGTCCTGGTTTAGTCCTGGTTCAATCCTGGTTTAGTCCTGGTTCAGACCTGATTTAGTCCTGATTTAGACCTGATTAGTCCTGGTTTAGTCCTGGTTCAGACCTGATTTAGTCCTGATTTAGACCTGATTAGTCCTGGTTTAGTCCTGGTTCAGTCCTAAATTGTGGGCCGGTCTCTAAGTAAAAAAAAAGAAAGAAAGAAGGGCATCGGCCCCTAGGACTGTCGGCCCACCGGGAAAATGCCCGGTATGCCCAATTACCAGTCCAGGCCTGCCTGTGTTTGAATCTTTACTAATACCTCAGAACACTCAAAGTAATTTCTGAACTTGGGTAACACTGGTCTACAAATTTTTGGACTCGATCTGCTTCCGAGATAAAAGTGGCTAAATCTCATTTATATTGATAACATGAACTGAAAATCAATTGATAACTCTGCTGGTTAGCTAATGTATTCAAGATATTTAATGATATTGTTTTACATCAAAATCACATCTGTTTATACAAAAGATTTACGCATTTTTGCTTAAAAATAATATTTATATTTTGAAAATATTTTACTTCTTTATCTGTCAAGATATAAACAAGAAATATCTTAAGACATCAGGTGCACACAATTTCGAGGCATCTCTCTTATGTGAAATCAAAAAATATTTGATGTTAAAACTGTAGACATATTAAAATGAATGTATGTGAATGTGCAGACAGGCTTTCAGATAGAACTGTTGCTTGTAGACACACTGTACCTTCTGATAAACTACCATTTTTGCCTTATTTTGCATAAATTTCCTATTTTGACCCAATACTATATCTTGGAGACTATAGCCAATCAACACTTCTGACTTACTTTTTCTTTATTAGTGACCTAACTACTAGAACAAAAGACCTCACTACTTTTGTTCCAGAAGCATTTTGCTTGTAGACCAATGTAATCCGTTTGGTTCAATTTTAATTTTTGTTTTTAATTTAAGGTCCCATGTTATGCAAAATTGACATGTTAGTACATTTCTACTTCCTCAGAAACATACCTGGAGCTGTGTTTTGTTTCACTCACATGTTTGAGTTACACTTTATTATTAGTTTGTCTACATCTCCAAACCTGAAAATGCTCTGTTCCACCTTGTGATGTCATGAAGCTGTAGTTTTCAAGTTAACAGCTCCTTTTACCTTTTTGTGTTTGTATATTTTTAATGCGATAACAATATAAACACATCTTAAAGCTCACAAGAGTAAATTTTGCGTAATATAGGACCTGTAATTGATTCTGGAATAGGAGCTATAGAAATATATTAAAGCTGGTAGACCATTGTCCTCAGATCACCCTGTGCTGTTAATCTGTTAAAAACGTAGAAAGTTAGTTACTCTGGCATTTTATCTTCACTATTCAGAGTGAGCTTATCACCCTATCTCTAAGGGTGCGCCCAGCCACTCTGCAGAGGAAACTCAAATCGGCCGCTTATTTCCGGGATCTTGTCCTTTCGGTCATTACCCAGAGCTCATGACCACAGGTGAGGGTAGGAACATACATTAAGTGGTAAATTGAGAGCTTCGCCTTTCGGCTCAGCTCCCTCTTCACTACGACGGTCCGGTACAACGACCACATCACTGCCGACGCTGCACCGATCCGCCTGTCAATCTCACGCTCCATCCTCCCCTCACTCAAGAACAAGACCCCGAGATACTGGAACTCCTCCACTTGAGGCAAGGACTCTCCACCCACCCAGAGAGGGCAAGCCACCTTTTTCCGGGAGGGGCTCGGAGTAGAGCCGCTGCTTCTCCACGTTGAGAGGAGCCAGCTGAGGTGGCCCGGGCATCTGTTCCGGATGCCTCCTGGACGCCTCCCTCAGGAGGAGTTCCGGGCATATCCCACCGGAAGGAGGCCCCAGGGAAGACCCAGGACACACTGGAGGGACTATGTCTCCCGGCTGGCCTGGGAACGCCTTGGGATCCCCCCGGAGGAGCTGGAGGAAGTGTCCGGGGTGAAGGAAGTCTGGGAGTCCCTGCTTAGACTGTTGCCCCCGCGACCCGGCACTGGATAAGCGAAAGAAAATGGATGGATGGATATTCAGACTTCGTGGTTTGAGATAAGCAAGAGGGTTGGGATACTTTAGATTACTACATTTCCAGGTTATTATTTTGTTAAAGCACCTTAAAACTTAAAATCACTCATTAGCGCCTCTACTGGTGGTACCATGTATAAAGATAACAGGACTGTGGAAAGGGGACAAAGATTTTTCAGTCCAAAGTTATTCCTCACTTTTTTAAAGGGTTCTATTATCCAAAATTGACTCTTAGGAGATTTAAGACATGTTATAATGTTGTTTCTTCATCAAAAACATCCCTGGAGTTGTGTTTTCTTTCATTCACACATGTTTGAGTAATCGTTTATTATTAGTCTGTTTACATCTTCAAAGCTCAAAATGCTCTGTTCCACCTTATGATGTCATGAAGTGGTAGTTTTAAAGTTAACAGCTACCTTCAAATTATTCTAGTGAAGGTGTATGGAGTTTAAAAACACAGTGGAGCTTCCTGTATTTCCTGTTTTTGTTTAGTTTTTTTCCTTAATCTTAAAATCCTCCATCTAGATACTTCAAAATACTTCTAACATGAGCTAGAAAAAGATCTCTAGACGCAGCATTTTGCATTTTTTATACTGCAAATGGCAAATGAACTGGACTAATGTTATGCTTAAAGGGGCACTATGTAACTTTTCTGATGAAGAGTTAGAAACCTGCTTGTTTCCATGGCGATGTAATTGGTGTGTCAGGGTTATTACTCAGTTATTATTACAAGTCACAGGCCAGATCTGTGGAGAAGTGACCCATATTCCCAACAAGAATCCACGTTTTATTTTTAGACAATTCAAATACCTGTAGTTGAATAAATGCAAGATAAGTAAGTTTAATGCCATACAGTGGAACATTTAAGGCAGTGTTTGTGTCATCTCCATGGTCCAAAGACTTTGACTTTGAGATGAGAACAAGCCACTACAATTTAAAAGGAACCTACATGTTTTTAAAAAAAATCCAACGTTATGGAGCGAAGCGTTGCTGTGAAAGGAGTTCATTTATGGAATAATCTTGACAAAGAAATCAAAGGATCAGTTACAATAATGACATTTAAAGCCCCAGTGTGTAGGATTCGTGGCGCATAGGTGGATGGTGCTATTGCACTTTCTGTTTTAGCTACGGCAGACCTCGAGGTCCGCGCTGTATAAATAAAACGCGGTCCCGTTTTTTTTTTTTCTTTTCTCATGAAAACACACATTCCCGATCATGTACCATGACACTCTACACATCAAATGAAACCTTACAGTCTCCTCTTTTTGACTATGCAATTCATTTCCCTGCACAACAATCACTCCCCGAGCACATGGGGTTTTTATACGGAAAAGCACAAAACGAGGTTAGCTTACCTTAGAATGCTTTGCACAGGTCAAACTCTGTATTTCACCATAAACTTGCTCTCAATTTGTCCGTAAGGATCCAGCGAATAAAATCCAGTAAAACAATTTAGTCCAAAACACGTGTTAGATCCATTACAACGTGTGTTCCGGCAGCATGCTTGTGTTGTTTACCCAAAACCACGAGCCTTGCCAAAGGCGAAGGCGGAGCCCAAATGTCCTTCTGCGGCTCTCGTATTCAAAATGGCTGCCTCTGCATGGGGAAGATCCCCCTTTTATGTGACTATATCTAAGTCCAAAAGAATACTTTGATTTCATGATGGAAGTGAAAAGGCTTGGAAAACAATGTATTTTTGAATGGATATCTTCAATTTCAGTAATTAACGCCTAAAAATCTTACACACTGTCCCTTTAAAAAAATGCATAAAATCCAGTGTAATGTGTAGGTATGAAAAAGAAAACTAAATTGTTGCACATAAAAATGAAGCTTTCTGTTTACAATTGATTAATAATTGTGATTGAAGTGGAATGTATTGATGAAATGTTTTATAGTCACTATCAGTGTTAATGTGTGGAAAAGGGAAGAGGAGGCAGATAACATAAGATTCCTCTTTCTGCTCCTTTCATTCAATATTTTGTATTGCTATCACACTGATGCCAATGTCTTTTTGTACTTTATGAAAAAAAAAAAAAAAAGACTCTCCAATACGTAGCACTGCTTTGAACTCTTTACTCCAAAAGAAACAACACAACTGCTCGAAGCAAAATGGCCACACACAAATTATCTACCAAAACTAAACCACCTCCTCCGTCTTCCTCCAGGTCCCACAGGGCTGCCTGAAGAGCTCGCCCCCGTGACAGAGGCCCCTCCGGAGACTGCCCCGGCCGAGGCTGAGACAGAAGTGGTCACAGCTCCAGCCCCAGAAGCCACAGAAGCCCCGGTCGCTGCTGCAGAAGAAGAACCAGCCGTAGTCACAGACCCCCCAGCGACTGAACTCCCCCCTGCTGAAGCTGAGGTACACAAGTCTCAGTCAAATTTTGTGTGTTTTAGTGATTACTGTGCAAAGAAATATCACAATTTTCGGTTATTATAGTTAACTTTATAGTAACTTTTTGGTTGAGAGTCCGCCACCTTCTTGTTTCTCTGGATATGTCATTGTTCTGCCTGGAATGTCCCACAGTATGACTTTAAACAGCTCTAGTTTACATTTATTAAATTACAGGTAGTTTTATAGCTCAAAAATACGTAGAAAAACATGTATTCTGACTGTGATCACACAGATCTGACCTGTGACTTGGTCTGGTTTGGTCTCCATGAAGATAGAAAGGTTTAATGCCACACTGTGAAACATTCCAGACAAAGCAATAACATCTCCATGGAGAAAAACTTTTGACAGACCCTTCACCAGAAAAGTTACACAATGCACCTTTAAGTTACAAAGTGCATTTTACTCGTTTTCATGTTTTTTTTTAATTACAGCCTGGTTTGGTGGGATCGTTATCGTAGTTTTACATCAGTTAAGTGGCAGTTTGTGGAAAAAAATGTTGAAGAAAAGTACAAAATTAGAGCAAGTAGCAGTTAGTTCTAAAACAGAATCCCTCTGAAGTTTAAACCTTAATTTAACAAAATAAAAATGTTGATTTGAATTAGTCTGTTATAATTACTACGCAATTTAGTCACGTGTTTATATTATGGTTGCCAGGTTAAGGAATTACCTCTACTTATGTCATATCTGCTGCCCATTTCCAACCACCAAGTAAAATTATAAACTTCACCAAAGTTGAAAAACTGGAAAAGAAAAATTTGTTTCAGTAAATCTCTATTATGATTTGTCTTTTCATATAGTTCATATATTTTATTTATTTCATTTTATGGAAAGGGCAGTACAGTACAAAGTAGTGTTGTGATTTTTGTGAGAAGAAATCATTTTAGGTAATTAATGTTTATTATCTAATTAATTTAATTTATCTTATATATATATATATATATATATATATATATATATATATATATATATATATATATAATATATATATTATATATATCTTATATTTTAACTGTGTGTTATTAAAATGATTAGTGTAAGCTGTCATACGCACATTGATTGAGATTTAAAGGAGAATTAACGTTTTTTACAATCTGTGAAAGCCTTATTTCTGTAATAAAACAAGTTGTTTTACTCACCCATAGCACTTTGGTGTCATATGGAGCATTTCCGGAGATGTTTTAGATTAGCGATATCCGTAACGTGAGTTCTTGGGGCACATGTTTGCGGTCTCCAAATAACACAAACTTTTGCACTTTTCAAATTGCAGAAGCTCAATGTCTTAGTCTACACTTTCGTTCGAGTCAAGAGTGGCCTGTAATCTGAGATTTATCCATAGTTTTGAGTAGATGAGGAGGACAGTTGCATGCGCTCAGTCACAGCTGATTTCGCTCTCAGCTCTCGGGACCCAAACATGAAACCCAAATCTGTAAGACATTTGGACCATCGTGTTTGCAGTACCCACTTCAGTCAGGACGATTTTTTACCAGTAAAGGAAAAGAAAGAAGGCCAGTGGATTCAGCGCACGATTCTGAGAAGTAATGTTACACAGATGGCTGTTCTCTGCTGCTCCTAAAACTGTCTCCGCTTCATTCTTTCCGTATCCATTCTGTCTCCTCATCCGTACACTCCTCTTCAGTCCTCAGTCCTCCATAAGTCCTCTTCAGCCTCAAAGTCCCAATCTTCTGCCATGTGTCGCTCGCAACAGAAAAGTTGCATCTTCTTATCTGCGAAACAGCTGGGACTTCACACATGCACACTGTCCTCTATGATGACGTCATCAAATGAAACTATAGCTGGATATCGGGTTTCAGGCCGCTTTTGACTCTACTTAAAGTCTACGCTGACACAGCGATCTTCTGTGATTTGAAAAGTGCTAAAGTTTGTGTTATTTGGAGACTGCAAACATTTACCCCGAGCACTCGCTTTACAAATATCGCAAATCTAAAACATCTCCGTAAGCGCTCCATATGACACCAAAGTGCTATGGGTGAGTAAAACAACTTGTTTTATTACCGAAATAAGGCCCAGATGGTAAAAAAACGTTAATTCTCCTTTAAGCCATGTTATAATGTTCTTTCCTCATTAAAAACATACCTAGGGTTGTGTTTTGTTTCATTTACACATGTTTGAGTAATCTTTTATTATTCCAGGGCTGAAATCATTCAAATGATTCTAGTGAAGATGTATGGAGTTTAAAAACACAGTGGAGCACTTCCTGTATTACCACATTACATCAGAAGGTGGAACAGAGTGTTTTCTGTCAGAAGAACCCAGTCTAAATACGCAGGATTTGTGTGTTAACTTTGTGTGAATGAAACAAAACACAACTCCAGGTCTGTTTGTGATGAGGAAACAACATTATGACACAGATCAGGAAAAGACACAATCCAAGTCCTTTAACCTAATATCTTCTTGATAACTAAAGGAGGTGGTGACTGAAGCCCCAGAAGAGGTCGTTACATTTGCTGCAGAGGTGGAGGTTGTAGCTGAGACAGATGCTCCGGTGGTGGAGACAGAAGCTCCAGCACCCATCCCCACAGAAGCCTCAGAATCAGAGCCAGAGGCGGCAGTGACAGACGCCCCAGTCGAGGAGGAGGTGGAGGTGGTGACCGAGCCCGTCGAGGTGGTCCCTGAAGTCCCAGAGGCCACACAGGCTGCAGAGATCGCACCAGAGACAGGAGAGGAGGTGCTGGTGGAGGGGGGAGAAGAGGGTGAGAGACAAAATAATGCAACACTCACATGAACACTGGCAAACATTTGTATATTATTATATCATATTTCTGGTGAAGAGTCCGCAACCTGCTGGTTTCCATGGAGATGTTATTGCTTTGTCTGGATTATAACTCAGTATGGCGACATTAGCTCAGCTGGTAGAGCGTTCGTCCACTGATCTGAAGGTTGGCGGTGTGATTCCAGCTCCCACAGATGAGTGCTGTCGTTGTGTCCTTGGGCAAGACACTTAACCCACCTCGCCCCCCAGTGTCTGTGTGCACAGGTGAACGGGTGAGTGTTCTGAGTACCTTGAAGTTGGAAAAGCACTGTATAAAATGAGACTATTTACCATTTACCAACATGATCTATAAGCTGGTGAACCCACCAAGTTACAGGTCAGATCTGTGGAGAGGTGACCCCATTCCTAATAATATTTTATTTTTGAGCAATAAAAAAATGTCTGTACAGTAGTTGAATCAGTGCAAGATCCATCCATTCATTTTCTTTTGCTTATCCGGGGCCGGGTCCCGGAGGCAACAGTCTAAGCAGGGACTCCCAGACTTCCTTCACCCCAGACACTTCCTCCAGCTCCTCCAGGGGGAACGCCAAGGCGCTCCCAGGCCAGCCAGGAGACATAGTCCCTCCAGTGGGGGCCTCCTCCCAGTGGGACATAGCCGGAACACCTCCCGAGGGAGGCGTCCAGGAGGCATCCGGAACAGATGCCCGAGCCACCTCAGCTGCTCCTCTTGACGTGGAGGAGAAGTGGCTCTACTCCGAGCCCCTCCCGTGTGACTGAGCTCCTCACCCTATCTCTAAGGGAGCACCCAGCCACTCTGCGGAGGAAACTCATTTGAACCGCTTGTATCTGCGATCGTGTCCTTTCAGTCATTACCCAGAGCTCATGACCATGGGTGAGGGGAGGAACGTAGATTGACGGTAAATCGAAAGCTTTGCCTTTGGGCTCAGCTCCCTCTTCACCACAACGGTCCGGTACAGCGACCGCATCACTGCCGACGCTGCACCGATCTGCCTGTCAATCTCATTTCAAGATAAATAACTTTAATGCCATACAGTGGAACATTAAGGCAGTGCTCGATGGACACAAGCAGGTGGCAAACTCCATACCAGAAAAGATGCATAGTGTACCTTTAAGCTAATTATGCAATTTTTTCGTCTTAAAATAATGCTATACTTTTTTATGCCTTAAACTTTACCTAAGCATTTTTTTTATTTCATTCACATCTGTTGAGGCTCAGCATGCTAGCTAGCTCATTGTCTAAAAACTACACTAAAACAACCTATTATCATTTTATTATATATATTATATTATTATATGTAGAATTCTTCAGTTTGTAGCGTTGTTGTAATAATAATATGCACACACATCTCTCTTTCTAAACACAGAATTATTCTCCGCTGAAATATTTGTTTTATTTGTGTACTTTTCAGCAGGTCAGTGACATCCACTCACAGCTCCCTCTTCACTGTCTTATTTTTAAACATTTATTCATTTTAACACGACTCTGCAAAAACCTCACAGAGATAAAATGGAACAGGAAGTAGTGATGCTAACAGTGCACAGGGCCCTTTCCATCTGTTAGCCGTGTGCCGCTAACAGTCGTTATTCGTGTTAATTGTTCAAACCCGTGTGTTTGTCCCCCAGAGGGCCTGAGCTCGGGGCAGGTGGCGGGCATCGTGATTGGCGCTCTGTTGGCCGTGGTCATCGTTATCGCCGTGGTCATTGCAGTGGTCAGGAGGATGGGCAAATACTCGTGAGTACACACAACAACAAAGCGCATACATATTTTAAAATGAAGTAGTATGATTGGAATAACTGATAACTATGTATACATTATGGAGTACATACACATTACAAATACTGAAAAAATGTGCTCACAAAAGTACACAATTAAATAAAATAAAACTAAAAACTACACTGGAATACCATGATATACCAACATTTTACTACAGCACTATAGTTTGCATATAGTATAGATTTCAACCTGGATTTTGATACTGATTTTGTCTCTTTTAAACATTATTTTCATTTATAGTATACACTACCAGTCAAATGTTTGGACTCACCCTCTTATTCAATGTTTTTTCTATATTTTTACTACTTTCTACGTTTGATATACCCACAGAAGACATGGCGTTATGGAGCAGAGTAGTATCTTTGTTTTATTTTATAACCAAATCCTCAAATTAGCCACCTTTTGCTTTGTATTTAGTAGAGTTATTTACTTGTATTTCTTTGCTACATAATTCCATATATTACTTCATATATTTGATGTTTTCTGTACAGGGCTGGGTATCATTAAGAAGTTGCCGATATGATACATACCTCGATGTGTAGGCTACGATACAATATGTTTTTCGATACAGTACAGTTTGATACAAAATACAGTGGTACCTCACCTTACGAAATTAATTTGTTCCAGAAGTGGTTTCGTAATGTGAAAAATTCGTAAGTTGAGTAGCTATTTCAATGGAAAAAGCCTGATTCGTTCCAAGGCCCCGATCCAAGTTTTTTTTTTTTTTATAGTGTAACTTTTTTTATAGTGTAACATTGTGTTCTGTGTTTCTCACATTTGTCTCTCGTTTAAACACTCAAACTTTCATAGATTTTCAACAAAATGTATTAATAGTGAAGTGTGGGGGGGGAGAAAACTGCGCTCTGACACGTGTGTGATAGCGCAGCATGACCCGGCGCGGAGCTGATAGCAGGTCTAGACCAAGGTCTAAACCTGGACTGGACCAGGACTAAACCTGGACTAAACCAGGACTAAACCTGGACTAAACCAGGACTAAACCAGGACTAGACCAGGTGGATTAAAGCAGCGAGGAGGGGACTGCACGCAGTCTGAGCGCATGAACGCATGAACGAGACCCATGCAAGAGCCGCGGGCTCCTCCTGGTTTAGTCCAGGTTTAGTCCTGGTTTAGTCCAGACCACCGCGGCTCCTCTAGACCTCCTCTAGACCTGACCAGGTTTAGTCCTGGTTTAGGTCTAGAGGAGCCGCGGTTCTTGCATGGGTCTCGTTCATGCGTTCATGCGCTCAGACTGCGTACAGTCCCCTCCTCGCTGCTTTAATCCACCTGGTTTAGTCCTGGTTTAGTCCTGGTTTAGTCCTGGTTTAGTCCTGGTTTAGTCCTGGTCTAGTCCTGGTTTAGTCCTGGTCCAGTCCAGGTTTAGACCTTGGTCTAGACCTGCTGTCAGCTCCACGCCGGGTCATGCTGCGCTATCACACGTGTCAGAGCGCAGTCTTCTCCCCCCTCCCTCTTCCCCCCACACTTCACTATTAATAATTTTGTTGAAAATCTATGAAAGTTTGAGTGTTTAAACGAGAGACAAATGTGAGAAAAGTTTAAATCCAGTCTGAGAAAAGCGTATAATGTGTGTGGCTGAGCGCGCATTATTTGAATTTTTGAGATTTCGCGTTTCGTAATTTGAATTTTCTTTCGTATCTAGAGACCAAAATTTGACGTGAAGGCGTTTCGTAACTTGAAATGTTCGTTTGTTGGGTCATTCGTAAGGTGAGGTACCACTGTATTTCAAAAACGATTCAATATGGTTCAGTAAAAACAAGGACTGGACAAGATCTCGTGCCACATAGTAAAAATGATCATTTGGATTGAAAAAATAAGAGTATTGGCGAGTTACATTTAAGCTGTAATCCTAAAAAATAGAGCTACAATGACAGCAGAAATATTAAATAAAGTAAATTAAAAATGGTGAGTCTAAAACTGATAAATGAATTGTGCAATATGTTTACTATAGCCTATATAATGTCAAAATCTCATCTTGTCTCGTTCTCGTGGATTCAATCTTGTATCTTGTCTCGTCTTGTAGAAATTGTATCTCGTCCCACCTCTAGTAAAAAACAAAAGTTTGGCAAGTCTTTATTAAACCACTAAGTTTGTGTAAAGTTAATATAAAAGACTCAAAACAGTGAAAATGTTTCCTTTCTCCAAACAAGCTACACAGTTTTAGCTCTGTCACAAAATAATTCAGTAAAATATGCCCCAAAAATACTTGATTTTGAGACTGTATCATCAAATTAAATGATACGATAAATAAATATTTCAATATTTTTGCACACCCGTACTTCTGTATGTTGAAACTACTAAACATATAGAAAAAAACACTGAATAAGATGGTGCGTCCAAACTTTTGACTGGTAGGTCTGATAAAATTCAAGACAAAACTTTTTTTTGTTCAGTATCAATACCTGCTCAAATGAGTTTCTAGATTCAATATTAGATTTAGTATCGATTATTATCTGATTTTCAATACTTTTGGCAACCTTAGATGCTACAAAAGATGCCTGCTGTGTACCAGTTGAAAAAGATGTCCCTTTATTTTTTATTTTTTTGCTTTTATACCTGAGAAATATGAAGTGTCTGGAGCATGTTTAACTAATGCGCATGTGTTTTTTGTCACAGGGCTCCACCTAAGGGCAAAAAACCCACCAAGTCTAAAAAAGACACCGTGATGGTTTCTGTAAATGTCACGTTTTGTTCACTTTTTAAGCTAATGCTTTTAACTTACAATAACTGAACCACGCCCCCGTCCCGTAATAGATTGACAACCGCTGTGTGATTTTCTGGCAGTGTCCCATATGGTCCAGAGTGAGATGTCCACTTAACTTAATGACCCTGCTTCTGTTTGCTTATATATTTTTATACACATCAATTTAAATGGTTTTATCCCAGGGGCTTCTGCTAATCTGCTAATGTTAACTCTAGGATCAGAAGTGAAGCAGCTAAAAATATACAGTGAGCAATGTAAATGGATCAGTGAGGTTGTCTTCTAATCCTAATGTTGAAGGTTTGATCCCCGCTACTGACATCAATCAATGAGCAAGACATTTAAAGGTGCTATATTACACAAAATTGACTCTTGTGAACTTTAAGACATGTTATAATGTTCTTATCTACTCAAAATAATGCCCGGAGTTGTGTTTTGTTTCATTCACACATGTTTAAAGGAAAAGTAACGTTTTTTACAATTTGAGCCTTATTTCGGTAATAAAACAAGTTGTTTTACTCACCCATAGCACTTTGGTGTCATATGGAGCATTTCCGGAGATGTTTTAGATTAGCGTTAGGCTAACGCCGTTAGCCTAGCGCGACTTATAGCCATAGCTCGGGGCATTCCCTGAGCATGTAATATGCCCCGTGCGGGCTCCAAATAACACAAACTTTAGCACTTTTCAAATCATAGAAGCTCGATGTCTTTAGTCTAAGATTTCGTTTGGTCAAAAGTGGCCTGTAATCCGAGATTTAGCCATAGTTTCGTGGAGATGAGGAGGCCAGTGCGCATGTGCGGACTGTGCTCTCAGCTCCCGGGACCCAAACATGGAACGCAAAGCTATAAACTATGGATAAATCTCGGATTACAGGCCACTTTTGATTCAAACGAAATCGTAGACTAAAGACATCGAGCTTCTATGATTTGAAAAGTGCTAAAGTTTGTGTTATTTGGAGCCCACACGGGGCATATTACATGCTCGGCAAATGCCCCGAGCTATGGCTATAAGTCGCGCTAGGCTAACGGCGTTAGCCTAACGCTAATCTAAAACATCTCCGGAAATGCTCCATATGACACCAAAGTGCTATGGGTGAGTAAAACAACTTGTTTTATTACCGAAATAAGGCTCAAATTGTAAAAAACGTTACTTTTCCTTTAACTAATCCTTTATTATTAGTTTGTCTACATCTCCAAAGCACAAACATGTGTGAAATAAACAAAACAAAACTCCAGGTCTGTTTTTGATAAAGAAACATTAAAACATGGATCAGAAAATAGCGTAATATGGGCCCTTTAACTATAGGATCAGAAGCGACACTGCTAAAAATATATAATGAGCAATGCAACAAACTAGCAATGCAAATAGATCACTGAGGTTGTCTTCTAATCCTGTGTTTATGTTGAAGGTTTGATCCCCCCTACTGACATTGTATCTGTCATTGAGCAAGACACTTAACACATTTTGGCTGTGTGTTTGTTGTGGCTGTATAACTGGAGAGGTCTCGTGCCCCAAAGCACATATGGCTTGTCATATTAGGCTACGTTTATATGATGATGGTCTGAACAGAAGACGCAAAAGTGGCGTCACGTCTTCACTTTTTATTCTGCGTTTAGACGAGCATTTTCGGGAGGAAATCTGCGTGCATACGGTGACGTAAAAGTGTGTGGAATTGGATTGGGTATGCATGCCAGGAGGCTAGGAGGTGCTGTGATACATTATCACTATGTCCGCGCACATGCGTAGAATCTTCCTCCTTCTCATCTGCGCCGCGAAAAGCAAAACAAAACATGGCTAACAGTAGCAAAAAAACATTTGTGTGATCAGATGAAAAAGCTCAACTATTGCTTCAGACCATGTTAGATGACAAAGCAACGAAGGCGCAACAAGTCCTGCCAAACAAAGTTGACTGATATATGGACCGATGTGATGTAAACGCGTATGTGACGTCAGCAGATTTGACTAGAGTATCGCGTCTTGGGCAGTGTAGACGAAAATGCTACGGCAGAGCGTATTCAAGTTTTCCACTTTGGAGGGCGGTTTTTTGCGTTTTTCAACCCCCCAAAACACCGTCACATCTAAACAAAAGGCACTTCTAATAAAATATTTTGTAGTTTTTACCCGTAAGCATTCTCGTGTAAACAGGCCCTCAGTGAGAAAATCAAAGTTATTATTATTGATACTTTGCAGTGACATTAAAGGAAAAGTAACGGTTTTTTTTTACAATCTGAGCCTTATTTCGGTAATAAAACAAGTTGTTTTACTCACCCATATCACTTTGGTGTCATATGGAGCATTTCCGGAGATGTTTTAGATTAGCGTTAGGCTAATGCCGTTAGCCTAGCGCGACTTATAGCCATAGCTCGGGGCATTCCCCGAGCATAATATGCCCCGTGCGGGCTCCAAATAACACAAACTTTAGCACTTTTCAAATCATAGAAGCTCGATGTCTTTAGTCTACGATTTCGTTTGAATCAAAAGTGACCTGTAATCCGAGATTTATCCATAGTTTACAGCTATGCGTTCCATGTTTGGGTCCCGGGAGCTGAGAGCACAGTCCGCACATGCGCACTGGCCTCCTCATCTACTCTGGCTAAATCTATGGCTAAATCTCGGATTACAGGCCACTTTTGACCAAACGAAATCGTAGACTAAAGACATCGAGCTTCTATGATTTGAAAAGTGCTAAAGTTTGTGTTATTTGGAGCCCGCACGGGGCATATTACATGCTCGGGGAATGCCCCGAGCTATGGCTATAAGTCGCGCTAGGCTAACGGCGTTAGCCTAACGCTAATCTAAAACATCTCCGGAAATGCTCCATATGACACCAAAGTGATATGGGTGAGTAAAACAACTTGTTTTATTACCGAAATAAGGCTCAAATTGTAAAAAACGTTACTTTTCCTTTAAAACCTCCCATTCATGTGTTCACCTAAACACTAATACAAGTAAAATATTTAACCTTTAGAATATAGAACTAAACATAAACTGTCCCTTTTTTTTTGCCTTGAAAGGTGTGTGAAATCTAACAGTATGTCTCTTGTAGCTTTACAAACTTGTCTCATTTTCTCATGTTCAGAGACGTAAGATGGTGATAGTGGGCCCCCAGTGCAGTATTTTATAATACAGGTATAAGGCAATGTGAAGGCAACATTATTATCTATTACTCACCTAATACATAAACCCACCTTACTGGTGTTTATCCTGCATGTTAAGGTTCACACTGAGATTATGGATTACAACTACAGTGGCTCTAAAGGGACATTCTGATTCATATAAAGTAGTATTATAGTGAAAAGCAAACACTTTGATCATATCCTCAGTCCCAGCTCAATATAGTTTTTTTTTTCTTTTGTCAGTGTGTTAAATATTTGTAATAACGAAAATATTATAGTCGTCTAAAAGATAGCTAACTCCTAATGAGTGAAATTATGTATGCAAATCCCTTTTAAAGTGCCTATGACAGGTTAGACTACTCATTTCAC
Source organism: Paratrypauchen microcephalus (assembly GCA_036785185.1). Taxonomy (NCBI): domain Eukaryota; kingdom Metazoa; phylum Chordata; class Actinopteri; order Gobiiformes; family Gobiidae; genus Paratrypauchen; species Paratrypauchen microcephalus. The sequence continues at coordinate 3,085,207 of JAVJIX010000036.1, read as the reverse complement.
ATAGTTAAAGCTGCACTTTTGGTTGCTTGTTTCTACTGATATACCATAGTTCTGCCTGAAATGTTCCACAGTATAACATTAAACAGCTCTACCTTACATGTATTAAATTACAGGTGGATTTTTAGCTTAAAAATAGAAAAACCGGCATTGTAACTGTGAGCCGGGTCGCCTCTCCACAGAGCCACTCCCCTAGCCACTCTATCCCTGTCCTGCCTGGTTAGTGGGGAAACTAAATTTCGAATTCACTCTATGTACATGTACATATGATTGTTTTTCGACAATAAAGCAACTATGACTATGACTATGAACTTGGTCTGGTTTGGTCTCCATGAAGATAGAAAGGTGTAATGCCATACTGTGAAACATTTGACGGACCCTCCACCAGAAAAGCTACACAATGCAGCTTTAACATCAACACATTTACATTTTTATCAAGACTATTATCTAGTTTTTTCTAGTTTTTAAAGGTCCCATGACATGGTACTTCTTGATGCTTTTATATGGCTCCTTAATGGTTCCCTAATACTGTAAATGAATCCTTCTTCAAAATCAACACTGCATGAGAAACAGAGTTAAGATGAGAAAGAGTAACTTTTCTCTCTCTGAACACTCTATAATGGGCGTTGTTGCTTGAATGCAAATGAGGAGAAAAGAGATGGCCTATAGTAGAGGGTGGGGGCGTGGCCAAACTCTCCGCTCTCGGCTCTCAGCTCACAGCTGATCAATTTCCGTGTTTTTGCACGGGGGGAGAGATTTGAAGCGTTCCATTGAAAAATAAACACATTTCCACAGAAAATAAAATTAAACCACTGCTGTTCAAAGGTCCAGAGGCTCAGATAAAGGACTTCCGAGCCTAGAAACACTCGGACGTGCCTCCAGCCAAATAAAAAAACGCATTTCGCATTGCCTAGCGCATTCGCAGTCCAAACTCTCTGGGCGTGATTTACAGAGACGCTGAGTACAGACAGACGGGGGTGGAACTGCATTTGCATTTCTTTTTTCAATCTGACGTCAATAAGGTGCCTTGTTCAAAATCGCCCGTTTGAGCTCCGATTTTTTGTAACGCAGAAAAGGATCGCAAATGCTCAGTTTAGACATTTTGCAACTTTTAACCATGGGGGGGGGCTAAACAGGGTAGGGGAGCTCACATTAACGTTCAAAAACCTCAGAAAGTGAAAATTTCATGCCATGGGACCTTTAAAATGTAAAAACTTCCTGGTTGGACACTGACAGATGATATTTACATAGAGGTAATTCCAGAACTGTTATCTAGCAACCATAATGTTAACAAGGTCCAAAAATTATGAAATATTCTGTTGACAGCAGAGGAAAAGGTATTGCGTTTCAGAACTGACCACTACTTCCTCTATTTTTGCACTTTTCTTCTCATGTATGTTTTTCCCACAAACTGCCATTTAACTGATGTCAAACTGTAACTTTAAGCCTATTAACCACAGATACAACCGCTCCAACTTAAAGTAATAATTAGAAAAACATAGACATACGCATATTTAAAGGTGCATTGCGTAACTTTTCAGGTTGGGGGTCCACCACTATGGACATCCTATTGCTTTACCTGTAATCGTCCACAATATGGTATTAAATACACTGGTCTACACATTTTTGGACTCGATCTGCTTCTGAGATAAAAGTGGCTAAATCGATAAGATGAACTTAAAATCAATTGATAACTGTGCTGGTTAGCTAATGTATTCAAGATATGTAATGATATAATAATAATATATACACATATATTATATATATTGATATACAGGGGGTCCTCGGGTTACGACGTTGATCCGTTCTTAAAGGGATATGCCACCCCCAGGTCAAATTTGGGCATCTCCCCACAGTCCAGAGACTAAAATAAGTGGTGGAAAGCGTTTTCCTGCTCACCCAGCCATTGTCCGAGTCTGTTGCCACTGACCGCCGCGGTATCTGCAGCTCCTCCGCCTTAGACTGGAGTCTAACGTCGCCAGAGAAAGATTTCGGCCAAAAGGAATTAATTTGCTCGATGCGTTTCCCAATTACTGTATGTGTAGTGCGCATTCATATCGAGTGCAAATAAATGTGCAAATCAACACGGAGAGCTTGCCTTGGTCATTTTGGGTGGGAACTATTTTCCAGTGCGGAAGAATACAGTCGAATCACGCAGCACGCTGCCAGGGGAATCCCAGTTACACACCGGGAAGGGAGTTCCCCTGTTGCACAACGTGGTGCGTGATTCGGCTATATTCTTCCGCACTGGAAAATAGTTCCCACCCAAAATGACCAAGTCAAGCTCTCCGTGTTGATTTGCACATTTATTTGCACTCGATATGAATGCGCAGTACACAGAAAGTAATTGGGAAACGCATCGAGCAAATTAATTCCTTTTGGCCGAAATCTTTCTCTGGCGACGTTAGACTCCAGTCTAAGGCGGAGGAGCTGCAGATACCGCGGCGGTCAGTGGCGACAGACTCGGACAATGGCTGGGTGAGCAGGAAAACGCTTTCCACCACTTATTTTAGTCTCTGGACTGTGGGGAGATGCCCAAATTTGACCTGGGGGTGGCATATCCCTTTAAGACGCGTCGTAACCCGAATTTCGTCGTAAGTCGGATTTTGACTTTGATCTTCCAACCAAAGCACCAATAACCTTTCCATCTCAATAATTAGACCACTACGCTGCTTGGTTATCACTGTCGCTTTCATAGGAGCAGATCAGAGCCCACATCAGGTACTTCCGCCCACATTGGGCACGCACACGAGGCCGTCTTCTTTGCCCTACAACCACAACAAAGCGTATTCCGGCGCACGGCGGTTTACGTTGTTTACGTCGCTTACCACGCTAAACCGCGTAAGACGGAATGACGCGTAATATATATATATATATTTTTAATGGGGGCGCGTCGTAACCCGAGGACCCCCTGTATGTTAAAACTGTAGACATATTAGACATATTAAAATGAATGTATGTGAATGTGCAGACAGGCTTTCAGATAGAACTGTTGCTTGTAGACACACTGTACCTTCTGATAAACTACCGTTTTTGCCTTATTTTGCATAAATTTCCTATTTTGACCCAATACAATATCTTGGAAACTATAGCCAATCAACACTTCTGACTTACTTTTTCTATATTAGTGACCTAAACCAAGAAAAATTTTACTACTTTTGTTCCGGAAGCATTTTGCTTGTAGACCAGTGATATAAGACACATTTATTCAATTATGGGTGTTTTTATTGCTCAAAAATTCCTTTAAAAACATGCATTCTTACTGTGAGTGGGGTCACCGCTTCAGAGATCTCACCTGTAAATTGAGCTTCCGTCTCTATGGAGATCGTAAAAGCAATAACACCTCAGTGGAGACAAGCAACTGGTGGTGTTGGGCCCTCTACCAGAACAGTTACAAAATGCACCTTTAACTGCTGTATTCATGTTAAACTAATATAACCTATAATCTTTCAATTGTTTTATTTCAGAGAGAAGTCTTTCCTCAAACTAAAAAAAAAACCCTAAATGGACAAATAATCAGATCTTTTTCCTTCCTTATAATCCGGTAATCACCAGTATATGAAATCATGATCTAACCACCTCTCTGTTTCCCACAGCCCTTGAAGAAGAAGGGAGCCAAACAGCCTGAGCGCTCCAAGTTCTGGAAAGTCTGAAACTACTGAACTGTGATGTCGATAAAGAAGATTGCTAAAAAAAAAAAACAAGACTGAACCAGGACTAAACCAGGACTTCTTCTGGACTAAAGCGAGACTAAACCAGGACTAGACCAGGACCTAACCAGTTTAATCTTGGACTGAACACACCATTGCATCAAAAGTAAGAAGATTTCAGGATTATACTCGTTGCCATTGGGGAGGAGATGTGTCTGTAATGTATGGAAGCCTGTAAGGGACAAAAGTGTGGTCAAATCCTCCCCTCAGTTACATTTTCATATACTAGAAGAGCTGTTGTCGTACCAAAAAGGCGGCAGCACGTCAGGACGTTCAAAACACACCTTCAAAAGGGAGTAGGAGTCAAAAACCTCTTTCCTTTATATTTCTTGTGAATTTGTTGATAGTAGATTTACATTAAACAGCAGGTATTTTAAATTTAGGGTTGTCCAGATAGCGGTGTCAATACTATATGGTATTGATGTATTTTTCGCTCTCCGATACTGTCATAAAAGTACAAGTTGTAGTACAAGTGTTTTTGTAATTATGTTCACTATCTCTAAGCCTGGCCAGACCTTATCCACCAAGTTCCAAAAGTGCCTTAAGTTTTCATTTTATTTTTCGTCAGTATGCCTTCGTCGATGTTATGTTCTGCTTTTCTCCTTGATAATACGCAATGTTTTTCAAAATGCGTACATAAGTAGTAATATTAATATTTTCTACCCCTAAAAATCCAATGGAGGTCCAATGTAACCCAACAGGGAGCTGGCCAGGCTATCTCTCCTGAGCACTGTACAGAAACTATTATTGTATAAAGGTTCGGTAATATTATGAAGAGCCCAAACAAAGCTGGTGTTTCTGATAGGAGTGGTTAAAGGAAAATTAACGTTTTTTTTACAATCTGAGCCTTCTTTCGGCAATAAAACAAGTAGTTTTACTCACCCATAGCAGTTTGGTGTCAATTGGAGCAGTATCGCAGAACTTATGTTGAGCCGTTCTGTTCTACTAATGATCCCGTATCCGTTAGCGTGAGTGCTCGGGGCACTGATTTGCGGTCTCCAAATAACACAAACTTTAGCACTTTTCAAATCACAGAAGATCGCTGTGTCAGGGTAGACTTTTAATGGATTCCAAAAAGGCCTGAAACCCGATATCCAGCTATAGTTTCATTTGATGACGTCATCAGAGAGGACAGTGCGCATGCGTGAACTCAGCTGTTTTGTAAACACCGCTAGTCCGAAAGAAGCTAACACCGCTCTGAACTTTACTTTTCTGTTGCGATATCGGGTTTCAGGCCGTTTTGGAATCCACTAAAAGTCTACCCTGACACAGCGATCTTCTGTGATTTGAAAAGTGCTAAAGTTTGTTATTTGGACACCGCAAATCAGTGCCCCGAGCACTCACGCTAACGGATACGAGATCATTAGTAGAACAGAACGGCTCAACAGAAGTTCTGCGATACTGCTCCAATTGACACCAAACTGCTATGGGTGAGTAAAACTACTTGTTTTATTGCCGAAAGAAGGCTCAGATTGTAAAAAAAACGTTAATTTTCCTTTAAAGCAACATTGTTTAGCGAGCGGAAATTGTGTTCGCTTAACTGTATGACTTGTATAGGCCTTATAGCACCTTCTAACACACCCAAATTGCTTTACTGTATGTTGAATTAGTTTTTCACTCCTTTGCCGATCAATAATGGATCCTTTTGCGGGTTGAAAGAAACATGGTGGCCAACCTTTGCCTTTTTGCAACCGCCATTCGCATAGAAACAAGCCAGGTTAAGTGTCTTGCCCAAGGACACTATGAACGTTTGAATTGTCATGAGTAGGATTTCGAACCACAAATCTTCAGGAAAATGAGAGACTGCTCCACTCAGCAGAACCTTATTTGGGTTTTTGTGTGCATTTAAAGAATATTAATTAATTTGCAATGATTAAAAAGTGTTTTTACCGATTTTACCAATATAAATACAAAGAAAAACATTGTCTCCGAATAGTGTTATAAAAATAAATAGGCTAAAAATGAATGAAATCATCGCAGATGTACGGAAGCCGACAGAGGCCGTGTTCGTAATGATTATTTTCCGCCTTAATAACGAGAAAATCAAGTCGAGATCTCGAGAAAATGACACAATTAATTCGTGATCTCGAGAAAACAAAACTGTTATTTCCAGATCTCGAGAAAACAAAGAGTTATTCCGTGATCTCGAGAAAACACTGTATCACCGTCGGCAAAGACGAAGCCGGGCCAGTCTTCTGCGGAGGTGCCGTGGACTAATCTTTAAATTATCCCAAATTAAAAGACGTAATTCAATCTCCCCTTGTGTCAACCCCTGATCAAAATATTGCCTTATCAGCTGATTGATTATTATTCCAGACATTCTAATGACCAAAAACGTGTCTATTCAGAATGAGAAATAGCCCCGAAGTCAGCCTGTCACAACGTGGCGGTAGATCACAAATTAATTGTTTTGTTTTCTCAAGATCACAAATGAATTATCTTGTTATCTTGTTAGGATAACAAGGAAGAAAAAATATTGCTTATGAATATAGCCTCTGTCGACTTCCGTATAAATAGCACAAATCAAACAAACATACACATTAGTTTTGACGTGACCAACTTTTCCATTGCGCAGATATATAGCCAGTGCCTTTGCGGTTTGACGTTCATATTTCTCACACCCAGTAAAGTTACGCAATGTTGCTTTAAGACATGTAAGAAGGGCTACTGGGACATGCCTATTAGAAACACAACAAAGAAGTGCGAAGAAACCAAGAGCGTCTGTTCCAAATTCCACAGGATGTATAGACAATGCAGCTCAAAGCATGACTCTCTCCCATGTAGCATCTAAGCCAACGAAAACGCAAAACAATGAGAGAGAAAAAAGGGACGATTTTCACATTTCGGATTTTTTTTTCCTGTCGCCTGAAGCCCACACTGCTGAAGTTTAGCCGACTGTATGAAGAGTGGCCCATGGCGGCTTCGCGATGAGGCGATTTTAGAAGCCATTCTGCGTACGCTAACACTGAGATGCTAATACATATCTGTGAAATTTAGCAGAGGGGTTCGTGCCACTGTCAGAGGGGGGATTTTAACTTTTGAAGTGCGTTATAATAATGTGAGTGACTGTAATGTTTAACCCATTCCAAAAAAGAACATGGATTTTCTTTTGTTAATTTTCTTTTTGTTTTGCTTGCCTAAATGTGGTTCTTGTTAGCAGTTCACACAGAGCACACATTGTCTCCACATCGTAACCCTGCCCTTTTTTTAAACTGACCCCAGGATTTCGAGTTGCACTTAATTCTCGTGCACAATAATGTTCTGTTTAGTTGAGTTGTTTTGGAGAAAATCGTCGTGCAAATACATTTCGGCTTTCCTCGCTCGCTGCCTGTACAAACCTGGTCATACGTGCACTGAATGAGAGAGTAGTTTTAGTAGTTCAGACACTGCAAAAGAAAACGTTTGCGACGAAATGTTGTGTGCTGCCCCTCCCCCTCGGCTTGGCTTCATTTTATCACTTCTATGTCTTTAATCTGTGCCATGGGAGTTGTTTGAAACTTTATTTAATTGCAGTGTTTTTGTTGTTCATATTGTTTCAATAAAATATGGAAAATTACCACGAGTTGCTGTGTAGTCGTTTCATTCAAAGTGTACACAGGGCTTCATTATGTTTGTTTAAGGCTCACTTGGAAAACCAATGAGACATGACATGATCTCAAAAGAGCGTTAAGTTCTGCTGGAGTGTTGCTTGTCCCCATGGAGATATTAATCCTTTGCCTAGAATGTTCAAGAGTATGGCATTAAACGTATCTATCTCCATGGATACAGGCAAGTGACACAGGTCAGATCTGTGAAGAGACGACCGCACCTTCAGTAAGGATGCATGTATTTTTGAGCAATATAAACATCTATTATTGAATATACTGTTAATGCCAACAATCCAAGCAAAGCAACATCTCCATGGAGATCGGAATAGTTACAGATTGCACTTTAATTAAGATTCAAGATTGTTTATTTGTCATATGCAGAATCAACACAAGGTCAACAATGCAATGAAACGCTTAGGATCAGAAGAACCGTTGACTCGCTAAGATAGTCAGAAGTACTAATAACATGCAGTAATAGTACATGGTAAAGTGGTAAAGAAGTAAACAATATAATAAAAATATGTCATAAAAATAAAAAGTACAATGTACAAAGGTGCAGGTAGGATTAAATAAGGTGTAAGTAGAGTATTTCACAGATTGCACGTAATATGGTGTAGTGTAAGTGTTGCATGTGGATTTCATATTGCACATTGTATGGTATAAATATTGCACAGGTAACAGTAGTTTGCAGTGAGGTAGTGACGACATGATACATTCATATAGAGCAGCAGCAGTAAACATATTCTGCCTAATGAAAAGTAGTTTAGTGCAGTATATTTAGATAAGATAAGATAAGATATGCCTTTATTAGTCCCACAGTGGGGAAATTTCAGTGTTGCAACGCACAGATCAAGAACAACAGGAAAAAGTAGCATGCAACAGAACAATATAATAAATAAATAATGGCCTAAGATAATTTAAAAATAGACCTAAAAATAGACTCTGGAGTATAGCTGAATATTGTAGTGTAGATAAAGTTGAATGACATGTTAACAGTGTTCGTTGTACAGTCTGACAGCAGCAGGAAGGAAAGACCTGTGAAACCTCTCCTTCACACAGCGAGGGTGAATCAGTCTGTCACTGAAGCTGCTCTCCAGAGCAGACAGAGCGTCCTGCAGGGGGTGAGACTCATGGTCCAGCATAGAGGTGACCTTAGCCAGGACCCTCTTGTCCCCCACCTCCTGCACTGAGTCCAGAGGACAGCCCAGGACAGAGCTGGACTTCCTGATGACCTTGTCCAGCCTCTTCTTCTCCCTCTCTGTGATGCTGCTGCTCCAGCAGACCACACCGTACAGGATGGCTGATGCCACCACAGAGTCATAGAAGGTCTTCAGGAGTGGCCCTCTCACTCCAAAAGACCTGAGTCTCCTCAGGAGATAGAGCCGACTCTGGCCCTTCCTGTACAGTGCGTCTGTGTTATGAGTCCAGTCCAGCTTATTGTTCAGATGAACACCCAGGTACTTGTATGAGTCCACTCTCTCAATGTCCCCTCCCTGGATGTTCACTGAGGGGGCAGTAGAGTGGCGTCTGCGGAAGTCCACCACCATCTCCTTGGTCTTCCCTGCATTGATGATGAGGTGGTTCCGCTGACACCAGTCCACAAAGTCCTGTATTAGTCCTCTGTATTTACAGTATTTCCCAGAGTTCAGTAGTCTAAGCAGATGCATTCATTCAACTCAATTGTATTACTGACTATATCAGTGTCAACCAGTCACAGCTACTAGAAGTCTTGCTTCTAAAACAATTCTTATGTAAATGCACTCTCTCTCCACTCCTTTACCCTGTTATAGCCCACCATACTGCAGCAGCGGGCGGCAGTAGCTCAGTTGGTAGAGCGTTTGTCCACTGATCCAAAGGTTGGCGGTTCCCATTCTTGACATAAAAAAAAAAACATCATTGGTTGAGCGGTCAGATCCACTGACCCACAGGTTGATGGTGTGATTCCAGCTCCCACAGATGAATGCTGCCGTTGTGTCCTTGGGCAAGACACTTAACCCCACCTCACCCCCAGTGTCTGCGTACACAGGTGTGTGAATGTGTGTGTGAATGGGTGAGTGGTTTGGGTGCCTTGAAGGTGCCGTGAAGGTGGAAAAGCGCTATATAAAGATGTGACCGTTTACCATATATCAATAAACAACTCACCCATTCACACACACATTCATACACCTGTGCAAACAGACACTGGTGAGGTGGGTTAAAGGAAAAGTAACGTTTTTTTTACAATCTTCTTTCGGCAATAAAACAAGTAGTTTTACTCACCCATAGCAGTTTGGTGTCAATTGGAGCAGTATCGCAGAACTTATGTTGTAGCCGTTCTGTTCTACTAATGATCCCGTATCCGTTAGCATGAGTGCTCGGGGCACTGATTTGCGGTGTCCAAATAACACAAACTTTAGCACTTTTCAAATCACAGAAGATCGCTGTGTCAGGGTAGACTTTTAGTAGATTCCAAAAAGGCCTGAAACCCGATATCGCAACAGAAAAGTAAAGTTCAGAGCGGTGTTAGCTTCTTTCGGACTAGCGGTGTTTACAAAACAGCTGAGTTCACGCATGCGCACTGTCCTCTCTGATGACGTCATCAAATGAAACTATAGCTGCATATCGGGTTTCAGGCCGTTTTGGAATCCACTAAAAGTCTACGCTGACACAGCGATCTTCTGTGATTTGAAAAGTGCTAAAGTTTGTGTTATTTGGACACCGCAAAGTAATGCCCCGAGCACTCACGCTAACGGATACGGGATCATTAGTAGAACAGAACGGCTCAACATAAGTTCTGCGATACTGCTCCAATTGACACCAAACTGCTATGGGTGAGTAAAACTACTTGTTTTATTGCCGAAAGATTGTAAAAAAAACTTAATTTTCCTTTAAGTGTCTTGCCCAAAAACACAATGACCACATTCATCTGTGGAAGCTGGAGTCGCACCGCCAACCTGTGGGTCAGTGGGTCTGATGCTCTACTAGTGATGTTTATGTCGAGAGCGGGATTCAAACTGCCAACCTTTGGATACTTTCGCCTTTCACAACCATAAATGTCTTCTTTTTTTTGTAATAATTCCATAATTCTCAAATGTTTTATGTTATTGGTTTCTTGTTCAAACTGTGAACAAGAAACTTCTTTCAAAATCTTCCCCGAGGCTACAGTGACCACATTTTCATACATACTCAGTTCCGAATTAGAAACCTTATCTTTTGGACAGCTCAAACCCCATGATGGTAATTTCCAGCTAAAATGTCCTCTGGCTAGTCTGGACTGTGGAACTTCAAACTGCTGAGAAACTGATCATTTAAAGGGCCCATGTTACGCTTTTTTCTGATCTATTTGATAACATTGTCATCAAAAACATACCTGGAACTGTGTAATCCTTTATTATGAGTCTGTCTACATTTCCAAAGCTCAAAATGCTCTCTTCCACCTTGTGATGTTCTGAAGTGGTAGTTTTCAAATTAACAGCTCCTTTTAGCTTAGCAATTCCAGGTCTGAAATCATCCAAATAATTCTAGTGAAGGTGTGTGGAGTTTAAAAACACAGGGCACATGCAGGGTTTGTGTGTTAAACATGTGTGAATGAAACAAAACACAAACCCAGGTCTGTTTGTGATGAGGAATTATTATTATAACTTAGATCAGAAAATAGCATAATATGGGCTCTTTAGAAGCTCAGATATGAGATAAATTTAGATTAAATTTAAGCAACCAGGAAATTAATGAAACTCAATGTAAAGGCCCCAAAAAGCATGAAAACCCAATGTGTGAGCTTTAGTGATTAAAACTGTACAAATGTCCTTTTCACTACATTAAAATCTACTGGAAAAACACGTATCAGCACAGACTTTAAACACTGCTTATATGTAAAATTGTAGCCTCCATATTTCACTTAAAATATGACAAACTTGCAAAGAGGCAGGAGTTTAAGCCCATCTCCTATTGGCCCATTCAAAATCAACTTTCCTGAAAACTGAAAGTGAAGAAAACATCACCAAATATGGATACCTTGAGTCGGTTACAGCCGTTGGGTTCCTGACAGTTAGTCGTATATTTTTTTGGGTTGTGTTTTCGTTTTTGGACAGAGATGCAGTGTGCGCCCCTGCCTCTCTACCTCTCCTCTCTGTGGTTTTAGGCAAGGACCCAGCGATGACTCCCCCTCCTGGTCCAGACGAGCAGCAACAATGGAGTCTTTTGAGCAGGGCAGAGTCAGGGGCATCCCGGCAGGGGGATTTCGGCGCATGGTTCTGGGGTGGGGTCACTTCCTGGGTGGGCCCTGCTCGTAGACATCATGTGCCTGGAAGTTTATAACAGGGTTTTAATTATGAACCGCACGCCTGCTGGTGAGAGGGCGAAGAGAACCAAACACAGCCCCTGGCGTCCGTTTGAGAAGAAGAAGAGGAGGTCACAAAGACAGCACAGTCACAGGCAAGACACGTGGTTCATGGACAGTTATGGAACATTTCTGGAACATCTGAACACAATCATAGATATGTTTTTCTACAGGTTTTCCTTACAGCTACAACTTTACAACTATATGAAATAAAATATGTGAAAATTATGCGAAAATGTAAATAATGCAAGTCTAAATTTTTAAAATTGCACAGGTACTTGGCCAGCAGCGGACCGAAAATATGAAGAAAGTGGAAGAAAATGGAAAAGAAATTTAAAAAATGGCACAGGTACTTGACTTGTTTGCCTTAGTTGAGTAGCTTAACAGTCACGGTAATTTCTGGTACTACTACTATTACTGAACTAGTAGTACTATGACTACTACTGCTACTACTACAGCCACAACCATTACTGCAAGCCTACCTTTTGGTACAATTACATCTACTACAGTGACTGAATGATTTTACAAGACACTATAGACAAAAATAAAACAAAAAAAACATTCACTTTCATAGGATATAGTGAGAAACAAATCATATGTACTATTATGATAATACCTCAAACACTATACTGCATCTTCCATTGCACATTTTGATTCTCACTGCACATTTTGGACATCTGTAAATAGGTAGTTATTTATTCTTTGCACTGCTTTTAGATTTTTGTCCTCAGATAGTTTTGGTATTGTCTTTATATTATATTTTGTACACTGTCTCTTTGCACTGCTTGGCCAGAGAGAAACGAAATTTTGATTCACATATGACAGAATTGACAATAAAGTTGACTTTGACTTTGACTCTTGGTTTAATACTTTAAAGAATGAAAAAGCCACTGACTATAATAAGTCAGTTTTCATTATGTATTTGACTGACCAAATAAATACATACATTTTGATAACTACTACTATTACTACTACTGCTGCTGCTACATATTAAAACTAACGGCTGCTGCTATGATCTAATACTTCTATTGTGACAATGACATTACAAATAAAGATCTTAATCAGACAGATGCTGACAGAGATCATAGTCAAGCGAAAACACAGTTTGTCCAATGCCATGACAACTGTAAAGACCTGAACAGCAGCAGCAGGAGGATAATGCCATGAGGTCATGTTAAGACAACAAAACAACTGCAAATGAGAAACAGAAACTTCAAATTATGGAGAACTGAGTCAGATGATCAAACATGATATATTTTTTACCACTTTTAATGAGCTGTACTGTTTGTCAAAGTTTCTCAAAGCCTCTCAAAGTTCTACACTGCACTCATTATTCACTCACTCCTCACTCGGTGGTGGTAAGATCTTGTTGTAGCCACGGTTGCCCTGGGGCAGACTAACCCGATCTGCACTCTGACAGTCAGTCACTCAGTACTGAAGTGAAGTGTCCTGCCTGAGGACACAACGACTTGGTCCGAGCGGGAATCGATAGTCACTGTCCGCAGACTTTAGTAGAACCTGTGGGTAAACTCAAGGAGGATTTCTGCTGATAGTTACTTTAGTCGTAAATCACATGGTAAATAAGGATTATTGCAGCAAACAGGCGAAAGTAATTAAACATAATTACACCCACATGTGAACATTGCATAAGAATCCTCAGAGTGTGCCCTTGTGCACACTGAACCCGCTGTGTACTTATGAATTTATGTATGTATTCAGGTTTGATTCACTTACTTTCAAGCACAAAATGATTAAATGATACAGACTTTTGGTGTGTTTTGGTGTATTATTATTATTCCATTCTTTTCATTGATTTTTAAGAAATATTTAAACATACATACACAATTCCACAGAAAACAACAGGACAGCAGGCCAAATAAGTAAAAAGTAAACAAATAAATAAAAATAAAAATTCTTTGAAAAATGTAAAGAATTTAATTACATTTAGAAAGGGACATTTAAGGGGGCTTTAGTGTGTGGAGTAAGTGAGATAGTTACTGACTGGTTCAGATTCGAAATAGAGTATGAATGGGTGCCAGGTTTTGTAATTGTCTGTTGGCGGCACGGTAGCAGAGTGGTTAGCGCTCTTGCTTCACAGCAAGAAGGTTCCGGGTTCGATCCCCGGGTCGCCCGAGCCTTTCTGTGTGGAGTTTGCATGTTCTCCCAGTGTCTGGGTGGGTTTCCTCCGGGCACTCCAGTTTCCCCCACCAACCCAAAACATGCACCATAGGTACTCCAGCTTAGGTCCTGACCAAACCGAAGCAAGAAGATCATGGAGATGGTCCCCGGGCGCAGAAGTGTGCTGCCCACTGCTCCTAATATATGTATATATATATATATAGGATGGGTTAAAATGCAGAGAAGAATTTCTCCAGTGTGAGATCAATAAAGTTCACTTCTTCTTCTTCTTCTCATGTCATAGTGAAACTGTCACAACTGTCAAATGCTATATATGGAAGTATCTTACGAGTGTTTCTTGAGGATTATGTTTTACCATTGTCCTGCCATGATTCCCCCACCCCCTTTTAGGGCAGGACAACGGGGTGTAACTAGGGTGTGAAAAACTGAATAAAAAGAGCACGGAGGGCGACAGGGAACCAGACCGCTCAGAGCAGACTGTTGCCAGAGCATTTGTTATCTGGGCTTTCTCTCTGATAGTTCTCCGCTTGCAAGTGAAAAAACTAATCTGTCTTGTCTTCCTTTCCTTGATAGAATACAGATACTGTTGGGTCCACCAGCACCCATCAGTAATAGTTGTGAATTGATCCATTTACAGTATGTCTTAAAGGGATAGTGCGTTTTTAAAAAAAAAAAAGTTAATCTGTATGGGTTTCCTTCTAAAAGTTACAGTCTCAGCTGATCTCGGTTCGGCTCGCTTTCTGGAGCCCACGTAAGTAGGTCCGGTAACTTCCCTGGAACATGAAATAAAGCTTGTTTTTCTCAAAACAAAACATTTGTCCAAAAGGTGATATATTTGCGTCCCAAACAGTTGTCCACGAAACATCCAGCAGCGTAGATTGCGTTCGCATATTGTCTCTCTCGATTCATATCACTGCGCGCATATTAGCTGTATTAGCTTGTTCATTTGTTAACTTCCCCTTACGGCGGACCGCATCTGCCGTACACTTCCGCTAAAGGTTAACAGGCTAATACAGCTAATATGCGTGCAGTGATACGAATCGAGAGAGACAATACGCAAACGCAATCTACACTGCTGGATGTTTCGTGGACAACTGTTTGGGACGCAAATATATCACCTTTCTAACAAATGTTTGTTTTGAGAAGAAAAACAAGCTTTATTTCATGTTCCAGGGAAGTAACCGGACCTGCTTACGTGGGCTCCAGAATGCGAGCCGAACCGGGATCAGCTGAGACTGTCAGAGGTAAGCCGGTGTCAACACACGGAACTTTTAGAAGAAAACCCATACAGATTAACATAAAAAACTGCACTATCCCTTTAAGTGTTCAAGCTTTAAGTGGGAGAAGACTTCTTCCACCCAACGCCTGAAAGATGGTGGGACTGCCTTCTTCCAGCTAAGCAGTATTAAACGTCTTGCAAGCAGCGTGATGAATGCTACTGCATCTGCCTGATGAAGGGTCGCTGAAATGTTCGGAGGGACAACCCCAAACAAAGCTGTTCCACTATTTGCTACAATGTTCGTTTTGCATATGAATGAAATAATTTTGAATATGTTCTCCCAGAAGTAATTTAGAGAGTAATTTAGTGTATTTTGGTGTAAACTGCTGTATTTTTCACTGCACTACAGATGCTGATCTAGTGCCCCCTGTTGACATTTTGTATACTCCTTTCATGATAACTAGTAGGTCCAGCTATAGTATTCTTTACATTTACTATACAGGACATACCAAGGCTAAGGTGTAGGACCTTTAAGATACAACAGTGGGAACATGTACACTGCAACTAAAATCACATAACGAGAATAATCAGATAACATAAGTTCCTTTATAATTGCATATTTTTGTCAAAACCTGCACAGGTGTGAACAATCCGAACATGTCACTGTTTACATGGCATTTCTATAATCTGATAACTCCAGAAATCAGACAATGATCAGATATTAGGTTTGTTTTTAAACATATTCTTTGAGTTATCAATGCATTTGTGCCATATACTGTGTAAATAACTGGACATAGCTAACCCGCTAACCATTGCATTCCGAATAGGAAGTGAGCATGGGTACACTTCCAGCTCCATCGATTCTGACTCCATTTCACTTTATTCTGAAAAACCGATCACCCCTCTCTCTGTAACTGCTGTAGTGAGCTTTGTCATTTTGGTCTTAAAATGTGCGTATTCACCCGCTCTACATGATCCTGATGTTTTTATTTCACTATTTTGTCCCTTGATGAAGATATGAACATTAATAACAGACAAATCAGGCACCTTCTTTCCCCAAGGTCACTCCCGCTAGCCTTAGCAACAGATTTGATTGACAGCGTTGCTAAGCGCCCGCCCACTTGGTCCACATCTTTATACAGTCTATGTGTGCAGTAAAATCTATAACATGAGAGGACCCCAGAGCAGAGCACTCTGTGGAGGGGCTGTGAGTGCCGTGGACAGCTGGACCTGTACAGGAGCGACAGGAGCGACAGGAGTGACAGGAGTGACAGGAGCAACAGAAGCAAACAGGAGCAGACAGTAGCAAATCAGCCTGGTGTGTGACTGAGCTTTGGTGGAGCAGACGAGTAAACAGGAGCAGACAGGAGAGACAGGAGCAGAGAAGCCTGGTGTGTGACTGAGATTTGGTGGAGCAGACAGGAGCAGAGAAGTCTGGTCTGGAGCAAACAGGAGCAAGCAGGAGCAAACAGGAGTAGACAGGAGCAAGCAGGAGTAGACAGGAGCAAGCATGAACAAATGGGAGCAGACAGGAGCAAAGAAGCCTGGTGTGTGAGGAGCAGACAGGAGTAGACAGGAGTAAACAGGAGCAGACAGGAGTAAACAGGAGCAGACAGGAGTAAACAGGAGCAGACCGGAGCAGGAAGGAGCAGACAGGAGCAAACAGGAGTAGGCAGAAGCAGACAGGAGCAGACAGGAGCAGACAGGAGCAGGCAGGAGCAGGCAGGAGTAAACAGGAGTAGACAGGAGCAGACAGGAACAGGCAGGAGCAGGCAGGAGCAGACAGGAGCAAACAGGAGCAGGCAGAAGCAGACAGGAGCAGGCAGGAGCAGACAGGAGTAAACAGGAGTAGACAGGAGCAGACAGAAGCAGGAAGGAGCAGACAGGAGCAGACAGGAGCAGACAGAAGCAGGAAAGAGCAGACAGGAGCAGACAGGAGCAAACAGGAGCAGGCAGAAGCAGACAGGAACAGGCAGGAGCAGACAGGAGTAAACAGAAGTAGACAGGAGCAGACAGGAGTAGACAGGAGCAGACAGGAGCAGGTAGGAGCGGGCAGGAGCAGGCAGGAGACAGTGAAAGATGACACTCTCCTCTATGGGAGCTGTCAGATGTACAGCACTGGAGCATATGGTCTGCTATTTTATGGGGCACTTTCTAAATATGTGGGAGGAGGGTCCTGGAGGAATGCATGTGTTTAGACCTGGGACTGGTCACTTTATTTTTGTATTGTCGTGAACACATCTCCATGGAGAAAAGCAGGCGGTGGATGCTTTACCAGAAAAGTTACATAGTGCACCTTTAAATTACTATCCGGAGAAATCCTGTTTAGTCTGCCCTCCAAGTTGTTGAAATATTAAGTAGTTGTTGCATGCTACCAGTACTTCTACTACTTTGACTGCTCCACTCTATGAGCAGTTCCTGAGGTCAAAATAAGTCCTAAGACGCGTGAAGAGTCCCTCAGTCGCCCAGGTAAAATCCATGATAAAAGAAGAAATTAAATTTGTCAACTGGACAAAGTTTGTTTGGTCGAAAACGTTTCGCACCTCATCCGAGAGGCTTCGTCAGTTCCGACGAACTGACGTTCAGAACTGTCGAAGCCTCTCGGATGAGCGGCGAAACGTTTTCGACCAAACAAACTTTGTCCAGTTGACAAATTGAATTTCTTCTTTTATCACAAAATAAGTCCTAGTTATAAAGCGTTCGATTGTTAGGAAGTGTGGTTAGCATGCTAGTTGTTCTTAGCATTACCATCACAGCAAAACTCGTCTCTGGTCTCTTATAAACTCATCTTGGTGAATAATTAGGATACTCTGAATGCATAAGGTGAGGAATAACTTTGGACCACTGCAAAGATGGTAAAAATCTACTTTGTTTTGCACTGTCCAAACCAAATACATAAAGTTTAAAAATATTATTATCATTGCTAATACTTCTACTATGACTACTACGTTATAGGCTACTGCTGCCGCTATAGCCAGTGGTGGAACATAAACAAAGTAAAAGTCGTAAAGTGCTGTACTTTATTTAAGCACATTTTTACTTTACATAAATATATAATTATGTACTTTTTACTTTTACTTCACTACATTTGAGAGCAGGTATCAAGCATTTTACACTATCATTGTATCAGGCTTCATTAGATCTCAACCTCAGCGCAAAATACTTTCACTTTGTACTCTTTAAGTACATTTTTAAACATGTAGTGCTACAACTACTGCATGTACAAGTATATATAGGCCTAATCCTTTACAGTGGTATACAGTAGCACCCCTCCCTCTCCCCTCATAAGTTTAAATATTACTAATACTTCTACTACGACAACTACTACTACTACAAACGTTATAGTTTAACGCAGTGGTGGAACATAAACAAAGTAAAAGTCGTAAAGTGCTGTACTTTATTTAAGCACATTTTAACTTTACATAAATACATAAATAAGTACTTTTTACTTTTACTTCACTACATTTGAGAGCAGGTATCAAGCATTTTACACTTTTGTTTGAGATGGACTGAAAAGTTTGAGGGTTTATTTGGAATCTGAGCAAACTAAAGTATACAAATATTAAATATACAGCTGTATCTAATGAAGCTTCATTAGATCTGCAAACTGTGCAAAATCCTTTCACTTTGTACTCTTTAAGTAAATTTTTACCCATCTACTGCTACAACTACTGCATGTACAAGTATATATAGGCCTAATCCTTTACATTGGTATACAGTAGCACCCCTCCCTCTCCCCTCCTTCCTCTCATATCCATGTTCTTGTGCACAGCTGGCCGCCCTGCCCACCACGCAGCGTCGTAAACCCTGTGTCAGTGACATGACATGTAGTCTCATGACAGCGGGGCTTTGTCTGTGGGCCCGGGCACACTTCGGTGAGATAAGAGCCTCCCATTGTCCCGCGTGGTTCTGACGGTTCCACACATGTGCTGCCGTGCATGGACCCCCCCTTCCTCCTCGCGCTTTTGTCCCCTGTGCTATATAGCTCCATAGCTCCGGTCTGAATGTCCTATTGTGTGTGAAGTGTAAACTCAGTGGCACAAACAGGCTCTCTCTGCCACAGGATGCAGGCCCAGCTGAGGTGTGGCACATGTTGTTTCTGTCAGGGCCAATTGGTTTTAACCAGAGACTTGGCTGATGCTGCCTGGAGTTACGTCAAATCGAACGCTCCATCAAGCACAAATGAACAGTGAAGCCAATTCCCATATTAAAGTAGGCTATAAAAATAAAAATGTTTATTTCATTATGTAACATTTAGTCACTTAAAGGTGCACTGAGTAACTTCTCTGGTGGAGGATCGTCAAATGTTTTTCTCCATGGAGATGTTATTGCTTTGTCTGGAATGTTTCACCATATGGTATTAAACCTTTTTATCTTCATGAAGACCAAATCAGACAATGTTACAGGTCAGGTAAAATGCCATTTTTTAAGGTATTGTTGAGCTATAAAACCACCTAATGTATAATTGAATAAATGTAAGGTAGAGCTGTTTAATGTCATACTGTGGAACTTTCCAGGCAGAGCAGTGATATCTCCATAGAAACAAGCAGGTGACAGACCCCCAACCGAAAAGTTACATAGTGCACATTTAATGCTTACCAATAGCACAAAAGTTCAGTCATCGTAACTGAAAATTAGTTAACCAAACACACTTATTGGTGTTTTATTATCTAAAATAAAACACAAAAAGTTTGCACACAACACAATGATTTTTAACAAGGCTTTAAACCCACCTAAATGTGGCCTCTATATTATTAATAATTTGTGATTTTTATTTTATTTTATTTTTACAGCTAATTCAAACAGCTATAGGGAAAATTCAGGGGACTGGCTCCATTGTCTTCCTGGACTAGTCGAGTTGCTAAATGGATGATGATTTGAGCATCAAACACAGCGTCTATTATATGTTTATGGTTTGAATTAGCATCAATGTAAGCAACTGATGGAGCGCTCCGCCTTTCATCTACCTGGGACCCCCTCCTCCAGAGAGGCGGGGGCGTGGTCAGTCTGAGCGACTTGCTGGGCCTATCAGGACGCCCACGCCCACAGGAAGTAACAACTGACCACGCCTAGGGGAAGTAACAACAGCTGACCACGCCTACAGGAAGTAACAACAGCTGACCACGCCCACAGGAAGTAACAACAGCTGACCACGCCCACAGGAAGTAACAACAGCTGACCACGCCTACAGGAAGTAACAACAGCTGACCACGCCCACAGGAAGTAATAGCTGACCACGCCTACAGGAAGCAACAACAACTGACCATGCCTACAGGAAGTAACAACAGCTGACCACACCCACAGGAAGTAACAACAGCTGAGCATGTGTCAGTACCCAATGTGGGCGGAAGTACCTGATGTGGGCTCTGTGTTCGCACATGTACAGTTTGTGTATTGTTGTACGGGTTTCACGACAGTGCCCGAATCAGCCAGGAAACCCCTCCTTCTTCCTGATATGTCATGTCCTGTTTCCTGATACGTCATTATACGTCATTGTGCGCATGTGCAGCACACACAGAGCCCACATCAGGTACTTCCGCCCACATTGGGTACGCACACCACGCCTACAGGAAGTAACAACAGCTGCTCACGCCCACAGGAAATAACAACAGCTGACCGCGCCCACAGGAAGTAACAACAACTGACCATGCCTAGGGGAAGTAACAGCTGACCACACCCACAGGAAGTAACGACAGCTGAACACGCCCACAGGAAGTAACGACAGCTGACCACGCCTAGAGGAAGCAACAACAGCTGACCACGCCCACAGGAAGTAACAACAGCTGACCACACCTAGAGGAAGCAACAACAGCTGACCACGCCTACAGGAAGTAACAACAGCTGACCACGCCTAGAGGAAGCAACAACAGCTGACCACGTGCACAGAAACTAACGACAGCTGACCACGCCCACAGGAAGTAACGACAGCTGACCACGCCTACAGGAAGTAACAACAGCTGACCACGCCTACAGGAAGTAACAACAGCTGACCACGCCTACAGGAAGTAACAACAGCTGACCACGCCCACAGGAAGTAACAGCTGACCACGCCTACAGGAAGCAACAACAACTGACCATGCCTACAGGAAGTAACAACAGCTGACCACACCCACAGGAAGTAACAACAACTGACCACGCCCACAGGAAGTAACAACAGCTGACCACGCCTACAGGAAGTAATAACAGCTGACCACGCCTACAGGAAGTAACAACAACCACGCCCACAGGAAGTAACAACAGCTGACCACGCCTACAGGAAGTAACAACAACCACGCCCACAGGAAGTAACAACAGCTGACCACGCCTGACGACACAGTACGATAGCTAACAGTCCAAACATGTCAACAAGGTAAATAAGTTGCTAATGTTTTTTTTTTGTTTTGTTTGGTTTTTTTGCTATGTTTAAAAGGAGACCAAATGAGCGCTCTTTGACTAGCCAAAATGTAATTGCAATGCTTTGGCAATGTAATTTATATTATATTATGTAATAGGCTGTATTACACGATCACTACATCAAAACTGGGATTAAACTTTAATTCAACTCATGACTAAACCTGGACCCAAGAAAGGACTGATGAACGATTTGGAAAAAACTGCTAATTGCGGTTTTTATTGCGATTACGTTAAGATTTCCAGTCTGAATGTTCTATTGTTTGTAAACTGTGAACTCAAGGCTATTGGCTGAGGTGGGGCAAACGCTTCTGTCTCAGCGCACAATCACGTCTTCCTGAAAAACTTCCAAGTCTTGGGAGACGGCTGGTTTCATTCAGGCTGAAAATGAGTGTGAGTGGACAGTTCATTGTGCTGAATGTACTGGTGGGTTTCAGATTCTTGTATGTGATGATGTCATACTCCCAGATGGGGCCAAGAGTCAGATTTTCATATTGATTACATTGTACTTAGCCATGAAATATAAAAAATGTACAGATGTTGGACCTGATCATTTCTGTTATTGACTAGACACTGAATTCACGGTAATACAACAGCTGCTTCTGTATTAGATGCCAAGACTATGCAAAAAAAAAAAAGAAAAAAAAAAAGATAAATAAGGTAAAGAGAAGCATGTAAAAAAAATTATAATCAGATAGAAACTTATATTCTGTTTGATCATCTTATATTCTGTAAAGATTGTTTCTATCTGGTTATATATATATATATTTTACATGCTTCTCTATTTCTCTTATTTATCTATTTTAATTTTTTTTGCATACTCTTGGCATCCACTGTGGGCAGCAAAGTAAGAATTTCATTGTACAGGGAAACGTGTTTCTTTACTGTGCATATGACAATAAAATTAATCTTAAAGGTCTTATATTGCACAAATTTGACCCTTGTGAGCTTTAAGTCATGTTATAATATTGTTAACTCCTCAAAAACACCTGGAGTTGGGTTTTGTTTCATTCACACATGTTCAAATAGCTCTTTATTATTAGTCTGTACATCCCCAAAGCTCAAAATGTTCTGTTCCACCTTGTGATGTCATAAAGTGATAGTTATCAAGTTAACAGCTTCTTTTTGCCTTTTGTTCTGAGGAGAGTGGCAATTCCAGGATTGAAGTTATCCAAATGATTCTAGTGAAAGTGTATGGAGTTGAAAAACAGTGGAGTACTTCCTGTATTACTGCATGATATCACAAGGTGGAACTATCACGTGGAAACAAGAGGGTTGACCCAAAATGCAGGACTACTGTTAAAGTTCTTTAATAACAACCAAAGATTGACCAAAATCCAAAAATCC
>JAVJIX010000036.1:2722500-3057500 GCA_036785185.1 Paratrypauchen microcephalus | reverse complement strand
CGTTGTTCCTTTACCAGTATCTCTGTGTACACATGTGTGGGGGGGCTCGGTCGGACTTGTGTGACTTCCGCACCTGCTTGTTGGAAGACTTGACAGATGAGCTGGATGTGAAAAACCGTGAGCAGCACGTGGTCACTTTTCACAGCTGACAGCTCCACAAGTCCTGGAGATACAGGAGCCTGGAGAAAAGAGGAGAAGAGGAGGAGAGGGGGGTGCTGCCGGATATAAATAAATATACAACATCTCACTTCACTCGCACTCAAGTGATTTCAAATGTTATCGGCGTCTTTGTGTTTGTGAGACGTGAGACGTACCAGAGTATAGTAAGGCCGGCGGTATTTATGAAAATGGAACACAACAGGAAGCACAGCAGTTTGAATAGAGGTAATAAGTAAGTAGAAGTTCATATACAGTATGCTGTTAAATATTTTGGGGTTGTGACTCACTGCCAGCTCACAGCTTATTTACAGACCTGGTAGAGTACAGTATAAACATGGACTGGTGTAAAGGACATATTGGAAATTTAAGTCAGTGTAATCCTTCATTTGAAACGGTTCCTGCCATTTCCAAACACGTGTCACCGTAAAAACATGTTTACTTTATTGAAATCATTTTGTGAAATAACTTTTAAATAATAAGAATAGTGCACTGGATAAACATTATGTCAAGATAATTTGGTTAATAGATATGTCACAATATAATATAATATAATATAATTGCAAGAACTATACAAAAAGTGTTTTGTCACATTACTTTTTCATATCCAATTCAGCTTCATTCTAAATTGATTTGTATAGCACTTTTTACCAACACAAAGTCTCCAAAGTGCTGCACAGAGTAAACACAGTATAAAATATAGCTGCAAGCAGCAATGTGGGGCCAATCACCGAAGGTTCATGTAGACCTCAACATGTAGGCCGCATGCAGGGTCTGACAGGGTCTAACAGAGTCTGACAGGGTCTAACAGGGTCTGACAGGGTCTAACAGAGTCTGACAGGGTTTAACAGGGTAGTTAGACCCTGTCAGACTCAGAAACAGGGTTTAATAGGGTCTAACAAGGTTTAACAGGGTCTGACAGACCCTGTCAGACTCAGAAACAGGGTTTAACAGGGTCTAACAAGGTTTAACAGGGTCTGACAGGGTCTAACAGGGTCTGACAGGGTCTAACAGGGTCTGACAGGGTCTAACAGAGTCTGACAGGGTCTAACAGGGTAGTTAGACCCTGTCAGACTCAGAAACAGGGTTTAACAGGGTCTAACAAGGTTTAACAGGGTCTGACAGGGTCTAACAGAGTCTGACAGGGTCTAACAGAGTCTGACAGGGTCTAACAAGGTCTGACAGGGTCTAACAGGGTCTGACAGGGTCTAACAGAGTCTGACAGGGTCTAACAGAGTCTGACAGGGTCTAACAGGGTCTGACAGGGTCTAACAGAATCTGACAGGGTCTAACAGGGTCTGACAGGGTCTAACAGAGTCTGACAGTTTTCATAAACTTTAACTCATTGACTGCCGGAGACGTCTTTTTACGTCCCCAGACTCAGAAACAGGGTTTAACAGGGTCTAACAAGGTTTAACAGGGTCTGACAGGGTCTAACAGAGTCTGACAGGGTCTAACCAGGTCTGACAGGGTCTAACAGCGTCTGACAGGGTCTAACAGAGTCTGACAGGGTCTAACAGGGTCTGACAGGGTCTAACAGAGTCTGACAGGGTCTAACAGAGTCTGACAGGGTCTAACAGGGTCTGACAGGGTCTAACAGAGTCTGACAGGGTCTAACAGGGTCTGACAGGGTCTAACAGGGTAGTTAGACCCTGTCAGACTCAGAAACAGGGTTTAACAGGGTCTAACAAGGTCTGACAGGATCTAACAGAGTCTGACAGGGTCTAACAGAGTCTGACAGGGTCTAACAGAGTCTAACAGGGTTTAACAGGGTCTAACAAGGTTTAACAGATCAAAGACACATCAAAGACAGATTGGTTGCTAGGTGCGTTGCTAGGCAATTCCTGAAAATTCCTGCAACTTTGACCTGCTGGTGGCACTAGATGGTTGGGGCTGGGGGCTTATAAATCGCTGTGGGTAATGAGGAAACTGGCTGGAATGTGCATGCAAAATTTCACAACTTTTTACCAGACAGTTCTAGGGGTTGCCATAGACTCCCATGTTGAAGAGAATATTTTATAATAATAATAAGAATCAGTAGACAAGACACATCAAAGACAAGATCAAAGGGTTGCTAGGCAACGTCACTAAGCAACGCAGTAGAAACACTTAAAAAAAAATCTTTTATTATTACAAGGTGCACAATAATACACACTTCAGGTACATAATAATACATATTTTAACACCGCAATAACATTCGCAGAGCACTCAGAAGACACATCGGGGGACGTGAGCACGGGAACAAACACCACTGGGCACAAGGGCCAAGAGAAACCAAGAGGACCAAAGTGATTGCCCCAGGTGAAGGAAGGGGGCCTGGGGGAGAGCAAGGGCGATGCAGTAGAAACACTATGGTGCCTAGCACCTTCAGTGCTTGGCCCCAATTAACACATTAAATAAAATGAAGCATAAAAAATAAATAAAATAAAAAGTACAAAAGTTAGCAAGTAGAAAAATAGCAAATAAAACCAATAAAAGACAGACAGAGGACCACACAACTCTCACGCCGTGTTAAAAGTCAATGAGTAAAAGTGTGTTTTTAAAGATTTA
Source organism: Paratrypauchen microcephalus (assembly GCA_036785185.1). NCBI lineage: Eukaryota > Metazoa > Chordata > Actinopteri > Gobiiformes > Gobiidae > Paratrypauchen > Paratrypauchen microcephalus. The sequence goes on along the minus strand of JAVJIX010000036.1, from coordinate 3,054,794 downwards.
AAAGAATCGAATGAAGGAGAAATTCTTTTTGGACATCAAGGGCATCACGACAACAATACAATACACACATGCTTACATCCAAAGCCACACATTACAGGGAATAAATATTGCAGATTTCATACAATAAACATCTTAAAACCAAAAACACAGCAAGAATTGCATTAGCCCTACTGCCCCTAAAGTGCAGTTTCTATTGCACTCTACCCGTAAAGTGCACTTTTATATTGCACTTCTTCCTAGCGGGCCTTGAGGAGCAATTACCAATACAATTACTTGCTTTATACAGCTTGATACAGTTCAAGATAGATATCTGCTGAAATGAACATCTAGTTTCCTTTCGATACTAGTTTTAGTATCAATTATTCACGGGGTTTTGTTGTCCATATTCCCCTTTTTGATTGCTTTAAGAAGTGAGGGAGGGAGATATTGGTGCAGTAGGTTGAGCCTTCAGAGGGGTCAAACCTCTGAAGACACATATTTAATGTATATAATATATTGTTTCACAGTGTGGCATTAAACTTATATTTATTCAATTACAGGTGTTTCTATGACACACCCAATCTTACTATAACATAGACCTGACCTGTAACGTGGCCTGGTGACGTCCCTCGCTTGTATTCGTGGAAAAAGTAGAAGAAATGTATTAGGTAGAGAGTATGTTAGTAGTTAATGCTGTTCTGTGAAACATTATAGAGCAGACCTGGGCAAACTGTTCCACAAAGAGCCAGTGTGGCTGCAGGTTTTTGTTCCAACCAACCAAGACCATACCTTCAACTGTCTGAAGACTGAGATCAGGTGATTAAATGAGTCAAGGTGTCTGGTGTGCTGCTGCTTGGTTGGAAAGAAAACCTGCAGCCACACCGGCCCTTTGTCAAACAGTTTGCCCAGGTCTGTTATAGAGTCATGTACAGTGCCGTGAAAAAGTATTTGCCCCCTTCCTGATTTCTGTGTTTTTTGCATATTTATCACTCAAAACATTGTCAGATCATCAAACCAATTTTAATATCACACAGAAACAACCCAAGGAAAGACAAAATTCAGTTTTTGAATGATGATTCCATTTATTAGTGCACAAAAAAAATCTAAACCTATCTGGCCCTATGTGAAAAAGTAATTGCCCCCCCTTGTTAAATCACAAACTAACTGTGACTAACCACAGTTTTGAGAAAACTTAGTTCAGTTCTACATGCCACACCCACACCTGATTGTCACCACCTGTGTTGAATCAAGAAATCACTTAAATAGTTCCTGTCAAACAAAGTGAAGTTGGCTACAACATCTCAAGAACAAACACATCATGCCACGATCCAAAGAAATTCAAGAACAAATGAGAAAAAAAGTGATAGAAGTCTATAATTCAGGAAAAGGTTACAAAGCCATTCCCAAAGCTCTGGGGCTCCAGCGAACCACTGTCAGAGCCATTATTCAAAAATGGAGGAAACTGGGAACAGTTGCAACCCTTCCCAGGAGTGGTCGACCAACTAAGATTACTCCAAGAGTGCGACGACGGCTCATTCAGGAAGTCACAAAAGAACCTAGACGCACATCGAAAGAACTACAGGCCTCGTTGGCCTCAGTTAAGGTCAGTGTTCATGACTCCACCATTAGAAAAACACTGGCCAAAAATGGCATCCATGGAAGAGTTCCCAGGAGAAAACCACTGCTTTCACAAAAGAACACAAAGGCTCGTCTCACCTTTGCCAAAAAGCACCTTGATGACCCTCAAGACTTTTGGAGAAACATTTTGTGGACCGATGAGTCTAAAATTGAACTTTTTGGAAGGTCTGCAGCCCGTTTCATCTGGCGTAAAAATGGCACAGCATTTGATAAAAAGAACATGGTGCCCACAGTAAAGCATGGTGGTGGCAGTGTGATGGTCTGGGCCTGCTTTGCTGCCTCAGGACCAGGACAACTTGCTGTGATTGACGGAAAAATGAATTCTGCTGTTTACCAGAAGATCCTGAAGGAGAATGTCCGGCCATCAGTTCGTGCCCTCAAACTCAAGCGCTCTTGGATCATGCAACAGGACAATGATCCAAAACACACCAGCAAGTCCACCTCTGAATGGCTCAAAGAAAACAAAATTAAGGTTTTGGAGTGGCCAAGTCAAAGTCCGGATTTAAATCCGATTGAGATGCTGTGGTGTGACCTTAAACGGGCAGTTCATACAAGAAAACCCTCCAATATGGCAGAATTGAAACAATTCTGCATAGAAGAGTGGGCCAAAATCCCTCCCCAGCGGTGTGAAAGACTCATCACCAATTATCGCAAACGTTTGGTTACAGTTATTGCTGTCAAAGGAGGCTCAACTGGCTATTAGATTAAGGGGGCAATTACTTTTTCACATAGGGCCAGATAGGTTTAGATTTTTTTTGTGCACTAATAAATGGAATCATCATTCAAAAACTGAATTTTGTCTTTCCTTGGGTTGTTTCTGTGTGATATTAAAATTGGTTTGATGATCTGACAATGTTTTGAGTGATAAATATGCAAAAAACACAGAAATCAGGAAGGGGGCAAATACTTTTTCACGGCACTGTAGATGGCAAGCCCACCACAAGAAAATGTACATAGTGTACTTTCACTCGGTATAGTAATTTTCGTCATTAAAAAAGAGCATTGGCACTGACAATTGGCTCTTTACAACAACAGCATCTCCACATAGCGCAGACATAAACCACTAATGACACCATATATATTCCACCCTCCTCCTCGCTACTTCCCTTATAACAATTGTCAATAGCCTCATGCGTGCTCCACTCCTCAACCCCTCAAACCTACTGTCATGGCCGCCTTCCCCCTGCTTTCACATAGCATTACTGCAGCCCACAGACCCGCACTGATAGAATGGACATGCATTGAGCCAGTCCTGTAGGAGTTGTACGTATGCCTTACATTGCACTGCACATGGGTGGTGTTCTCATAGTATATGCATGATATGTGGGCTCAGATAGAGAGCTCAAGCGGCATGCCTGAAGTTATGTCCGAATAAAAAAAGTCCTATAGAATGGCACTACTGGGATGTACAGGGCATATGTCATGTTTGGTATTTGATAGCTGAATGCCGGGCGATCCTATAAGCAGCATGGTCAGACTGAAGTTACTGCCAGTTGGGTTAAGGAAAAGAAGATATGATATGTAAGATTATAGATTAATGCAATAAAAGGTGGAGAAGTTATGTTATAAAGATGTTGGACTACTTTATTGTGAATGAAAAACCTGGTCTGTAATGCAACTATACTTACTTAATGAAATTGAATGATAGTAAAATTCAAGTACTTTTACCTTTTTGGTCAAATATACAGCAAAAACTATACTTAAATTATTCTAAATGCCTAAACAGTACACTAGTATTTGGTATAGTAGTATGTAGTAATGAAATGAAAACGTCAGTATGCAGGCTGCTGTACAAAACTGGAAACTTGTCTTGGAACATGGCGCTATCTAGAGGTGTGTTGAATGCACTACAACACTTCTTTTCCCTCAGACAGAGAATGTGCTTATTGTGTCCATCCTGCATTCTCTAAATAGCCGACTATAAAAGCTGTCCGCGTGTGTATAGAGCTACACACAGGGGTCAAGCAACGAGCTCCAGCAAAAATGTCTGTTATTTTTAGACAACACAAATATGTATGTACAGTAAGTTTACTTATCTTAAAATGGAAAAAAATAAGTAGCTCGCACTATTGACTATAGGAACTTCAGATTTAAAAACATTTACCAGTTTTAATGTTTTTGTCAAATTATTGAAATATAAGGAATTACTGTACGTATTTTAAAAGACTCCTTAATATAAGAACTTGTTTTGTATGATTGCGTGTTTAATGAACAACAGTGACTTTTAGTGACATTTAAAGGGGTAAGAATCCTACAAAAAATGTGGCTGAATACATTTTTTGCAAAAATAAAAGAAGTATAAAATGTTATTAGTTTTGGACAGGGACACAGAATAGAATAGAATGCCTTTTATTGTCACTGTTCACATGTACAATTTACATCATACATACTCACGAGATCTCACTTCAGTGCAGATGTTTAGTGCAGTGCAGACATTTAAGTACGATATTTACAACACAGTATAGAAAAAAAAATGAAGAAGTGCAAAAAGATTCAAATAATAAAAATAGTGCAAAAAAAAAAAAGTACAAAAAAGTCCCAAGATCAAAGATCAAAGATCAAAGTCAGCTTTATTGTCAATTCTGCCATATGTGTTCAACATACAGGGGGTCCTTGGGTTACGACGTTGATCCGTTCTTAAGACGCGTCGTAACCCGAATTTCGTCGTAAGTCGGATTTTGACTTTGATCTTCCAAAGCACCAATAACCTTTCCATCTCAATAATTAGACCACTACGCTGCTTGGTTATCACTGCCGCTTTCATAGGAGCAGATCGGAGCCCACATCAGGTACTTCCGCCCACATTGGGCACACACACGAGGCCGTCTTCTTCTCCCTACAACCCTACAACCCTACAACCAAAGCGTATTCTTCCGCCGTGCGCCGCGCGCCGTTCGCGTTTGTTTACATCTCTTACCACGCTAAACAGCGTAAGACGGAATGACGCGTAATATATATATATATATTTTTAATGGGGGCGCGTTCGTAACCACGAAACGTCGTAACCCGAGACCGTCGTAACCCGAGGACCCCCTGTACAGTGAAGCAAAATTTCGTTTCTCTGTGGCCAGGTAGTGCAAAAAGACAGCGTACAAAATACAATATAAAGACAAAACACAACAAAAACTAAGAAAAAAATCTAAATCTAAAACTAAAATCTAAGATCCAAAAATCTGAATGTCCTCTAAAAGCTGGTACTACACATTGGTTAGCCAGGTTATTGCAAGTCTTGCTCAGATATTCCAGTAGGGGTGAGAACATACAGCCATATATACACACATAGGCTCTATCTTGTAGAATATCTATCTACAAAGACAGTCAGAAATATAGGCCTAATTAGGCACATGGACTGATTAGGTCTTATCATTATCAATGGCACTGATTGATTCCTCTTATTTTGTTCCTTAACGATTCTCTTATTGTTTCCTAATAAAAAATATAATGTGCCTTTATGCATCCAGTTTTACAAGTATATATTTGATCTAAAATATAACTATAAGGGACATAAGGCATAGGCTATATAATGATCTACAATGTAAGTAAGTAATTTAGGAGGATAAAAGAAGAAATTCAATTTGTCAACTGGACAAAGTTTGTTTGGTCGAAAACGTTTCGCCGCTCATCAGAGAGGCTTCGTCAGTTCTGGTTAGAGTGCTGGTAAGACACTGCTTATATCTCGCTGCAGAGAGGAGCTAACCATACTGCAGTTTTTCCGAAACTATCTCGCCTATTTGTTTCTGTCTTTTGTTTCTCTGGCGTAAGTAATTTAGGCATTTGAAGCTCATTTTTCACTTTTCAATATTACACAAACTAACCCAGACAGATCACTGTAACTTTATGTGTATTTAAAACAAAACTGTACTGTGATAAATGATAGGGCCTGTAAAAGTGAGCTAATTAAGCAAAGTAAATAGTCTATTTTGTTTACAGGTCCCGTTTATTTTAGATATATTCGTGTATTTAGACAGTCTTAAAACTGTCTGTGTTTTTTTCTTGTACAAGTTCACAATAACGAACTTCCAACTGTTGTGGTTACAGCTGTTGTTTTCTGACAGCTGCCTCTCCTCCCAATCGCAAACGCCCAACAAGCTCGCCTCTGATTGGCCCGTTCTCACATCAACACTGCGCCGGCCAATCAGAACGCCAGACGCTCCTTGGTGCATTGAGGAAGGGGAAAACATACACAGCTGTCCACAATCTGCACGAGAAGAATACTATTAATCTGATTATTATTGCATCTCCAAACTGTACGTATCAAAACCGTAATCTAACCCCACTTTTTGCGAATAAGCGTTTAAATCCTTACGCGCTTCTGTTATTAGGTTAAAGCCAGAATTAGCATGAGTGTAGCATCGGGCTAACGCGTAGGATGGCTGCATTTTGCTCCTCTGAACGTCCTTTCTGCGCGTAAACGCCGATTAACATACCCGCCCCGCTACTTTGCATCTTCGTGTGCAAGATGTTGATTTAATATGAGTCGTAGGCACGGATCCGGTAGCGTAAAATGACCTTCTGTTGATGGTAGCGGTCCCGTAGCCAAACACAGAAGTGGCGACGTGTTGTACATTCAGTAGGCAATGGTGCAAGGACGGGGAGCGTCATCAGCAGGTGAACCTCAATGCATTTCAACGCAACATTATAGGAAATGACGATCTATTTTATTTTAAACCGTATCACACTTTAATAGGAATACACATCGGGTTGTTTTCTAAAATAATTGCGACGATGTGAAAATGCCAATTAAAAGTACGCCGCGTAATTAGGGTTTATCTGAGGTCGGGTAAATCTGTGTGTAGGCCTGAATGTCACTCCTCTGCGTTATTACAAGGGATAAACTCAATAATGGGTAGTTATGTTTGTCGTCAGTGAAATGGAAACTTCAGATTTAATGTCTGGTTCAGTGTTAAAAGGTTGACAAGAGCGTTTTAAGGTGTTTGGCAAATGGTTACAGGTGCGTGTACTGCGTCAAATGAGGAACAGGAGAGGTTAAAAATATTGCCAATGCATTATAACAAATTATAATCTAAAACATCCACATTTGATTTAAAGTGTGAGAATAGATTTGGCCTAGAATATGAGCTTGGAAAGAATAAGGATCACTTTGGGTAAGGTAAATACATGAAAACACAAGTAAATATGAGTGAATTTGTATTAAAAGTATGATGCAAAATGTAAAAAGTGGCGTTTTTCCAAATGACTGGCACACCCCGTATGCCAGTCATAGAACTAATGTTTCCCTTTTTCATTTCAGGAATACTTTGGATTAACTATATTGCATATTGGATAAATAGTAGACATTGCAATGGTAAGATCTTTTACTATTTTACTATATAGAGCAGGGGTCTTCAACGTTTTTCAGGCCAGGGACCCCCAAACAGATGGCAAACTGGGCCAGGGACCCCCTACTATATATATATACGGCATAGAATTGTGTTTTATATTAAATTGAGCTTAGTGTCATGTATAAACATTGCTACTCTGTTATGGTACATCCAATACAAGGAAATAATACACAGGTTAATACTGTATTTTCATGTTTTTTTATTTTAAAGATTGGCCAGATAGGCCCTACGGGGTGGATGTGCTACTGCAATTTTTAAACACAACTTGCATACAACACAGGCCTATTAAGATCGTCATGTACGCATTAATGTGCATTTTAAGACATCAAAGAGGGTGGAGGGACAAGGGAGAAATTGATTGGGGAAAAATGAAAAAATATATTGTTTTTAAAAATACTAATATATAAAATTATATTATTTTAAAGTGAAATCAAAAGATTTCGCGACCCCCCCTGCAGAACCTCCGCGACCCCCCTAGGGGTCGCGACCCCCCTGTTGAAGACCTCTGATATAGACTATAAACTAGACTATATATAATATTATTTTGAACTTCATGAATTCTAAAATGACCCAGTTTCCCATATTAGACATACACACAGGTGCATTGCTCCTTCACCACAAGGAGTTTCCCTGTTTTATTCCAAGACCGAGTGAGAGCTGTGTGTGGTGTTTGCATGTTCTCTCTCTGTCTGTGTAGATTTACTCAAGATGTTCCAGTTTACGATATACTACTCTGTTTATATCACAACATGCAAGAATTCACAAATATGAATGTTGCTTTATGCATGGTTGAAGTAACTTATTCAATCCCCTCATTAGTGATTTTAGTGATGCTTCATTGCAAATATACAGTACAGTATAGTAAAAAGTTGATGGCCCAATGAGATAATAAGATAACTCAATAGATCTTAGGTTTGTATGGTCTTGCATGCAAAAAAGGACAAAAAACACCTGGTGATGTGTTATGTAATCAGTGCAGTTTTTAGAGTAACTGTTCAGTATTTAGAAGACAAAGTACAATGAATTTTAAAATGGCTGTCAGTTTTTAACTTAATTCTTGCCCTTTTTTTGGTTAATTTTCCTTGCCAGAACTTGCACAAATATGAAGAATCATTAAGAAATCAGATAACTCAACAGGTTGAACTGTTTACTTGACATTTCAAAATTGTATAACTCTAGAAATCAGATAAAGCTTATACTTATGTTTCATCTATTTAATTTACTCACGTCTCTTTCTGTTTTTTTCAGGTGTGACCTACCAAACATAAACCATGGCCCACTTCCACTCGTATGTATCACAGTACAGAGACATCAAGGACACTGAAGAAGATGATGCCAACCAGACTCCAGACACAACCAAGCCAGACCTCAACAACAAAGATACGAAAACCCAACCGGACTTTTTCCCCTGTCCACACTGCGAGAGACACTTCACCTGCAAACAAGGCTTGGAACGGCACTTGCATATCCACAACAAGAAACCGACAGTAGAGGGCACTGTTCAACCCGATTCTTCATCTCAATCTAATATAGAGACTTCAGAGGGGCATCATCCTTGTCACCACTGCTCCAAAGTATTCAACTCACTCATAAACAGGCAAAGACATGAGCGCCGATTCCATGAAGTACAATCTGAAGTACCACAACATGAGAATACACCCATTATAATCGATACAGACTCGCAAGAACTTGAAACTGGTCAAGCTGGACAATACATACTGGACATTTCAAGTAATATTTCAGAGAATTTGAGTTTTTTCATTGATGGGAAGCTAGTCTCAGCGAGTACATTGCAAGAAACTGCAGAGGCTTCAGCTTTAGTCAGCGTGGATGCCTTGATTTTGAATCCTACTCAAGCTGTAAATGATAATAACCCTGATCTAACTACTGCAAGGTTTAAAAGACGAACCAGCACTCCCCAGCATAATGAAGAAACGCCAGACGCAACTGAATGTAATTTAAATGTTGAACCAATAGAAACTCATAATTATGCATGCGATGAACAAGCGGCCAATGAAAAAGCAGAGCCAGTCGAAACTGTGACGGAGCTGGAAAGCGCTAATAGGCCTTTAGTGATTGGGGGTAACTCTTGTAATCAGAAACCACTCGATTTGTCCAATACGGTCAAAAGAAGCGAAGACGTGGCTCTGGCTAACGCCGTGCTGGATTTAAGCGTGCAGAAGAAGAGCTCGGAGGACTCTGAACAGGGCATCGCAGTTACTAATGTGAATGAACCGAGTAGGATTGATAGCATAGATGAACAAAATACAAACTTGACCTCTCTCGTGACAGACTTCGCCATAGTAACGGGTTCAGATCTTGTAACCCCGGTGGAGCAGATCACAGACGGGCTCGTGTATGGACTCGCAATTCCCACAAACAGTCTGACCCCAGCTCCGACATCTCTAGCTCCCGTAACATTGCAACCCACTTCACCGTGCGCTATAGCATTTGCTTCACCCACTCTGCCCACTACGCCTTCCTTAATCACCGTACTGGCACCACCGTCCCTCCCGACACAGCCGAACCAGCCACTTCAAGTCCTCGCTCCCAGTTTAACTCAAGAGCCTTTAGTCATTTGCACAGATAACGGTTTGAATGCAGATTTAAACAGTGCGATCACAGCTGCGAATTCTGCTAATCTAGTCACTCTAGCGCAACCAATGGACCCAACGTTGAACATACCAGGACACGTCTTCTTAGCTGATCCAATCTCTCTAAATCCACCTCTAGTTGAGTCTACCCCCGTGGCATTAAACGATCTCAACTCCTTCAATATTGCAAGCAACACCGTGCTAATAGAATGCACGATATCACTAGAGGCTACAGGAAGTGTGGTCCCCGCTGCTATAGCGTTACAAGAAAATCAAGTAGAACAACCAACACAAGTGCTGGTCAATCACATAGAGCAACAGCAAATTGTTTCCATGCCGGCAACACCAAATGTGGATTCTGCAATAGTTATGTCGTCTGTTGAGGAATCGGTGATGATCTCTACGGCAACAGTGACAGAAAATCCTATAGCAACAGAAACTAGCGATGTTGAGCCTTCGGGTGTTGAGACGGCTACAACAAAAGATGACCAAGAAGCGGATGAAACTATTTCGGAAACGCAAGACGCAACAGAAATTCAAGAAGAAAAAGTGGAAAAGGAGGAAGATTTGGATGATTCCCAAGAGCAAACCTTCACCAAAAATTTCATCTGCAATGTTTGTGACAAGCTGTTCCACTCGATGAAGGAGCTAGGGCAGCACGTAGTGGACCACGCCGAGAAATGGCCATACAAATGTGAATTCTGTTTGCTTCTTTTTGAAAAACCATCCGATCTGCTTGAACATCGGTCAAGCCTCCACGGTGTTGGGAAGACGTATGTTTGCAGCATTTGTACGAAGGAATTTGTCTATCTCTGTAACCTGAAGCAGCATCAAGAGGAGTTGCATCCAGGTCAACAGTGCACGCATACAGAGGAGGAGAAGGGAAAGCTTAGACCACAAAATTACAACAACTTCTCCAAAGATAATAAACTGAACGCGCAAGAGGAGACCAAAGTCGTCAAGAAGGAAGACTCGGATGTTGCAACAGATGAGCTGTTCACAACTATAAAAATATTGGCTTCTGATAACGGTAAACACAAAGGGCCAGACGTGCGAATGGGCATAAACCAGCACTACCCAAGCTTCAAGCCTCCTCCGTTCCCCTACCACAACCGCTCGCCGGCCGCATCACATGCTTCCGCCACCAACTTCACCACTCACAACATCCCCCAGACCTTCAGCACCGCCATACGCTGTACCAAGTGTGGCAAGAGCTTTGATAACATGCCAGAGCTTCACCAACACATATTAGCCTGCGCGAATGCAAGTGACAAGAGGCGGTACACACCCAAAAAGAACCCCATCCCATTGAGACACTTCGCCAAGGGGCAAAACGGCGTGCTGTCAACCACTAACCCAGCAAACGGACTGAACACGGAGAAGCTGAGCACAGAAGCCAAAATGAAACTGAAAGTTCTCACCAAAAGACAGAAGAAGTTGGTGCAAAAGCAGAAGGCGATGACTTTGACAAGCACAAGTCCCACTGAGATGTTTGTGTGTCCTCACTGCAAGAGAGAGTTCACAATGCGGAGAAGCAGGACTAAACATATGGCGGTGTGTCCCAAGAAGCCGGTGGAGAAACGCAAAGACGGAATTGCGAATGAAAACGAAATGCATCAACTCAAAGCGCACGCAATCGATAAAACTAAACTTCAAACGTCAATGCATCACAACACAAGACTACAGACTGGAAGTGTGAAAAGACCAGCTGTAGAGGGCATTTTCTCCAGTAAAAGGAGCAAACTTATCATTAAAGAAGCTCAAGAGGCTTCCCTAGACAATGAACTGCCCCTCGTACGCACTTTCAACCCGGCCATGCGTCAGTACAGCCGGGTGCACCACACCATTAAAGAGCTCCCCATTAAGATCACCATAGTGAAGCCCCAGCAGCCTGAGCAGCAGGGGGAGCGCACACACATACAGGAGGCCACGCCCAGTGCAGAACAGACGGCTGCAGTCTGAACATCGCACACAACCAGGTATTTCAATGGACAACTCTGCCGTACATTGTGAAATTACTGTAATATTATCATACTTCTGTCACAATCCAGTTTCATTTGTATTTTTCTATGTTGTTCCTTAAAGGTGCGCTGTGTAATTTCCTGGTTGAGGGTCCTCCACCTGCTTGTCTTCATGGAAATGTTATTGCTTTGTCTAGAATGTCCCACAGTATGGCATCAAACTTAACTATTTCCTTGCAGACAAGCCGCAATGCCTCTTCACAGATCTGACCAGTGACTTGGCCTGGTCTCACTTGCTTGTCTCCATGGAGATGAATACTGTAATGCCACACTGTAAAACATTTAAGACAACATCTCCATGGAGACAAGCAGGTGGGCACTACTGTATGATGCAAAAGGTTTCTATTTATTTAGTTTACAATTTAAAGGTCCTATATTGCATAAAATTGACTGTTATGAGCTTTAAGCCATGTTATAATCCTCACTTCCTGTGGCAAAAGGAGAAATTCAATTTGTCAACTGGACAAAAGTTTATTTGGTCGAATGCGTTCCGCAGCTCATCCAAGCTGCTTCTTCAGTTCTGGCTGGAGTGCTGGTGGACACTGCTTCTAACTACCTGCAGGGAGGAGCTAACTACAATGAAATTACTATGAAACTATCACACCTACTTGTTTTCAGTTTCTGTTAGTTAGGTGGGCCTATTGAATATGCAGTGGGAGTGTGGGTCTTGTTGGCAGAACCATTCAGGGCCATAATGGGTTTTTCACACCTCTGGACCTGACCTGCGGCCCTATTGTTTTCTTTGTTTTGATTTAGGTTTGAGGATAGAGTTATAAATGGGAGACAAATTATGTCTGACCTCCATTTCTGTTCAAGGACATAGACCAGAAAATAACGTAGTATGGGACCTTTAAAAATAGCTTTAATTCAGAGTTAAACCGCACAGGTAGCTCATTTTCCAACTTAAAAAGACCTTTAAGAACATGGTGGCATAATAATCTTCTGTAACAGCGTTTGGAAACAGATCATGCAAATTACCAAGGCTTGGATTATGATGAGTAATTATTTATTCAGCACACGTTTTGCTTTCTCCAATCGGAAACACTCATTGCCATTTCTTTTATCTCTTACAGGCCTCTTCTTTACAGAGCTGCTAATTAGCCAGACGGCTCGAGGGAGAGTTGGTGAACTTGTATCGAACGCCTTTAGCTGTAAATTGAAGGAGGACACTGGCGAAGGCGGGTGCAGTCACTGGATTTTCAGATTCCACTCTTTCAGTTCCTTTTCATTTGCGCTCAAGCCTGGATTTGCACTTTGAAGTTAATCAGAGCCCTCCACAGAGCGCGATGGAGACAGAGGTACTGGGTATAAGGAACTCTTTGGTAATTTTTGGGGGGAGAAGGTACCAGGCAATCATTTGAAGCATGAATTTGCACTCTTTTTTTTGCTTTTCTATGTGTTTCGTGGCCTTTTTGGTTCAGCTCAAGCATGCTTATGAAGTTATGAAGTTGAGTTCACCTTTATTTTGTGATGTTCCTTGATGAGATTTGGCCTTAAAGGTGCACTGTGTAACTTTTCTGGTAGAAGGTCTGCTACCTGCTATTCCACATAGATGGTAAATGGTCATGGTCACGTTTTTATGCAGCGCTTTTCTGCCTTAAAGGCCTTCAAAGTGCTTAACAAGGAACCACTGTACACAGACACTGGGGGCAAGGTAAGTGAAGTGTCTTGCTCAAGGATACAAAGGATACAATGACACCAGCCAGCCCATGGGTCAGTGGATCTGGATTTATGTCAAGAGCGGGATTCGAACCACAAACTTTCAGATCAGTGGACAAACGTCAATGTTTGTCAATGTCTGTCAACGTTTTTCCCTGGAATCTTCTACAGTATGGCATTTCATTTAACTATCTCCATGGAGACAGGCAGACCACACGACAAGGCCAAGTTACAAGTCAGGTCTGCGGAAAAGAGGACCTGTCCACCGTAATAATGCATGCTTTTAAATGTAGGTTTGACCACATCTGCAATTGAATAAATACAAGATCAGTTTGTTGAATGCCATACCGTGGAACATCCCAGGGAGAGCAATAACATCTCCATGGAGACAAGTTCATGGCAGATCCTCCTTCAGAAAAGTTGCGCAGTGAGTCTTTTTAAACAATGCTGGTTTAGTTTAGTTAAGTCATAAACACATACGAAGGTCCTGGTTGTTTGTGCGTTCATATTTGTACACTTTTGGTTTCTAGTTTCGTCAAAAAGAGATGTTCTGAAATGAGTACCAGACATGGGAAGAGTCGCCAAAATGTCAATTAAGAGTAATGTATAACTCAATAAATTATAAGTACAAAGTAGAGGTCCAAAAAGCTACTCATGTAAGAGTAATTTTATGAGATGTCAGGAAGTAAAAAAGTGGTGTTTATAATTCAAAATCGTTGGAAGGGCAAAACATGCACAGTAGTATTTTCAACAGAAAGAGAAAAAAAACAGTCATATTTGAAGGAGTAATGCACATAAAAAGCTTTTGTCGCTTGTACATTTACAGTACTGGGGGAAGAGTAACAACATCCTTTACTCAAGTTTACACTGCAGAGTACTACTCAAACTAAAAGTATGAAAACTGAAAACTACTACTAGAAGAACAATTTAGTAAAAACCTAAGTACCCGTCTCTGAACAAGAATGATTGGGTTTGTGTATTACTGTGTAGTCTGCCATTTTGAATTTGGCAACATATATATATATTTTTAAAAATATATATAAATATATACTGATACTTAAGATATTAAAGAGCCCATATTACACAATGTTCTGATCTATGTTATAATGTTTCCTCATCACAAACAGACCTGGAGTTTGTTTTGTTTCTTTCACACATGTTCAACACATAAACCTACATATTTAGGCTGAGCTCTTCTACATACAGGAAGTGCTCCACTGTGTTTTTATCTTCCATACACCTTCACTTAAATCATTTGGATGATTTCAGACAATCTGTACTGAACTAAAGGGAAAAGGTAGCTGTTAACTTAAAACTGAAAACTATTACTTACTGACATTACAAGATGGAACAGAGCATTTTGAGCTTTGGAGATGTAAACAGACTAATAATAATAAAAGGTTACTCAAACTTGTGAATGAAACAAAACACAACTCCAGGTCTGGTTTTGATTCGATAACCGCATTATAACACGGCTTAAACCTCACAAGAGTCAATTTTGTGTAATCTAAGACCTTTAAACTGTAACTAGAAAGTCATAATTCACTCACAAATTTGCTCAGTCGACCAAAAGTAGCTCTTAGCTGTTTAGACCTGATAAAACGAAGTTGCTAAACAAAATCAAAAGTGAAAATATGTGTACAATCACCACAGAAAACAAAACGACATGGAGAATAACAGTTTACTGCACTCTCAATAACAAAAAATATAAAAATTAAAATATAACGATGTAGTATTTGACTGTAAACTTGCAGCCTTTGATGATAAAAAAAGTCTATTTGTATAAAAGGCTTTAAAATTGAAGATTCTTAAAATGTGCCAGTATATAACAAGCAACTAACTTAAGTATAACAGTCTGCTAACTTTTCCTTACCTTCATGTTTTCTCAAATTAGGGGTGAGCGATGTTGACAAAAAATTATATATTTTATGTTTATTTATGCTTTGACCATCCCAATGACGTTGAGAGTATGTTACAGGAAGCGAAAAGATTAAACGCAAAAATGCTAAAATATCTCGTTCTACCCCTTTTTCTTACAGTTTACAAGATATTATTGTTAATCAGCTCTAACTCCCGGGTTTTAATTGGTACTTTACGGTGACGTCACGCTGGGGGTGTTCTACATGCATGTGTTCAGCGGTTACCATGGTGACAAGATGGACACATTAGCCAATTCAGCCAAAACAGGTTTTACATAGCATGAAAACTCAAGAAAAAAAATTCAAAATGGATTTAAAGGGCACATTTTCAGGAGCTCATGATGCATACGGGTTCATGGTCCAGTTTTAGTGTTTGATTTTCAACAAAACCGTGAGAGTGACTAACTGAAAAGACTAGTGTTATTTGAGAGGGACTTGTTTAGTCGTAAAAATCATCTCACCTGCTGTAGTTCCAACCAAATCGGCTCTTTCTGGTCAGATTGTGTTCAAATAAAACTGAGATTATGTCTATTTTTGAGCAACAGAGCCTCAGACAGAGCAGTGCCTACAGTTAGCATCACACGGCAAAGTATCAAGAGAAAATGTGCTTCCAGAACAAAATGGCGGGCGGTCGTTGCATTAAATAATCAGAAAATGTTTTTGCTTTAAATATAGCTCCCCCTGTGGCCCTGTCTGGTATTACAACTATTAAAACTTAAATCAAAGCGTCCAGAAAACCCACGTTCACTTTAAAGCTGCACTGTGTAACTTCTGCTACTTTCCTGTGTCCATGGACACTGTAGGGCATTAAACATTTAATCCCTGTTTAGTCCTGGTTTAGTCCCTGTTTAGTCTTTATTTAGTCACTGTTTAGTCCTGGTTTAGTCTCCATTTAGTCCTGGTTTAGTCTTTGTCTAGTCCCTGTTCTGATTTAGTCCCTATTTAGTCCTGGTTTAATCTTTGTTTAGTCTCTGTTTAGTTCTGGTTTAGTCCCCATGTAGTCCCTGTTTAGTTCTGGTTTAGTCCCTGTGTAGTCCTGGTTTAGTCCCTGTTTAGTCCTGGTTTAATCTTTGTTTAGTCCCTGTTTAGTTCTGGTTTAGTCCCCATGTAGTCCCTGTTTAGTTCTGGTTTAGTCCCCATGTAGTCCCTGTTTAGCTCTGGTTTAGTCCCTGTGTAGTCCTGGTTTAGTCCCTGTTTAGTCCTGGTTTAATCTTTGTTTAGTCCCTGTTTAGTTCTGGTTTAGTCCCCATGTAGTCCCTGTTTAGTTCTGGTTTAGTCCCCATGTAGTCCCTGTTTAGTTCTGGTTTAGTCCCCATGTAGTCCCTGTTTAGTTCTGGTTTAGTCCCCATGTAGTCCCTGTTTAGTTCTGGTTTAGTCCCTGTGTAGTCCGGGTTTAGTCCCTGTTTAGTCCTGGTTTAATCTTTGTTTAGTGCCTGTTTAGTTCTGGTTTAGTCCCCATGTAGTCCCTGTTTAGCTCTGGTTTAGTCCCTGTGTAGTCCTGGTTTAGTCCCTGTTTAGTCCTGGTTTAATCTTTGTTTAGTGCCTGTTTAGTTCTGGTTTAGTCCCCATGTAGTCCCTGTTTAGTTCTGGTTTAGTCCCCATTCAGGCCCTGTTTAGCTCTGGTTTAGTCCCCATGTAGTCCCTGTTTAATTCTGGTTTAGTCCCCATGTAGTCCCTGTTTAGTTCTGGTTTAGTCCCTGTGTAGTCCGGGTTTAGTCCCTGTTTAGTCCTGGTTTAATCTTTGTTTAGTCCCTGTTTAGTTCTGGTTTAGTCCCCATGTAGTCCCTGTTTAGTTCTGGTTTAGTCCCCATTCAGGCCCTGTTTAGCTCTGGTTTAGTCCCCATTCAGGCCCTGTTTAGTCTTTGATTAGTCCCTCTTTAGCTCTGGTTCAGTCCCTGTATAGTCCTGGTTTAGTTTAGTTTAGTTTAGTTCTGGTTTAGTCCCCGTTTAGTCCCTGTGTAGTCCCCGTTTAGTCTTTGTTTAATCTTTGACTAGGACTAAAAACCAGGACTGAACCAAGACTACACCAGGACTAAGAGGGACTAATCCGAGACTAAACCAGGACTAAGAGGAGCTAAACTATGTTCAATTTCAGGTGTTTTATAGCTCAAAAATACCTTGAAAAACATGAGGTCTTACCATGTGCAGGCTTGCCTTTCCATAGATCTGACCATTAAACCTGTCTCCATTGTATTTTCATACTGGGAAAGGAATAATTGAAGCAAAGACGTAATATCTCCATGGAGACAAGCAGGTGGCGGACCCTCCACCAGAAAAGTTACACGGTGCACCTTTGAAACAACAATTTAACTTAATATTACGCGATGTATTGTTTTACGAGCACTTGCTTTTGTCTGTTTTTTGTCTAATTATTCTGCAATGTGTAAAACTAACTCAATATCTGATCTGTAAATGGACTTCAAATACTGGAATGTCTTTCCTTTTGAATTTTTAGTCAGTTATTCTGTTTTTATTTTGTTTAAGGGTCCATATTATGTTATTTACTGATCTGTAAATAATGTTGTGGAACACCTGGAGTTGTGTTTTGTTTCATTCGCACGTTTGAGCTGAGGTCTTCTCAAACGGAAAACACTCCTGTTCCACCTTGTGATGTCATGTGGTAATACAGGAAGTGCTCCACTGTGTTTTTAAACTCCACACACCTTCACTAGAGTCATTCGGATCATTTCAGGCCTGGAATTGCCGCTGAACTGAAGGTAAAAGGAGCTTGAAAACTACCACTTCATGACATTACAAGGAGGAACAGGAGTGTTTTGAGCTTTGGAGATGTAGACAGACAAATAATAAAGAGTTACTCAAACATGTGTGAATTAAACAAAACAACTCCATGTATGTTTTTGATGATTTACCAACATTATAACACGACTTGGAGCTTCACAAGAGTTGATTTTGTGTAATGTAGAACCTTTAATTCATACAGCAACTTACCTGAAGATGTAAACAGGGTAGCTAAAATACAAAAATGTGCTTCTGTGTTCTGTTCATTTTGGTATTCAGAAGAACTTGACGATGAGAGAGTTTTGTTCAAACTGTTGTTGATTTTTGCCTTTTGTACCACAGTGGATGTACAGGGCGGTGGGAGAGATGTATTTAACTGTGAAAAGTGCTTGTAGCATCGAAAGTGTATATTTATTATCCAGACTAATTTAAAATCTGTATGTAACGAAATCTCAGATCTGTTCCTCTGTATGATTTGCACTAAAGTTTTTTCAAGCGAGTGTTAAATAAATGGAGAATGTCAACGCTGTAAATGGAAACGTCTCGTTTGTTGTAATTCTTGTTTTTGTTTTAGTGTGCTGTGGAAGTTCTACAAACGGACAGTAGATGGCACACTTCCCACACGTAAAAGCACACATTTGGAGAGAGAACAGAAAATTCACATCCAGTATTTTTTTTTTTAAATTAAAGTTCTGCTATGTGGCCTTCCTTCTAGAGCCTGTCACCATGGAGATGTTTAGTTTAGTTTAGTTTAGTCTTTATTTGAAGGGACAATGTACAGAGCCATTATGTACAAAGACAGAGATGTTCTGCACCAGAGTATAGCTACAAAGCTCATTTCCATCCGCAGTCCCTGGTTACATGGATAAAAAACAACGGTCTATATCAATAAAAGCAATCAAAGATTTTCTCTTAAAACACACACATACACACACACAGCATCACACATTTAACTTTGACACACATCTCATTACGCAGTAACACAGCAAAACATAATATACACCCACTAACATGAACCCAAAACACACAATCACACACATCCATGTACTATTTACACACCATATCATTCACAATAACAAGAACACATAAAAACATCATTCTTATTTTTGATTTCAATGCTGTATGAACGGATGTTATTGCTTTGTCTGGAATGTTCCACAGTAAGGCATTAGAGTTATCCATCTTGCATTGCAGGCGTTTATACGGAAGTTGACAGAGGCCATATTCTTTTTCTTTTTTTTTCTTTTTTTTACAGTTTTATTTATTAGTATTTCCAACTTTCACAGTACAGGGGGTCCTCGGGTTACGACGTTGATCCGTTCTTAAGACGCGTCGTAACCTGAATTTCGTCGTAAGTCGGAATTTGATTTTGATCTTCCAACCAAAGCACCAATAACCTTTCCATCTCAATAATTAGACCACTACGCTGCTTGGTTATCACTGTCGCTTTCATAGGAGCAGATCAGAGCCCACATCAGGTACTTCCGCCCACATTGGGCACGTACATGAGGCCGTCTTCTTCACCCTACAACCACAACAAAGTGTATTTTTCCGCCGTGCGCCATTCGCGTTTGTTTACGTCGCTTACCACGCTAAACCGCGTAAGATGGAATGACGCGTAATATTTTTTTATAATGGGGGCGCGTTCGTAACCACGAAACGTCGTAAGTTGAGACCGTCGTAACCCGAGGACCCCCTGTATAGATCATCCATACTCATATTCAGTAGCATAGAAGGAAAATACAATTTTTACATTTTAAACAGTGCATCTTGTTCATCATGCTGGCTTTTTAAGAACCTGTGAATTGTCCCCATACTTTGTAGAAACTCTGAAGCTTCCCCTTTTTAGCATACGTCAGCTTTTCCAAGGCTAACATGTTGGAAAGGCTCTTGAACCAGACATTGACAGAAGGTGCCTCCATGGCTTTCCATGAGATGGCTATACAGTGTTTAGCTTGTAGTGAGCACATATAGATCATCTTTTTATCTGCACTAGACAATGTTGAATCTGTTGGGACAAGTCCAAGAATGAACAATTTAGGACAGACAGGCAATCTGGTCGAGCTGATGTCAGAGACTGTTTAGGGCAGTTCCATAGGCAGTGATAAAGTGTGCCCTCCTCGAGACCACACTTAATGCAGAGGTCAGGGTTATTGTTGTTGAAGCGGTGCAAAAGGGAAGGAGTTATACATGTACGCATAATCCATTTATATTGTATAAGTCTGAATCTGGTATTGATAGTCTGTGCTGTATGACACACCATTTTCCATTCATCCTCAGAAATTTCAGTGTTCATGTCACTGGACCACTTTGCTCGTTTGTCAGTTGAAGATTCATTGGAGTTTTCCACAATTAAGCTATAAGTAACAGAAATCTGACCACGACTGTGCATATGTTTTAGTATGACCTCTTCAAGACTGGACAGTGGTGGTTTGTGTATCTGCTGTTTATATTTTGTCAGAATATAACTCCTAATTTGCAAATATTTGAAGAAGTGGTTCCTGGGTATATTGTAAGCACCATGTAATTCCTCAAAACTATACAATACCTTATTTTCATTGTACATGTCCATAATTTTACTAATGCCTTTCATTGCCCATGATTTGAACCCTAGGTCGTTTCTGCCTGCTGGAAATTGGTGGTTCCCCCAAATTGGGGTGAAACCTGATAGATCTGAGTCAGTATTTAAATGTGTCTGCACTTTAAACCAGACTTTAGTAGAGTTTTTAACAAATGGGTTGTTTGTATTCTTTAACAGGTTTTAAAGTGAATCAGAAAATAAATATAACTTCAATGGCAAGGGGGATGTGGTATGGTTTTCTATTTCGACCCAGGATCTACACTCAACAAAAATATAAACGCAACACTTTTGTTTTTGCTCCCATTTTTCCTGAGATGGACCCAAAGATCCAAAATTCACTACACAACACTACCATTTCTCTCAAACATTGTTCACAAATCTGTCCAAATGTGTGACAGCGAGCACCTCTGCCCCGCCGAGACAATCCACCCCACCTCACAGGTGCGCCACATCAAGATGCCGATCCGACATCATGACCAGTGCACAGGTGCACCCCAGACTGCCCACAATAAAAGGCCACCCCGAAATGTGCATTTTTTTTGCTTTATTGGGGGTCTGGGGACTCAGAACCAGTCAGTATCTGGTGTGACCACCATTTGCCTCATGCAGTACAACACATCTTCTTCGCATAGTTTATCAGATTGTCAATTGTGGCCTGTGGAATGCTGAAAAAATGTGGATCGGTGCATCCCTAAAACAAGCGCTGTGTGTTAGTGTTATCTAAGTAACAAAGCGAGGGTTAGCTTCAGACTGTCTTTGCTTGATACTTGTACTTGTACTTTTAATTACATTACTTGAGTACATTTATTTTTACAGTACTTGTCATACTTAAGTACAAGAAGTCCCAGATACTTTAAGACTTTTACTCAAGTAACATTTCAGTCAGTGACTTCGACTTTTACCAAAGTCATTTTTGGGAGGGGAACCTATACTTTTACTTGAATTTGATTTCCCAGTACTTTATACAACACTGGTTAAGTGTCTTGTCCAAGGAAAAAGCGACAGCATTCATCTGTGGCAGCTGGAATCAGTGGATCTGTCTACTCAACCAATGATGTTTATAATGTCGAGAGAGCTGGATCCGAAGATTTTGTAGGGAAATGATCCTCTGCACTTGACCCATCCTTCAGGAGCAGTGGGCTTCACATGAAGGCGCCAGGGGGATGATCTTATCGCGATGCTTGGTGAGGGCCTTAGCTGGAGGATTTTACCTGAAGCATGTTTTTGTGTTGATGGGGGAAACCGGAGTGCCTGGAGGAAACCCACCCAGACACAGGAAGAACATGCAAACTCCACACAGAAAGGCCCGGGCAACCTGGGGATCGAACCCGGAACCTTCTTTCTGTGAGACGTCCCGCCAACTGATCAACTGAGCTACTGTCTTATTTTCTGTTCTGGATGTTTTGTGGCAGGAGCAGAAGGTGAGTTGAAGCTTGGTGTTATGGAGCAGGGCGTAAAGAAAAAAAAAAAGTCCTGTTGTTAATGGTTTGAGTGAGTCCTGGTTTTAATTCAGTCATTTTGAGTGAGTTGTTTTTCTTCTTTTTTTTGTTTTCAGAGAGAGACGGAGAGAGACGGAGAAGTGGGGTTAGGGCACAGAGCTCAACACATCCTGTAGGAACGAGTCCAGGCCTGGGATTTCAGACAGCAAACCTGAAAAACACACAATTTACATTAGTTACTACCTAAAGTAGGGGTGTGCAAAATAATCGTCATGACAATGCATCGCGATACTAACTTTCACAATATACTGCATCGATTCTTGATGCCAAAAATTGATTATTATTAATTAATAATTTATTAATTAATTATTAATACATAAATAAATATATATATATTTTTTAAATAAATCCTATGCACTTTTTTCTTTGTGAAAGGGTATTGTTTGTTATGATGGTAGCTACCTCCAAAATGGCAAATATTTGAACATCATTTTTTGTTTTAGAAAAAATCCTATGCACTTTTTTTTGTTATTGGTTTGGTTTATTTGTTTTTGTTATTCAATAAATTCAGTTATGAATTGCGTTGCTCAGAGTTATGTTTCAATTGAAGACACTACCCAGATACACAGCCACTGATATTTAAGTTATCCTCTTTTTTTTGGTACATTTTCACTGAAGTATGTCGAATATATTGCAATGCATCGCAATAATTCAAGTATCGTGATGCATCGTAATAGTATCGCATCGTGGCATATGAATCGTGACTTCTTTGCCAATACCCACCCCTAACCTAAAGAAACAGTAACATAGAGTTTATACAGAGCTGTACAGAATAGTCAAAAGTATAATTAAATTAAGCAAAAATACTGTTTAAAATGTCATGCTAATGATTTAATTAAAAAAGTGTAATCACATTGCTTTAGTTCTTCATGGTACACATGCTCACTACAATGCAATCATTTTGAAAATTGTTTGATCAAAAAATGTATATAGAAAAAAATACAAAAGCAAAACAATATATGAACTACATAGCAGTTCTAGAGGTATTAGAAGTGTTAGTAGGAATTCCTGTAGGAAGTATTTTCTGGTTGCTCTGGTGCAGCATTGCAGGTATTTTGATATTTTGACTATTTCTACTGGAGTCTTTCGTAATTGTACCTTTATTTTTACTCTTGTGGTTGGGCTGTAGGCTGCAGGTGACTCAAACAGAACTGTAGTTTTAGTGGCAGTGGCTTATATCCACCTTTGAACATAAATCAGAAGAGAATTCGCCTATATTCACATTCACATCATCCGGGGACCAACTTCGCCACGGTGCTTGACTTTTCTTCATCTTTTTTACGGATCTATTTGTTTTTTAACATATTTGTTGTGAAAACTAGTCGCTGGCAGCTTAGAATTCTCAACTCGCCTCGGGTTCGAGTCCGAGTTGGGCCAGGTGAGACTGGAGGAGTTTGCGTGTTGGAGCCCGTGTGATCTGAGTGCGTTCCTCTGTCAGTCTGAAAAATACGCACTTAAAAACACTTAAAACACTTAAAGGAGAATTAACGGTTTTTACAATCTGAGCCTTATTTCGGTAATAAAACAAGTTGTTTTACTCACCCATAGCACTTTGGTGTCATATGGAGCACTTCCGGAGATGTTTTAGATTTGCGATATCCGTAACGTGAGTTCTCGGGGCACATGTTTGCGGTCTCCAAATAACACAAACTTTAGCCCTTTTCAAATCATAGAAGCTCAATGTCTTAGTCTACGCTTTCGTTTGAGTCAAGAGTGGCCTGTAATCCGAGATTTATCCATAGTTTCGAGTAGATGAGGAGGACAGTGCGCATGCGCGGAGTCACAACTTATTTCGCTCTCAGCTCCCGGGACCCAAACATGAAACGCAAAGCTGTAAATTATGGATAAATCTCGGATTACAGGCCACTTTTGACTCAAACAAAAGTGTAGACTAAGACATTGAGCTTCTATGATTTGAAAAGTGCTAAAGTTTGTGTTATTTGGAGACCGCTCAGGGCATATATGCCCCGAGAACTCACGTTACGGATATCGCTAAAACATCTCCGGAAGTGCTCCAAATGACACCAAAGTGCTATGGGTGAGTAAAACAACTTGTTTTATTAACGAAATAAGGCTCAGATTGTAAAAAAAAAAGTTAATTCTCCTTTAAAGGTCCCATGGCATGAAATTTTCACTTTCTGAGGTTTTTGAACGTTAATGTGAGCTCCCCTACCCTGTTTAGGCCCCCCCATGGTTAAAAGTTGTGAAATGTCTAAACTGAGCATTTGCGATCCTTTTCTGCGTTACAAAAAATCGGAGCTCAAACGGGCGATTTTGAACAAGGCACCTTATTGACGTCAGATCGAAAAAATGCAAATGCAGTTCCACCCCCGTCTGTCTGTACTCAGCGTCTCTGTAAATCACGCCCAGAGAGTTTGGACTGCGAATGCGCTAGACAATGCGAAATGCGTTTTTTTATTTGCCTGGAGGCACGTCCGAGTGTTTCTAGGCTCGGAAGTCCTTTATCTGAGCCTCTGGACCTTTGAACAGCAGTGGTTTAATTTTATTTTCTGTGGAAATGTGTTTATTTTTCAATGGAACGCTTCAAATCTCTCCCCCCGTGCAAAAACAAGGAAATGGATCAGCTGTGAGCTACAGCGGAGAGCGGAGAGTTTGGCCACGCCCCCACCCTCTACTATTGGCCAGCTTTTTTCTCCTCATTTGCATTCAAGCAACAACGCCCATTATGGAGTGTTCAGAGAGAGAAAAAATACTCTTTCTCATCTTATCTCTGTTTCTCATGCACTGAGTGTTGATTTTGAAGAAGGATTCATTTACAGTATTAGGGAACCATTAAGGAGCCATATAAAAGCATCAAGAAGTACCATGTCATGGGATCTTTAAACACTTAAAAGCTGGAGGACCTTGGCTTGAAAAATTCAATATGGCAGGGCCACAGCGTCCCATGTGTAAAGAGCAATTGTTTTCTCTCAAATGTTCATCATGGAGCAGTAAAAGGCCCATTTCGTAGCTGTTTGTTCTGTGGCTCGCGCGGATTATGATGGTCACCACAAGGGTGCGCTGCTCCACTGTGCTTTATTTGGGTGACAAACAGTGGGTTAGAAAAAGCCATAGGCCCCGTCATTATTGATTAAGACCCAGATGTGTGAAGAATCCCTCAGTCGTTCAGGTAGAATCCATGATAAAAGGAGAAATTCAATTTGTCAACTGGACAAAGTTTATTTGGTCGAAAACATTTCGCAGCTCATCCGAGAGGCTTCAACTCGGATGAGCTGCAGTGCAAAAAAAGACAGTGTACAAAATACAATATAAAGCCAAAACTTCTAAGACAAAATCTAAAATCTGAAAGCAGTGCAAAAGAATAAATAAATACCTATTTATAGATGACCAAAATGTGCAGTGTGCATCAAAAATGTGCAATGGAAGATGCAGCAGTGAAATGTGCAGTAATGTGCAATAGAATGTGCATTGAAAATAAAGATAAAAATAAATTTGCAACAGTAGTAAACAAAGATAGAAAATTAGGGCTTTATTAATCCTCAACTAAAGTTTCCAAAAACAGTTTTAACAGTGGGAAAGAAACTGAGAAGAAATCTGCATTAACTCCACACTGTGTGCATTCGGCTTCACATTTCCACACTGGTGTATGAATGTAAAGGGCCTGACTCTTTACATTCATAAACCAATAATTATATGCAGACACTGGGGGCGAGGTGGGTTAAATGTCTTGCCCAAGGACATATGTGGGAGCTGGAATCACTCTGATTTATGTTATAAAGATTTAATATTATATAGACATTATATATATTCATATTTTTATAATATAATAATATGCTCTATGTTTCCTCATCAAAAAATAACCAGAGTTGTGTTTTGTTTTGTTTCATTCATTCAACACACAAACCCTACATATTTAGAGTTCTTCTCTCAAACAGAAAACACCTTGTGACTGCGATGGCATGTGGTAATACAGGAAATGCTCCACTGTGTTTTTAAACCCCATACACCTTCACGAGAATCATTTGCAAACTAAATGTAAAAGGAACTGTTAAAGGGATAGTGCGTTGTTTTTTTTTATGTTAATCTGTATGGGTTTCCTTCTAAAAGTTACGTGTGTTGACACCGACTTACCTCTGACAGTCTCAGCTGATCCCGGTTCGGCTCGCTTTCTGGAGCCCACGTAAGTAGGTCCCGTAACTTCCCTGGAACATGAAATAAAGCTTGTTTTTCTTCTCAAAACAAAACATTTGTTAGAAAGGTGATATACTGTATTTGAGTCCCAAACAGTTGTCCGCAAAACATCCAGCAGCGTATTTCGCATTCGCCTATTCGCCTATTCACCTTCAGCGGATGTCTACGCCGAAGTTTACAAGTGAACAGGCTGATAGAGTTAACATGGGCGTAGTGATACGAGTGGAGAGAGACAATACGCAAATGCGAAATACGCTGCTGGATGTTTCGTGGACAACTGTTTCGGACGCAAATATATCACCTTTCTAACAAATGTTTTGTTTTGAGAAGAAAAACAAGCTTTATTTCATGTTCCAGGGAAGTTACCGGACCTACTTACGTGGGCTCCAGAAAGTGAGCTGAACCGGGATCAGCTGAGACTGTCAGAGGTAAGCCGGTGTCAACACAAGTCACTTTTAGAAGGAAACCCATACAGATTAACTTTTTTTTTAAAAATGCACTATCCCTTTAACTTGAAAACTACCACTTACAAAACACAACTATGGGTATGTTTTTGATGAGGAAACAACATTCTCACATCAACAAGAATCATTTAGAACCTTTTTGGCCAAATTGACCACAAGGAAGCAGTGTGACATTTGTGGACTTGGAGACAAAACTGTAGTGCCCAAAAAGACCATAATTACGCCACATATTCATTTAAAATTCATTGGATTCAGCTCTAGAACATAAAACGAACATGGTTAGTTTCAGCTATGATCATAAATTGCAATAATAGAAACCTAAAGTGAAAGATCTGATCATAAAACTCATGTAAAATTCAACACTGAACTAAACTGGAGCAAAGTGATGAATGGAGCTCCGTTACTATGGCAACAGGTTACCGCAAAAACCACTAAGGACCAGAATCGTACTGTTACAGTTCAGTAGGTATTTTTGTAATTATTTGAGCTCGTTGACAATTTTGAATTAGAATACTGTACCAGATACAGGATTTGAACATTGGCCTTGGACATGACTAAAAAAATCACACACAAACACAGGACTTGTTTAGTTCTGCTGTAATCCTAGTTTAATCCTAGTTTAGTCCTGGTTTAGTCCCGGTGTAGTCCCTGTTTAGTCCTGGTTTAGTCTTGGTTTAGTTCTGGTTTACTCCTGGTTTAGTCCCGGTTTAGTTAATCCCGGTTTTAGTTTAGTCCTGATTTAGTCACGGTTTATTTCTGTTTTACTCCTGGTTTAGTTCCTGTTTAGTCCTGGTTTAGTTCTGGTTTAGTCCTGGTTTAGTCCCGGTTTAGTCCTGATTTAGTAACTTTTTAGTCCTGGTGTAGTCCCTGTTTAGTCCTGGTTTAGTCCTGGTTTAGTTCTGTTTTACTCCTGGTTTAGTTCTGGTTTAGTCCTGGTTTAGTTCAGTCCCAGTTTTAGTTTAGTCCTGATTTAGTCCTGGTTTAGTCCTGGTTTAGTTCTGGTTTAGTCGTGGTTTACTCCCGGTTTAGTCCTAATTTAGTCCTGGTGTATTCCGGGTTTAGTCCTTGTCTATAATCCTGGTTTAGTCCTAGTATACTCCTGGTTTAGTTCTGGTTTAGTCTTGGTTAGGTTGGGTGCAGTCCTGGTGCCACTGGTGTAATTCCTGGTTTTGTCCCAGTTTAGTTCTGGTGTAGTCCTGGTTTAGCCCCAGTTTAGTCCTGGTCTATAGTTTTAATTTAGTCCATGTCTATAGTCCTGTTTTAAGACTAATCTATTGCCCTAGTCTGTAGTCCTGGTTTAGTCCTGTTTTAGTCCCCATTCAACTCCTAACTTATTGTCCTAGCCTATAGTCCTGGTTTAGTCCTAGTATAATCCTGGTTTAGTCCTGGTTTAATCCCCATTTAGTCCTAGTTTATTGTTGTAGTCTATAGTCCTGCTTTAGTCCTAGTGTAATCCTGGTGTATTCCTGGTTTAGTCACAGTTTAGTCCTGGTTTAATCCTGGTCTAGAGTTTTAATTTAGTCCCAGTCTATAGTCCTGGTTTAGTCCCTGTTAGTCCTGCTTTAGTCCTGGTCTATAGTCCTGGTTTAAACCTAGTCTATTGTCCGAGTTTATAGTCCTGGTTTAGTCCTGTTGTAATCCTGGTTTAGTCCTGGGTTAGTCCTGGTTTAATCCCCATTTAGTCCTAGTTTATTGTCCTAGTCTATAGTCCTGGATTAGTCCGTGTTAGTCCTGGTTTAGTCCTGGTCTCTAGTCCTGGTCTATAGTCAGGGATTAAACCTAGTCTATTGTCCTAGTTTATAGTCCTGGTTTAGTCCTGGTTTAATCCCCATTTAGTCCTAGTTTATTGTCCTAGTTTATAGTCCTGGTTTAGTCCTGGTTTAGTCCTGGTTTAATCCCCATTTAGTCCTTGTTTATTGTCCTAGTCTATAGTCCTGGATTAGTCCTAGTGTAATCCTGGTTTAGTCCTGGTTTACTCCCAGTTTAGTCCTGGTTTAATCCTAATCTATAGTTTTAATTTAGTCCCAGTCTATAGTCCTGGATTAGTCCCTGTTTATACTTGGTTTAGTCCTGGTCTATAGTTCTGGTTTAAACCTAGTCTATTGTCCTAGGTTGTAGTCCTGGTTTAGTCCTAGTGTAATCCTGGTGTAGTCCTGGTTTAGTCACAGTTTAGTCCTGGTTCAGTCTTGGTTTAGTTCTGATTACCGGATACAGAAATTCTCAAACAGCACAATAGACTAATCATGAACCAAAAAGTGACCCTAACCTTTTCTGTGCATAAATGGACCACAAACAGACCCCAAAATGCAGAGGACCAGACCATCCCAAATCCTGTATTAGACTGATGATGGGAAATAAAGCAGAGTGAGATCTTGTGTTTACAAATCAATCATTTATAGCTGCGAAACCTGGTGCGTGCCATCTCCTTCCTCCAAACGGTCTTGTATTTATATCAGTATAGATCTGAAAATAACCTTCTTGGTTAAGGTTAGTTTGAATCAATAGTTGTTTCAATATATTATGCTCCACAATCTTAAGAGTAAAACTGACAAAGATGACATCTTTCACGGTTTTTATTCTTTATCCATACCGTAATATAGAGGAATAATTTGCTGTATCTAAAATATAAGATTAACTCCAGACATTGTTACGTGTTACTTTGGTGTTTAAAGGTCCTATATCACACTAAATGGATTCCCGAGAGCGTTAAGCCATGTTATAATCCTGTAATCTCCTCAAAAACAGACCTGGAGTTGTGTTTTGTTTGATTCACATCTTTGAGCAATCCTGCATTATTAGTTTGTCTGCATCTAGAAAGTCAAAGTGCTCTGTTCCACCTTGTGACGTCATGTGGTGGTAGTTTTCTATACTTTTAGCTCAGCAGAGATTGGAAATTCCAGAGCTGAAATTGTCCAAATGATTCTTGTTAAAGTGTATGGAGTTTAAAAACACAGTGGAGCAGGGTTTGTGTGTTAAATATGTGTGAATGAAACAAAACACAGCTGCTGTTACGTCTAATGAGGAAACGACATTATAACATAATGGGGTCGTGCACTGTGTAATTTTTCCAGAGGGAGGTCAGCTGCTTGTTTCCATGGAGATGTTATTGTCCTGTATGAACTTCAAAGTATTTGGCATTTATTTACTTCCATGAGCATGTGTAGAAACATCAAGGAGATAGAAACAAAGCAACAGCTCACTGGACATTTATTTGGAAAAACCCTACACCAGAAAAAAAAGCCAGTTTAACTTTTATAAAATTTTTAGCCAAAGATAGATGAAAATAAATAGCATGTTTTTCATTTTGGATATGTGTATTGTAGTATGTTTATGTGCTGTTACTGTGAGCAGGCTTCCATCTCCATAGACTCTCATATGGCCTGGAGGAGAGGTGCCTTGTTTCCATGGAAATATAGTTGTTAAGAATGTATATATAATTATAGTTTTAACTAGTACTGTCAGGCCATTTTAAAAAAATCTAATTAATTACAGGATTTGTAATTAATTAATCGCATTTTAATCTCATGAGAGAGAGAGAGAGAGGCAACCCACTTTGCGATTGAGTTTGTCAGTTTTTCTGTGTTCATTCGTTTCCCAAATTCTGCGAGTGTGATTTGTTGGTTTGGTGGTTTGGTGATTTGTTGGTTTGGTGAAGTGCGCTCTATCACCAGTAACAATGGAACTTGTCTGGACGTGTTTATCGTTCAAATGATCCGTCAGGCTGGAGCAGCTTCGGTGACCGGAAAATTCTCTTTGACATCACTGCGTTCTTGTCTGTCTGCGTCTTCGTTCTTTTTATAAACTTGCCGTTCAAAGGCCCTGGCAGCGATTTGCTCGCCGCACGCCAAATTTAAAATGGGCGCACACTGAATTGCCACTCATAATTAATTTCATTAATTATTATAACGCTTTAATTTGCAGTGTAATTAATTAACCTAATTAACACATTAAACTGACAGCCGTAGTTTTAACTTTCTATTTTCATGGAATCAAGTCACATACTTCTACTACATGCATCTTTTTACATAACAAAACATTTGATTTGATATTTTTCAGTTGAATTTGAGGTCACACTCTTGTTTTCCTCAGCCTTTGTAAAGTCGTTTCAAACTTCAGTAGTTCCACATTACGTAAGCTGCAGGTAGTGCTCATACAGGGTGAAAGTTTGAGGGGAGTTTGACAGGAGTTACATTGTGATGGATGAACTCAGGTCAGTACACTGTGGAGCACCCAAAGGTGCTTTGTTAGAAACAGGTGATTTATGAAGGAGTCACTCAGACTTCAAAGACGTTTGAGCAGGAGCAGAATCACCAACAAACTATTGTTCAAAAACATATTAAAGGTCCCATGGCATGAAATTTTCACTTTCTGAGGTTTTTGAACGTTAATGTGAGCTCCCCTACCCTGTTTAGGCCCCCCCCCCCCATGGCTAAAAGTTGTGAAATGTCTAAACTGAGCATTTGCGATCCTTTTCTGCGTTAGAAAAAAACACAGCTGAAACGGGCGATTCTGAACAAGGCACCTTATTGACGTCAGATCGAGAAATGCAGCTCCACCCCCCGTCTGTGTCTACTCAACATCTCTGTAAATCATGCCCAGAGAGTTTGGACTGTGAATGCGCTAGGCAATGCGAAATGCGTTTTTTTATTTGCCTGGAGGCACGTCCGAGTGTTTCTAGGCTCGGAAGTCCTTTATCTGAGCCTCTGGACCTTTGAACAGCAGTGGTTTAATTTTATTTTCTGTGGAAATGTGTTTATTTTTCAATGGAACGCTCATCTCTTCCTCCGCGCAAAAACGCGGAAATGGGTCAGAGCGGACAGCTGAGAGCTGAGAGCGGAGAGTTTGGCCACGCCCCCACCCTCTACTATTGGCCATCTCTTTTCTCCTCATTTGCATTCAAGCAACAACGCCCATTATGGAGTGTTCAGAGAGAGAAAAATTACTCTTTCTCATCTTATCTCTGTTTCTCATGCACTGAGTGTTGATTTTGAAGAAGGATTCATTTACCGTATTAGGGAACCATTAAGGAGCCATATAAAAGCATCAAGACCATGGGACCTTTAATGGACCTTCAGATGCACTATGTGTTGTTTCATCTCTTTCAACGTTCATTCATGTTTTTATTTATTATTAATATTTATTGTTCTTGAAATTATTTGCTGCATTTTGGCTATATTTTTAATAAGAAGATCACTGGTTAAATTCCTGGCTCAGTGAATAACAATCCCTCACATAAAAACCCAAGCACAGAGGTCAGACGTTTCTTGTAGGTGATGACCAGGTTTGTGCAAGTATCAGAAGGAATTTTGGTCCACTCTTCTTTGCAGATCATCTCTAAATCATTAAGGTTTTGAGGCTGTCGCTTGGCAACT
Organism: Paratrypauchen microcephalus; assembly: GCA_036785185.1. NCBI lineage: Eukaryota > Metazoa > Chordata > Actinopteri > Gobiiformes > Gobiidae > Paratrypauchen > Paratrypauchen microcephalus. Next base: position 3,022,835 of record JAVJIX010000036.1, on the reverse strand, counting down.
CGGAGCTTCAGCTCCCTCCATAGGTTTTGTATACGGTTAAGGTCCTGAGACTGGCTGGGCCACTCCATGACCTTAATGTCTTCTTCTTGAGCCACTCCTTCATTGCGTTGTATGTTTTGGGTCATTGTCGTGTTGGAAAACCATCCTTCCCATGTGCCTTCTTAAGCAGGGGGACCTTGCGAGCACTGCAGGATTTTAATCCATTGCAGCGTTAAGTGTTGTCAGTGGTTTTCTTAATGACTGTGGTCCCAGCTGCCTTCAGATCATTAACTAGCTCCTCCCGTGTAGTTCTAGGCTAATTTCTCACTGTTCTCATGATCACTGAAACCCCACGAGGTGAGATCTTCCGTGGAGCCTCAGACTGAGGAACAATTGCACTAACAGTTAACTCCTTAACACCAGATTCTTGCTTATGGTTTTGTAGCCCATTCCAGCCTTGTGCAGGTCTACAGTCTTGTCCCTGATGTCCTTTGCCAGCTCTTTGGTCTTTCCCTTGTTGGAGAGTTTGGAGTCTGATTGACTGCTTCTGTGGACAGGCGTCTTTTATACAGGTGACTCATTAAAACATGAGTCCAATTCAGGTGACGAGATGATTCGGAGCGTCTAACTGGTCTGTGGGAGTCAGAGCTCTTAATGTTTGGTAGGGGATCAAATACTTATTTTACACAATGAAATACAAATCAATTAATATTTATTTTCTGTAATGTGATTTTCTGGATTTTCTCTTTGATATTCTTTCTCTCAATGTTAAAACAAACCTACCATTAAAATTATAGACTTTTTATTTCTTTGTCAGTGAGCAAACCTACAAAATCAGCAAGGGATCAAATACTTATTTTCTCCACTGTATAAGATAATAAACTTATAATTTCCATTTTCATTATTACCTTTCATTATGTTTTTTGTATTTCTGAATCTGTTTTAGTTTTCTGAGGGAGGATTTGCTATCTGCCTCTCTCCATGGAGCTGTAATTGTTTTGCCTAGAATGTTCCATATAGTATGACAGTTGAGTAAAACCTTCTCTATCACTATGGAGACAAGCGATAACACCAGGCCAAGTTTAGATTAGATTAGTTTGTCATTTTTATGTTGCATACAAACAGAATAGTGTTTCACAGCCGCCACAGCTCAGTGCAACAGTAGATGTAGTAAAAGTAAAATACAGTCTAATCTGAGTCTGATTTACAGGATACGTACTGTGGGCACAAACCTGTTGAGTTATAATAGTACTGTACATCAACTTTGGCTTACAAGTTACAAGTTACAGGTCATATCTGTGCAGAGGCAAGCCCACACCAACTGTGAAAGGTACAGGATGACATTCATACCATACTCCCTACAACTCTACAACAACTCACCCTTATTTAATAGATAATCCTCCCTACAACTTGTGTGTAGAATCCCTCAGTCGTCCAGGTAGAATCCACGGCAAAAGGAGAAATTAAAGGAATATTAACGTTTTTTACAATCTGAACCTTATTTCTGTAATAAAACAAGTTGTTTTACTCACCCATAGCACTTTGGTGTAATTTGGAGCAGTTTCGTAGATGTTGTGTTGTAGCGATATCCATTAATGTGAGTGCTTGGGGCAGGCGATTGCAGTCACCAAATAACACAAACTCTATCACTTTTCAAATTACAGAAGCTCAATCTCTTAGTATACACTTTCGTTTGAGTCAAAAGTGGCCTCTAATCCTTACCTGGCCAGCCAAATGATATCTCTCTGTATTTCCTATACAGCGCGATACCATTTGGACACCCTCGCTCCACCCTCGCTCCTCCGGTTAACAACGGACTCCGCGATTCTGATTCGTTCAAAGATGGTGACGTCAGTGCACCCGCCTTTGGCTTCCTACCGGCTTGGTTCACGTCGCTGTCCGTTAACTGTTCTCTGATTGGTTCACTTAGCTGTCTGTCTAAGCAGCGCATTCTGGACCAAGCGTTACCAGACTCACCGCTGGTACAGCAATGAGTCATGGATTCTTCCAGGCAACTCTAATCCGAGATTTAGCCATAGTTTCGAGTAGATGAGGAGGACAGTGCGCATGTGCGCATTCACAGCTGTTCTGCAGATAAGAAGACGCTCATAACTTTTCTGTTGCGAGCGACACATGGCAGAAGATTCGGACTTTGAGGCTGAAGAGGACTTATGGAGGACTGAGGACTGAAGAGGAGTATACGGACAGGGCTCTCAAGTCTCACGCATTGAGAGTGTGACACACGCAATTCGACGTGTTCACACGCTCACACGCCACACATGGCATTTCTCATGCCTCTTTTTTTTTTGTGCCCAGAAAATCGGTCTGTGTGGCTCAGTTTATGCAGGCACCGCGCGTTTTCAGCGAAAAAATCTCTCCCCCTCCTCCCCATTCTGCTCCCCGGAAAAAAATCAGCCAATCAGAAAATAGATTGTTCTGTTGTTGGGCAGACTGTAGAGTGTAGTTTCAGCTGCTAAGCGCACACTGCAGTGATGATAAAACAAACTGAGAACCATCAGGTAATAACTTCATTTATATAACTCTCATTAGTTGCTTTGTAGTTTAAGTTTGCTCTTTAGACAAACATTTACAGCAGGGCTCTCAAGTAGTGTGACCATTCGTCCGGATTTCGTCTGGACAATCCGGTTTTTGAGCTGTCTGTCCGGCCGTCTGTCACATGTCCTCCTTTTTTACATTTTGTCCTCCTTTCGGACCGTCATCGGCCACCCTTGCATAAATCGTCATAAATCCCCACCCATTATTTACACTTGCTACTCTGCGATGTGTCGTATGCAAACATTCACGATGCGCGCCGCGCGCAGCTGATCCAGCCCGTCAGCCCCTCGTATTGTCCGCTCTCTATCTGTGCTATCAGCCACTCTTTGAGGTGCAACTTGGCTCCTTCTTCCATCTTCATCGCCTTATTACTGTCCCTTAAAATTTTGTTTTCTTTAGTGCCATGCGTAACAGGTTTCGCTTACATTTCCTCTCAATGTAGACAGTTAAAATACGTTACAATATTTACATTACGTCTTTCATAATTGCAAATAATATTTTGGGGATTTTGTGCGAATTACACAAATCCAGGTAGCGAGATCTTACCTCTTAAAAGTGAAATGCAGAACTACTAGTTCTGAGGTGTCCTCACTTTAGGGCCTTTGTCCTCATTTTTGGACACAAGTGTCCTCCTTTCCTGTTTCATGCCAGTGGTCACCCTCCCCCCGCTCCTCGGAAATTACGCAGTCTCTTCCTGGTGCGTAACAGGATGAAGCGGAGACAGTTTTAGGAGCAGCAGAAAACAGCCATCGGTATCACATTACTTCTCAGAATCGTGCGCTGAATCCGCTGGCCTTCTTTCTTTTCCTTTGCTGGTAAAAAATGGTCCTGACTGAAGTGAGTACTGCAAACACAATGGTCCAAAGGTCTTACAGCTTTGCCTTTCATGTTTGGGTCCCGAGAGCTGAGAGCGAAATCAGCTGTGAATGCGCACATGCGACTGTCCTCCTCATCTACTCGAAACTATGGATAAATCTCGGATTACAGGCACTTTTGACTCAAACGAAAGTGTAGACTAAGACACTGAGCTTCTGCAGTTTGAAAAGTGATAAAGTTTGTGTTATTTGGTGACTGCAATCGCCTGCCCCAAGCACTCACGTTAACGGATATCGCTAAACTACAACATCTACGAAACTGCTCCAAATGACACCAAAGTGCTATGGGTGAGTAAAACAACTTGTTTTATTACCGAAATAAGGCTCAGATTGTAAAAAACGTTAATATTCCTTTAATGGTTCTCAGTTTGTTTTATCATCACCGCAGTGTGTGCTTAGAAGCTGAAACTACACTCTACAGTCTGCCCAACAACAGAACAATCTATTTTCTGATTGGCTGATTTTTTTTCCGGGGAGCGGGACGGGGAGGAGGGGGAGAGATTTTTTCGCTGAAAACGCGTGGTGCCTGCATAAACTGAGCCACAGAGACGATTTTCTGGGCACAAAAAAAAAAGGAAAAAATCAGCGTGAGAAATGCCATGTGTGGCGTGTGAGCGCCGAATTGCGTGTGTCACACTCTCAATGCGTGAGACTTGAGAGCCCTGGCTTAGTTGTAGTGTAGTCCTGGTTTACTCCTGGTTCAGTCCTGGAGTAGTCCTGGTTTAGTCTCTGGTTCAGTCCTGGTTTAGTCTCTGGTTCAGTCCTGGTGTCATCCCAGTGTACTCCTGGTTTCGTCCTGATTTAGTCCTGGTGTAGTCCTGGTTTAGTCCTGGTTCAGTCCTGGTGTAGTCCTGATTTAGTCCTGGTGTAGTCCTGGTTTAGTCCTGGTTCAGTCCTGGTGTAGTCCTGGTGTTCCCCTGGTTCAGTCCTAGTTTAGTCCTGGTTCAGTCCTGGTTTAGTCCCTGGTTCAGTCCTGGTGTAGTCTTGGTTTAGTCCTGGTTTAGTCCTGGTTCTGGTTCAGTCCTGGTGTAGTCCTGGTTTAGTCCCTGGTTCAGTCCTGGTTTAGTCCTGGTTCAGTCCTGGTGTAGTCCTGGTTTAGTCCTGGTTCAGTCCTGGTTCAGTCCTAGTTTAGTCCTGGTTCAGTCCTGGTTTAGTCCTGGTTTAGTTCTGGTTCAGTCCTGGTGTCATCCCAGTGTACTCCTGGTTTAGTCCTGGTTTAATCCTGGTTCAGTCCTAGTTTAGTCCTGGTTCAGTCCTGGTTTAGTCCTGGTTTAGTCCTGGTTCAGTCCTAGTTTAGTCCTGGTTCAGTCCTGGTGTCATCCCAGTGTACTCCTGGTTTAGTCCTGGTTCAGTCCTGGTTCAGTCCTGGTGTAGTCCTGGTTCAGTCCTGGTGTAGTCCTGGTTTAGTCCTGGTTTAGTCCTGGTTGAGTCCTGGTTTAGTCTCTGGTTCAGTCCTGGTGTACTCCTAGTTTAGTCCTGGTGTAGTTCTGGTGTAGTCCTGGTTTAGTCCTGGTGTAGTCCTGGTGTAGTCCTGGTTCAGTCCTGGTGTAGTCCTGGTTTAGTCCTGGTTCAGTCCTGGTTCAGTCCTAGTTTAGTCCTGGTTCAGTCCTGGTGTCATCCCAGTGTACTCCTGGTTTAGTCCTGGTTTAGTCCTGGTGTAGTCCTGGTTTAGTCCTGGTTCAGTCCTGGTTCAGTCCTGGTTTAGTCCTGGTTTAGTCCCTGGTTCAGTCCTGGTTTAGTCCTGATTCAGTCCTGGTTTAGTCCTGGTTTAGTCCTGGTTCAGTCCTGGTTTAGTCCCTGGTTCAGTCCTGGTGTAGTCCTGGTTCAGTCCTGGTTTAGTACTGGTTTAGTCCTGGTTCAGTCCTAGTTTAGTCCTGGTTCAGTCCTGGTGTAGTCCTGGTTCAGTCCTGGTGTAGTCCTGGTTTAGTCCTGGTTTAGTCCTGGTTCAGTCCTGGTTTAGTCTCTGGTTCAGTCCTGGTGTACTCCTAGTTTAGTCCTGGTGTAGTCCTGGTGTAGTCCTGGTTTAGTCCTGGTGTAGTCCTGGTGTAGTCCTGGTTCAGTCCTGGTGTAGTCCTGGTTTAGTCCTGGTTCAGTCCTGGTTCAGTCCTAGTTTAGTCCTGGTTCAGTCCTGGTGTCATCCCAGTGTACTCCTGGTGTAGTCCTGGTTTAGTCCTGGTTCAGTCCTGGTTCAGTCCTGGTTTAGTCCTGGTTTAGTCCCTGGTTCAGTCCTGGTTTAGTCCTGATTCAGTCCTGGTTTAGTCCTGGTTTAGTCCTGGTTCAGTCCTGGTTTAGTCCCTGGTTCAGTCCTGGTGTAGTCCTGGTTCAGTCCTGGTTCAGTCCTGGTGTAGTCCTGGTTTAGTCCCTGGTTCAGTCCTGGTGTAGTCCTGGTTCAGTCCTGGTGTAGTCCTGGTGTAGTCCTGGTGTACCCCTGGTTCTATCCTGGTTTAGTCCCTGGTGTAGTCCTGGTTTAATCCTAGTCCTTATTTGGAGACCTCTCTATCTGAATCACCGGCTCTCCTGCGTGTGATCCTGAACTGCACTGCGTAGGCGTCCTTTAATTCGACAGTTTTGCAGTTTGATTTTTCTAATAAAAGTGCTGGTGTCCGGGGAATAGAAGCGTGTTTTTATGATTTGGAGAGAGGGAGGATGTGCTGGCTGCTCATCTCTTCTGACACTGACGTATGACCCTAATTCTCCAGTTCCTCTGTGTCAGGGCTGGTGCCTCTATTATACAGAAACACAGTTAATGCACGCCAATACTCAAAGAACTATGAGAACAGGAAAATATCGACGAAATCACCATATCTTGAAATGGTAAAGATAACTAAAATTAAAGATGATGTATTATTTTTAACCGTCGTAGCGCAATGAAAGTATCTTTTTGAGTGATTCATGTATTTAAGACTCAAGGGTGCATTGTGTAACTTTTCTGGGTCCGTCAAACGCTTTTCTACATGGAGATGTTACTGCTTTGTATGGAGACCAAACCAGGCCAAGTTACAGGTCAGATCTGTGGAGAGGCGACCCCAGTCACAGTCAGTCTGTTTTTCTAGGATTTTTGAGCTGTAAAACCACCTGTAATTGAATAAATCTAAGGTAGAGCTGTTTAATGTCATACTGTGGAACATTCCAGGCAGATCAGTGACATAATCCATAGAAGCAAGAAGGTGACGGACCCCCAAGTCAGAAAGTTACACAGTGCACCTTTAAGTGTTCAGCAAATTCCTTTTTTTTTTTTTTTTATTACACAGGTTATGAAGGGTTCCCTAATATCTTGCACAATTAAATAATAGCTCATAATGAACAAAATGTAAAATAATGATGTTTAATGCTTAAGTCCTGTGGTTCAGGTCTCTGCACTGGCCCCTGTGGTTCAGAGAATTGACTTTAAAGCAGCTCTCATTATATTCATTTGTATTATATATAGATTACAGATTAAATCAGGAGTAAACATGGGCTCAACCAGGACTAAACCAGGACTTAACATGGACTAAACATGGACTAAACAGGGGCTCAACCAGGACTAAACCAGGGCTCAACCAGGAATAAACCAGGACTTAACATGAACTAAACATGGGCTCAACCAGGAATAAACCAGGACTAAACCAGGACTATAGCCAGACTAAACCAGGAGTAAACATGGGCTCAACCAGGACTAAACCAGGGCTCAACCAGGAATAAACCAGAGCTTAACCAGAACTAAACCAGGAATAAACATGGAGTAAACATGGGCTCAACCAGGACTAAACCAGGGCTCAACCAGGAATAAACCAGGACTTAACATGGACTAAACATGGACTAAACAGGGGCTCAACCAGGACTAAACCAGGGCTTAACCAGAACTAAACCAGGAATAAACATGGGCTCAACCAGGAATAAACCAGGACTTAACATGGACTAAACATGGGCTCAACCAGGACTAAACCAGGACTATAGCCAGACTAAACCAGGAGTAAACACGGGCTCAACCAGGAATAAACCAGGACTTAACATGGACTAAACATGGACTAAACAGGGGCTCAACCAGGACTAAACCAGGGCTTAACCAGAACTAAACCAGAACTAAAGCCAGACTAAACCAGGAGTAAACATGGGCTCAACCAGGACTAAACCAGGACTTAACATGGGCTCAACTAGGACTAAACCAGGACTAAACATCGGCTCAACCAGGACTAAACCAAGATTTAACATGGGCTCAACTAGGATTAAACCAGGACTAAACATCGGCTCAACCAGGACTAAACGGGGACTAAAGCCAGACTAAAGCCGGACCTAACTAGGACTAAACCAGAATTTAACATGGGCTCAACCAGGACTAAACCAGGGCTTAACCAGAACTAAACCAGAACTAAAGCCAGACTAAACCAGGAGTAAACATGGGCTCAACCAGGACTAAACCAGGACTTAACATGGGCTCAACTAGGACTAAACCAGGACTAAACATCGGCTCAACCAGGACTAAACCAAGATTTAACATGGGCTCAACTAGGATTAAACCAGGACTAAACATCGGCTCAACCAGGACTAAACGGGGACTAAAGCCAGAATAAAGCCGGACCTAACTAGGACTAAAGCAGAATTTAACATGGGCTCAACCAGGACTAAATATGGATTAAACCAGGACTAAACATGGGCTCCATCAGGACTAAACCAGGACTAAACATGGGTTCAACCAAGACTAAAGACAGACTAAAGACAGACTAAAAATGGACTAAACCAGGATTAAACCAGGGTTAAAACATGCTAAACCAGGACTAAACCAGGACTAAACCAGGACTAAACATGTGGAGTCTGTGTTTTAGTTTCCTGCAGCTTTCTGAACATGTTCTGTTTACTCTTCTCTTTAATGTTAATTTTATGTCGATTACATCTTAGTCGATTATATCTACTATGTTATAATCTTTGATGTTCCATGCAGAGAAATGCATCATCTGCATTTGATCCATCCTTCAGTGCTATTAAGCAGTCCTTCAGAGCAGAGGATTCTCCTTTTATGTTATTTGGAAATTATAGCACTCATCGAAACTCATCCTGACATGAAGACAACATGAAAACTGCACAGGCCTTACAAGCTGTAATGTGAATGTTAATGTCATCACAACAGTCTGTATGATCGATAGCTGCAGATCACGCACCAAGTGACTTAGTGACGCTGATTAATCCCTACGCATATCACCAATTAAGAAAGACTGTTTTAGCTGCAGAAAACTGAAACACTAACTCCACATGGTTGGTCTTGGTTTAGTCTGGGTTTAGTCCTCCTTTAGTCTTGGTTTTGTCTTGGTAGGTCTTGGTTTAGTCCTGGTTTAGTCCTGGTTTAGTCCTGGTTTAGTCCTGGTTTTGTCCTGGTTTTGTCTTGGTTTAGTCCTGGTTTAGTCCTGGTTTAGTCCTGGTTTTGTCTTGGTTTTGTCCTGGTTTAGTCCTGGTTTAGTCCTGATTTAGTCCAGCTTTAGTCCAGCTTTAGTCTTGGTTGAGCCCATGTTTAGTCCTGGTTTAGTCCCAGTTTAGTCCTGGTTGAACCCATGTTTAGTCCAACTTTAGTCTTGGTTGAGCCCATGTTTAGTCCTGGTTTAGTCCTGGTTTAGTCCTGATTTAGTTCAGCTTTAGTCCAGCTTTAGTCTTGGTTGAGCCCATGTTTAGTCCTGGTTTAGTCCTGGTTTAGTCCCAGTTTAGTCCTGGCTGAACCCATGTTTAGTCCTGGTTTAGTCCTGGTTGAGCCCATGTTTAGTCCTGATTTAGTCTGGCTTTAGTCCTGTTTGAGCATATGTTAAGTCCTGATTTAGGTCTGCCATTGTTTTTTTTTTGTTTTTTTTTGTTTTTTTTTGTTTTTCAGATGAACTGACAAGGAAGCTAAATCAATAAGTTAGTTGTTTTGGAAGATAGGGATGGGATTAATAGGTTTTCTTCTTCCCACTCCTTTTCGAGCAAAAAAAAGTGAATGTATTTGCCTGTATAATGGTTACATGTATTTATTTCCTTGTGTTGATCTGACCGAATTAATGATATGCACAAATCACTCCAAATACAACTTTGGCTGAGTAAATGGTGAGGGGAAACAAGTATAACATGTGCTTGGAGTAAACCTAAATACAAGAGAAACATGCACTCCTCCCATACCAGCCACTTCTGGATGTGAGGTGAGTGTGCTATACTCTACAACTTTCTTCTTGATCCATTTTTTAAAAAGTAGCATAACGTAGCGTAAAGTAGTATAAGGTTTGCCTCTTCTCTGTGCAGTAATATTTTAAAGTGAAGTGATGGAAATGTATTCTACGGCTAATGTACCAAAATGAAATTCAAATGAGAGCTGTTGCAGAACTTTGTGGCACTGTTGCATCATCTAATCGCAATGTGCTTTTCTCCACATTAGCCAAAAGCACTCAGCGGGGGCCTGAACGCTACCGCTGTGAACAAAACACAGTGCCGGCTTAAAGGTGGTTTCTCCCTGGACGTGTTTTTGCTTTGTCTGGAATGTTTCACAGTATGGCATTAAACCTTTCTATTTTCATGGAGACCAAACCAGACCAAGTTACAGGTCAGATCTGTGGAGAGACAACCCCGCTCACAGTCAGAATGCCTGTTTTTGTAGGTATTTTTCAGCAATAAAACCACCTGTAATTGAATAAATGTAAGGTAGAGCTGTTTAATTCCATACTGTAGGACATTCCAAGCAGAGCAATGGCATATCCATAGAAACAAACAGGTGACGGACCTTCTACCCTAAAAGTTACAGAATGCACAGGCATGAACGGGTCAGAGGTGAAAAAGGTGAGAAGGGTGCGTTAATCCTAACCCGGTTTAGTCCTGGTTTAGACCTGATTTAGTCCTGGTTTAGTCCTGGTTTAGACCCGGTTTAGTCCTGGTTTAGACTTGGTTTAGACCTGGTTTAATCTTGGTTTAGTCCTGTTTTAGTCCTGGTTTAGGCCCCTGCTGTCAGCTAATATGTCCACTTGATGCAGAAATAATACGATAATATGACTCACCCCATAAGAACGCGGTCACTCCATTGTAACAGTTTGCCGTGTTAATTTGCTTATCCACGTGTATGCGCGTGTTGCGTATATCCACAGACTTTAATTATCCGGAGCTCCGGAGTAACAGACGTATCCAGAACGTGTCCCTAATGTGTCTCGAGGTGAGAATTCCTTCTTACATAGCATTTACGTAACAAGTTAAGGATTTTGTCCAGTTTCATGAAATGCCACGTATATTCACAAGGCTCGCTCACAGCTGATCGGCGAACAGGCACAAACACAACAGTGCTAAACATCATGATTGGCGGGAGCGCGATCGGTGGGTAATTATGCTGCAACATGATTGGAAGCTGGAGTGCAGTTCGACCCTTCGAATTTGTGGGGATTTTGCTCAGTCAATTAATACCCCCCCCCATTTTTTTTTCTCCTCGGATCTACACGATTCACGTAGGTCACCCATTTTGACTTCAAAACGGCGAATTTCGCCGAAAGGTGAGGGTTTTTCATGCCTGATGCACCTTTAAGAAAGATCAGGTAGAGGAGCATAAACAAAACTAGGAAGAAGAAAGGAACCAAGCATTTGTCAAAATAACAAATGAAACTTGTGATGTTTAGGTACTGCTTTGGCATGGCGATAGAAGTAGGAATCCATTATGTGGCGTTTCTGTGTAGAGTTTGCATGTTCTCCTTGCCTGGTTTACACCAGACCATATCACAAGTGATATATGGTCTGGGAGCCACCTTCGAAATATCTCGTAGTGGAGGTGTGGTTTACGATCGCCAACGGCCGTTTATTGGGCGTTACAAATGTCTATCATTTGGCGTATACGTAGCTCATAGCCAATCATGTCAGTTGTCAGTTCAAACTACAAGCTTCTGTTTGTCGGGGTAGTACGGGTCACCGTCTTGCCACCCCTCCCCGCTCTCTGATTGGCTCCCAGAATCGGGAGAGCTCGCTTGCCATAGTTGCCAGGCTGTCTTTCAGATCAGAACGAATGAAAGCAGCCTGAGATTTCCCAGGTTAATGTTCTCCCTGTGTTTGGGTGGGTTTCCTGTGTACTTTGGTTTGCTTCATCAACAAAACATGCACAAGAAGCTCCAGGTATTAGTTCTAATTCTCGCCTCCAGACTCTTAATTGATTCATACACGTTTGAGAAATCCTCTATTCTGCATCTGAGGCTGGGACAATTTCTGTTTTCACCTACCCCCTAGCTCCGTCTACTGCTCTGTACTTGTTAGAGAGAAGTTTAAATTGGAAGTCAATGAACCTGTATCTAGTTTAAAGACATTTTAGACATGTTTTGATGAAAAAATATTGTATTAGTATTGTTTAATACTAAATATCCACCAAAAAGCATTATATACGGAGCTGAAAAGTGACAATTTTAGCTCTTCGCTGAGACACACCAGAGAGAATAAACAAACAAGTAAACAAATAACCAAGAGAAAGGCTGAGGTGGTTGTTGGTTGTGCTGCAGTGGACCCGGGACATGGACCTGACATGGTTGTTGTAGCTGAAAGTTTCTTCTTCTCATTTACCCTCACAAAGTTGTATTTGTAGTGATTTGTGCATGTTTGAGTAATCTTTAGCCACTTATTTTTTTTGCCACTGCTTTCTACTTGCTTCATTTTTGCTTTTATTTTCTCAATCGATGATGCACGTAGAATTCAGCAGCTTTGTTTATTCATTTTGGTTCAAATGGACAAAAAAAACAGCTACTCCCTTGTGTGATCTGCAGATACAGCTCTGGAAAAAAATAAGAGAGCATTGCATTTTTTTTCTGAAATCAGCATATCTACATGTATTACAGCCATTCCATTCCAGCGTCTGTTGAATTCCAACACAAACTCAGAAAGCATTGTGGGGTTAATGTGACTGAAAAAGAGTTACAAATGTTTTACATTTATCATTGTTTTGAATTATTTTACTGAATAAATTCAGTTTTTGTACAACCTCACTCTCTCATTACTTAATAATAACACATAACATTAATAAGCTGGTCAGGAGGGCCAGCTCTGTCCTGGGCTGTCCTCTGGACTCTGTAGAGGAGGTGGCGGAGAGGAGGGTGTTGGCCAAATTCACGTCCATCATGGACGACACCTCTCACCCTCTGCACCGGACTGTAGAGGAGCTGAGCAGCTCCTTCAGCAGCCGACTGAGACACCCCCAGTGCAAGAAGGAGCAGATCCTTCATCCCCACCGCCATCAGACTGTATAATTCCACTGTATAGTCCAAACGTGCAATATCTTTTTTCCATACTCTCCTAGTTACTGTTTTATTTACTGTATTATTACATATTTTATTCTCTTCTTGCCTGCATCCACTTTTCTTTCTTGTTCAAACTGTCTCTGCCTGGAGCTACTGTGGCAAGTAAATTTCTCCTATGTGAGATCAATAGTTTTATGTTATCTCTTATCTCTATAACTTACCAGCTTCTGTAAACAATGCCATTTACTGATTTCAATGTAGAAATAGAATTAATAACCAGAGTAGACTTCAAACTTTTGGCCCGGCCCTCCACAATATTTTCTGCTTCTCATTTGGCCCCTGGGGAAAAATAATTGCCCACCCCTGCTCTAAACGATAATATTTTTATGGAATTTGGGAGAAATGTTGTCAGTAGTTTATAGACTCAAACAAAATGTTGCTTTTGCCCAATCACATACCTATAAGTAGTAAAATCAGAAAAACTGATCATTTTTGCAGTGGTCTTTTCCAGAGCTGTATCCATAGGAGATGTCAACAACTTCACAGCTTTTTGTTGTGACGTTCAAGGCGACGTCAGCTCCAGTTGGGAAGTTTTCTAACGCAGAAATCAACAGACGTGTTTCTCTTCCTAAGTTGTAGATGAATATTGCAATTTAAAATGTCCAAATTATAGCATAGTGATCCATAGGGTGTGATGAATTATAATTATATAGCAGGCACAAGCAGAATAGTCTTTTTCAATACAAAAGTCATTATTTTCATGTCATTTTCACTGTCAGAACATCAGTGAATTCTTTTGTTTTATTTAACGCTCTGCATATCCCCTCATTTCTCTACTTTTTGATCACTTTTATTTAACAAAGCTGTTGTTTTGACTACAGATCTCGCCCAAGGCTGCAAACTTCTTACCCCTCATACTTTAAAGTGTGCCCCAGAGAAGCAGCATCAACCCAAAATAATTTCAAACTCGAGCTCCTCTTAGCCCCGCTTTAAATATTGCTATTCCCCCTCTGTCCCTCACAGCTTGTCAATCCGAGTCACTTTTGAATACAGAAGGGCTTTCTGTGTCACGTCTCTCACAGCAGCCCTCTCAACTCCTTTTGACGCTACTTCTTATTCCGCTCCATCCTCCTCGCCGTGGCCCACAGCCGTTGTAACTCTCCGCCAAACGTCGCGAAGAGCGGCGAGGACACAACATCGTGAAACAAAACTGACTGAGCTCTCAGAAGCTTTGGCGTTTTCGCTGTTTCTGTTCAAATTTGGAGAAATATTATACGAGAGAGGAGCTGATGGGAAAGTATGAGTGGTTTGAATGAAGACCGGCAAGACGTGATGGGAAAACTTAATGCAAGGCTCAAGATGATTTGTGGTTTTGAAGGGTGGTGTATTCGTTGCTTGTTTGTTGAAGATTAAAGGGCCCATTTTAATCTGTTTTGTTTTCTGATCTACAGCTCTGGAAAGAAAAATAAGAGACCACTGCATTTTTTTCTGAAATCAGCATCTCTACATGTATTACAGCCATTCCATTCCAGCGTCTGTTGAATTCCAACACAAACACAAAGCTGAGCTACTTCAATTGGCGGCACGGTAGCTGAGTGGTTAGCGCTCTTGCTTCACAGCAAGAAGGTTCCGGGTTCGATCCCCGGGTCGCCCAGGCCTTTCTGTGTGTGTTCTGTGTGGAGTTTGCATGCATGGTCTGGGTTCGATCCCCGGGTCGCCTGGGCCTTTCTGTGTGGAGTTTGCATGTTCTCCCCGTGTCTGGGTGGGTTTCCTCCGGGCACTCCGGTTTCCCCCATCAACCCAAAACATGCACCATAGGTACCTCCAGCTTAGGTCCTGACCAAACCGAAGCAAGAAGATCATGGGGATGGTCCCCGGGCGCCCTAATGTGTGTGCTGCCCACTGCTCCTAATATATGTGTGTATATATATATATAGGATGGGTTAAAATGCAGAGAAGAATTTCTCCAGTGTGAGATCAATAAAGTCACTTCTTCTTCTTCTTCTTCTTCAGTTCTTGCACCAGGAGTGGAATAAAGTCACCCAAGAACAATGTGAAAGACTTGTGGAGAGCATGCCAAGACGCATGAAAGCTGTGATTAAAAATAAGGGTTATTGCACCAAATATTGATTTCTGAACTCTTCTTAAGTGTAAACATTAGTATTATGTTGTTTTAAAATGAATTTGAGCTTGTTTCTTTGCATTGTTTGAGGTCTGAAAACATGTATCTTTTGTTGTTTTGTTATTTTGACCATTTGTCATTTTCTGCAAATAAATGCTCTAAATCAGGGGTGCCCAACCAGTTGATCACAGGCAAAGTGTCAGTCAATCGCCAGAAATGTGTGTCTATGGCTACGTTCAGACTGCAGGGCTTAAAGGGATAGTGCAGTTTTTTTTTTTTAAATGTTCATCTGTATGGGTTTCCTTATAATAATTATGTGTGTTGACACCGACTTACCTCTGACAGTCTCAGCTGATCCCGGTTCAGCTCGCTTTCTGGAGCCCACGTAAGTAGGTCCCGTAACTTCCCTGGAACATGAAGCTTGTTTTTCTTCTCAAAACAAAACATTTGTTAGAAAGGTGATATATTTGCGTCCGAAACAGTTGTCCACGAAACATCCAGCAGCGTAGTTAGCGTTCGCGTATTGTCTCTCCTCACTCGTATCACTACGCCCATGTTAAGTCTATCAGCCTGTTCACTTGTAAACTTCGGCGTAGACATCCGCTGAAGGTGAACAGGCTGATAGAGTTAACATGGGCGTAGTGATACGACTGGAGAGAGACAATACGCGAATGCGAAATACGCTGCTGGATGTATCGTGGACAACTGTTTCGGACGCAGATACATCACCTTTCTAACAAATGTTTTGTTTTGAGAAGAAAAAACAGCTTTATTTCATGTTCCAGCGAAGTTACAGGACCTACTTACGTGGGCTCCAGAAAGCGAGCCGAACCGGGATCAGCTGAGACTGTCAGAGGTAAGCCGGTGTCAACACACGTAACTTTTAGAAGGAAACCCATACAGATTAACATAAAAAAACCGCAATATCCTTAAATGTTCAATTCCGATTTTTTTGTGAAATCTGATTTTTTTGCGAGGTCGTTCACATTTCCAATGAAATGGCTTGTATGTGATCTCCAGTGTCCTCCCGCATGCGCCTTGGAGGACACAACGAGGTCACGTCGAGGTCACGTGCAGCGAGCGTGCTCAGTGTTTATGGAAGTAGCCTAAAGTTGCTGTCGTACCGGAGCCAGAACATGTGCAGCTTATTTGTTTTAAGGAGGAGACGGAGAAGGAGAAGGACAAGGTTTCTGGCCACGGCGTTTTGTGGGGCAGTGGCAGCAACGTCCGTAGAAATTAACGTGTGGGTGCTGAGAGTGGTGGGATTGCTCTGTGCTTCGCCACTTCACTGACATGGAGTTTATATACAATTTTCGCATGACGAGAAGAACATTTGTGTACATTTGTGAGCGCCTCCTTGTACCACTCTCGCTTGTTGATGACGTGTAGGTCGGATAAACGCGACCTGGCCATTCAGACTGAAGTCGCATGCCAAAAGATTGGATATGTATTGGTTTTAGGACCACATATCTTGGGCTACGTTCACACTGCAGCCTGAAGTGACCCAAATACGATTTTTTCCCCCCATGCGACTTTAATAATAATCTCATTCCAAAAGCCCATATTTGCCATGTCTAACAGGTCATTCTAAAATGGACTAGAATGCAAGAAATCCCCAAATGCAAGAGACTAGAATGCAAGAAAAAAACTGATAATTTTGCAGTGATCTCTTATTTTTTTTTCCCAGAGCTGTACATGGAGTTGTGTTTTGTTTCATTCACACATGTTTAAAACACAAATCCTGCATATTTAGGTTATTTTCTCAAACCGAAAACACTCTATAAACTCTACACACCTTCACTAGAATCATTTCGATGATTTCAGAACTGGAATTGCCAATCTCTCCTGAACTAAAGGTAAAGGGAGCTGTTAAGTTGAAAACTGCCACTCTTTATTGCGATGATATCTTTATTGCTGCACCGTCAGCTCCCATTGGGCACCTCAGTTTTCTAAAAATGCCAGCGCACTCAGATAGCCGATGTCAAAAGTGTGCTGTGCATTTTTTCACTTTTGAATTGCTGTTCCTTGCATCTGCACCTTTACAAGAACGTTGGTGTGCGTTTTCTGTTTCATTTGATTCACTTTTTGGAAATCAGCAGACTTGTTTCTTTTATTAAGTCGTTTCAGAGGAATATTGCGATTTAAATTATAACGTAATGATCCATGGGTGCATAGATTATAGCCATACAGCAAACAGGTCTTAGATGTTAATAGATGTGTTTATTATAATGCCATACTGCGTAACATTCAGGCAAAGCAATAACATATCCATGGAGACAAGCAGCTAGTAAATCTTCCACCACAAAAGTTGCATGGTGTACTTTTAAATAGAACCATATCAAACTTTTTTTTTGCTTATGCCGTATAAAAATGCACTTCCTTCTGGGCACAAACTTCAAATAAAACAAATCACTCAGTCTCTATGGGAAATGGTTGAAACTGACATCTCCATTTGTGTCATTTTCACAAACAGTGCCCGAAATATATAATGCCAAATAGTGGTACCTCACCTTACGAATGACCCAACAAACGAAAATTTCAAGTTACGAAACGCCTTCACGGTAAATTTTGGTCTCTAGATACGAAAGAAAATTCAAGTTACGAAACGCAAAATCTCAAAAATTCAAATAATGCGCGCTCAGCCACACACATTATACGCTTTTCTCAGACTGGATTTAAACTTTTCTCACATTTGTCTCTCGTTTAAACACTCAAACTTTCATAGATTTTCAACAAAATTATTAATAGTGAAGCGTGGGGGGAAGGGGGAGGGGGGAGAAGACTGCGCTCTGACACGTGTGATAGCGCACATGACTCGACGCGGAGCTGACAGCAGGTCTAGACCAAGATCTAAACCTGGACTGGACCAGGACTAAACCAGGACTAAACCAGGACTAAACCAGGACTAAACCAGGACTAGACCAGGTGGATTAAAGCAGCGAGGAGGGGACTGCACGCAGTCTGAGCGCATGAACGCATGAACGAGACCCATGCAAGAGCCGCGGTGGTCTAGACTAAACCAGGACTAAACCTGGACTAAACCAGGAGGAGCCGCGGTGGTCTGGACTAAACCAGGACTGAACCTGGACTAAACCAGGAGGAGCCCTTGCATGGGTCTCGTTCATGCGTTCATGCGCTCAGACTGCGTGCAGTCCCCTCCTCGCTGCTTTAATCCACCTGGTCTAGTCCTGGTTTAGTCCTGGTTTAGTCCTGGTTTAGTCCTGGTTTAGTCCTGGTTTAGTCCTGGTTTAGTCTTGGTCCAGTCCAGGTTTAGACCTTGGTCTAGACCTGCTATCAGCTCCGCGCCGGGTCATGTGCGCTATCACACGTGTCAGAGCGCAGTCCCCCCCCCACCCACACACACACACACGCACTTCACTGTTAATACATTTTGTTGAAAATCTATGAAAGTTTGAGTGTTTAAACGAGAGACAAATGTGAGAAACACACAGAACACAATGTTACACTATAAAAAAAGTTACACTATTTAAAAAAACTTGGATCGGGGCCTTGGAACGAATCAGGCTTTTTCCATTGAAATAGCTACTCAACTTACGAATTTTTCATGTTACGAAACCACTTCTGGAACGAATTAATTTTGTAAGGTGAGGTACCACTGTACTGGTTTTAAAGAAGACCCATTGCGCTTGGGTTTGTTATAATATTATCATCATAACGTTATAATTTTATATAACTATCAATGTTGTTGTATTGTCTGGAAAAGAGGGGGCAAATAACATACGATTACTCTTCTTTCTGCTCCCTTTCATTCATTTCTTGTAATCTTGTTCTTGTAAAAAATAATAAATAATAATAATTTGCACATTTTCATCTAATATTGGTGGTTTTCAGATTCTACGATGTGATACTGTCATACTTTCAGATAGGGGGCAAGAGCCATATTTTCCTATTAGTTGTAGTAGTTAGAATTAGAGACATAAACAAACTTTATTGATCCACAAGGGAAATTAATTGGACACAGTACCTCATTCATCACAATATAATATAATAACACACAACAAAGAGTAAAATATAAATGGTAATAATACTTTCTAAATAAGTAGCAAAAAGATAGTGAGAGACAGGTGTCAAATAAGACAGAATTAGGTTTTGGTTTAGTTTATTTAAAAGGGGACAGTGCCATTTTATAAAACACATGATTACACATGGTTAGGCGAGTTTTCATCCGTAGTCCCCTGGCCATGATGTAAAAAGGCAAAGAGCATACAATACTTATACTATATAATACAAAATACATATACACACACACACACTATACAATTAAGAAAGAATACGACATCACAACATATCACAACATTTGATCATAACATGAGAACATCACAGCAGGCGGATCTTTCAGTGTTGGCAGTTGGATAAGCCACATTTTCATTTTTTTTTGTGAAGGCCTTAAACAATTTCCCTTGTGGATCAATAAAGTTTGTCTAAGTCTAAGTGTAAGTCTGTTGTGAGCAGTTTAACCTCCTCAGGCACTCGCGCTCCTCACTGACCGGGCCGACTTACTAAAAGTGCTCCTCACTGACTGGGCCGACTCACTAAAAGTGCTCCTCACTGACTGGGCCGACTCACTAAAAGTGCTCCTCACACCAGGACGACTTATTAAAAGTGCTCCTCACTGACCGGACCGACTTACTAAAAGTGCTCCTCACTGACTGGGCCGACTTACTAAAAGTGCTCCTCACTGACCAGGCCGACTCACTAAAAGTGCTCCTCACTGACTGGGCCGACTTATTAAAAGTGCTCCTCACTGACTGGGCCGACTTACTAAAAGTGCTCCTCACTGACTGGGCCGACTTATTAAAAGTGCTCCTCACTGACTGGGCCGACTTATTAAAAGTGCTCCTCACTGACTGGGCCGACTTATTAAAAGTGCTCCTCACTGACTGGGCCGACTTATTAAAAGTGCTCCTCACTGACCAGGCCGACTTACTAAAAGTGCTCCTCACTGACTGGGCCGACTTACTAAAAGTGCTCCTCACTGACTGGGCCGACTTATTAAAAGTGCTCCTCACTGACTGGGCCGACTTATTAAAAGTGCTCCTCACTGACCAGACCGACTTACTAAAAGTGCTCCTCACACCAGGACGACTTATTAAAAGTGCTCCTCACTGACCGGGCCGACTTATTAAAAGTGCTCCTCACTGATCAGGCCGACTTACTAAAAGTGCTCCTCACTGACCAGGCCGACTTATTAAAAGTGCTCCTCACTGATCAGGCCGACTTATTAAAAGTGCTCCTCACTGATCAGGCCGACTTACTAAAAGTGCTCCTCACTGACCAGGCCAACTTATTAAAAGTGCTCCTCACTGACCGGGCCGACTTATTAAAAGTGCTCCTCACTGACCAGGCCAACTTATTAAAAGTGCTCCTCACTGACCGGGCCGACTTATTAAAAGTGCTCCTCACTGACCGTGCCGACTTATTAAAAGTGCTCCTCACTGACCAGGCCAACTTATTAAAAGTGCTCCTCACTGACCGGGCCGACTTATTAAAAGTGCTCCTCACTGACCAGGCCAACTTATTAAAAGTGCTCCTCACTGACCGGGCCGACTTATTAAAAGTGCTCCTCACTGATCAGGCCAACTTACTAAAAGTGCTCCTCACTGACCGGGCCGACTTATTAAAAGTGCTACTCACACCAGGCCGACTTATTAAAAGTGCTCCTCACTGACCAGACCAACTTACTAAAAGTGCTCCTCACACCAGGACGACTTACTAAAAGTGCTCCTCACTGACCAGGTGGACTTACTAAAAGTGCTCCTCACTGACCAGGCCAACTTATTAAAAGTGCTCCTCACTGACCGGGCCGACTTATTAAAAGTGCTCCTCACTGACCGGGCCGACTTATTAAAAGTGCTCCTCACTGACCAGGCCAACTTATTAAAAGTGCTCCTCACTGACCGGGCCGACTTATTAAAAGTGCTCCTCACTGACCAGGCCAACTTATTAAAAGTGCTCCTCACTGACCGGGCCGACTTATTAAAAGTGCTCCTCACTGATCAGGCCAACTTACTAAAAGTGCTCCTCACTGACCGGGCCGACTTATTAAAAGTGCTACTCACACCAGGCCGACTTATTAAAAGTGCTCCTCACTGACCAGACCAACTTACTAAAAGTGCTCCTCACACCAGGACGACTTACTAAAAGTGCTCCTCACTGACCAGGTGGACTTACTAAAAGTGTTCCTCACTGACTGGGCCGACTTACTAAAAGTGCTCCTCACTGACAAGGTCCACTTACTAAAAGTGCTCCTCACACCAGACCGACTGACTTAAAGTGCTCCTCACTGACCGGGCCGACTCACTAAAGGTGCTCCTGCAGAGGAATGAAACAGTCGCCTCTGACAGAGCCTTGAGTGATGCTCAGAGCCTTTTCTTTGGCTCATGAAATTATGCAGAACTTTATAAATCAATTTTAAGTCTGCAAATGTGTGAAGACTGTCCCAGTTTAAAATACTGTGGTCATAGTGCTTAGGTTTTTTATCCATAACTTTAATTTCTCGTTTGTACAAGACTTCCAATGTTTTTTTTTGCACTCTGACCAGCCTGGGACCAGCTGGTGAGGCAATAGTTACACTGAGAATCATCGAATGCAAGTACATTTTTGCGGCTTCAGTTGATATTTCATTTTCAATTGCACAAAAATTTGCGATTATTATATTAAACTATATAAATAAATGTATATGTACAAGTCAAAATAAAACTGAAAAATATGTAATAAAATATAAAATCACAGAGACAATGATATGAAGATTGAAAGAACATAAGGTTATCCGTTACATATGAGTTGTTGTACAGTTGTAGGGAGTATTATCTGTTACATAAGGGTGAGTTGTTGTACAGTTGTAGGGAGTATTATCTGTTACATAAGGGTGAGTTGTTGTAGTTTATGTTGAAATAACCAAAAGTTAAAATCACAAATGTTGAGCCTGATCATTTCTATTATTGACTAGATCCATAAATTCACTGTCTTACAACAAAAAGCTGCATTTTAACATTAATTTTAGCTGCCTCTCATCTGTATTTAACATAATTGGCCTATAGAATGTTGTGATCTGAAACCCACCAGTTTGCAATATTCATCCAAAACTTCTTAATAAAAGAAACCAGTCCACTGGCTGTGCAGACCTGTGAAGTGGATAGGTGTAGATAACGCTCGCAAGCAGCCTATGAGGATCACTGATTAAGAAAATAAAATAGAAGTAAAAAGTACACAGCAGGGCTATGATGATGATGTGGTGGTGAAAACGGGAATTGATTGGCAAAATGGCGTCTTGAAAATAAGTAGCCTAATTAAAGACCACGCAAACATGCAAAACGTCACGCAAACATCTGGAATGTTTCGCAGTATGACATTAAACCTTTCTATTTTCATGGAGACCAAAACCAGACCAAGTTACAGGTCAGATCTGTGGAGAGGCGACCCCGCTCACAGTCAGAATGCCTGTTTTTCTAGAGATTTTTGAGCTATAAAACTGAATAAATGTAAGGTAGAATGTTTAATGTCATACTGTGGAACATTCCAGGCAGAGTAATGACATCTCCATGGAAAGAAGCAGGTGACGGACCCCCAATCAAAATGTTACACAATGCACCTTTAACACAGCCAAAAATACAGCGTTATCCTTACTAAAATACAGATAGAGTTATAGATCTTTTATTGCTCCGCACACTGTAGAATTATGGATTGTTTGCTGGATTCTTTCCCCTCACAGTTCACGACATGCAGCCATAACGAGCACATTAATAAAGAAACGGATCAATATTTAATGCGGTTCTTTCCGGCTGCTTTAGTTTTAAAACTATTTCAGAGCCCTGTTGAAAACCATTTGGTGCTGAGGGGGAGTGAGGGAGACTGAGACTTCCTGATGCGGCAAATCTGGTCCTATTAGCTATAGGCCCAGATAGACAGTAGCACGTAGAGCTGTTTGCACCAGAACAATGTTGAAATCAGTTGTGAAGATTATCCAGAGGAGCAGGAGAGAGAGCAGGAGAAACTAGATTGAAAATAAATACAGTTTGGAGCAACTGGGAGAATAGATACAAAAAGTACAAACAGAAGAATATGGTGAAAATTTTGTGTGTGTTTATGTTGCTATGTTGCTTATTATTATTATTGATGGCAGGAGAAGTTCAATTTGTCAACTGGACCAAGTTTGTTTGGTTGAAAACGTTTCGCCGCTCATCCGAGAGGCTTCGTCAGCTCTATTATTATTATTATTATTATTATTATTATTATTATTATTATTATTATTATTATTATTATTATTATTATTATTATTATTATTATTTGATATTCTTTTTTATTTTATATTTTATCACTTATTTTTTTGGTTTTATTCTGATTTGTACATATACATTTATTATTATTTTTTATTTTTATAATTATGTCTCGTTTGACACCGGCCTATTGCTATCTTTTTTTTGCTATTCCATCTATTTTTTGTTACCCTCTGTTATATATTATATTTGATGGGTGAGCTACTGTACCCAAATAATTTCCCTTGTGGATCAATAAAGTTTGTCTAAATCTAAGTGTTATTATTATTATTATTATTATTATTATTATTATTAGTAGTAGTAGTAGTAGTAGTAGTAGTAGTAGTAGTATATTAAGTTTGTGATTTATTTAATATATATTTTTAATTAAAATTTATTATAGTTTTTTATATATATATATATATATATATATATATATATATATATATATATATATATATATATATATATATATATATATATATATATATATATATATATATATATATATATATATATATATATATATATATATATATATATATTAGCCAATGTTTAGTGTAGTTCCTCTTTTCTACCACTAGGGGAGACAAAGCGAACCTGCTCCGGTAAATTCTCCCCGATTCACCTCAGAGTACATTTTTCACAGGAATTTTATTTAATTTATTTTCTCTAATAACGCTAATGTAGGAGTTTATAACTTTATCTACACGCTAATAGGACGTTTTGGCTAATTCTTTTTTTTTTTTTTTCTTCTTATAATTCTTAATTATTAACTATGCTATTCTTGTATGCTAGCTGCGCATGCGCTAGTGCTAGTCTTAAACTAAAACTGGAGCTACAATTACGATTATTTCATGTATATTTATGCTATTTTTATGTATACTTCTTGTGGTTAAAATAATTATTGTGAAAACTGCAGCTCTGCAGTTTTAAACGCCAGACTCGAGCATTTCTGCACTGTTCATATTTTTACATAAACTGAAATTAACGCATGTTTTACTTTGCAGAATACGATGGAAGGACAATAACGACAGTGGGAACCTGTTCTGAAACTACAGGTTAGTGTTTTCTGTGGATAAAAATGGTTTAGAATGGCCTATATTACGCAAAATTGTCTCTTGTGAGCTTTTAGCAATGTTAAAATGTTACCTCATCAAAAACATACGTGAAGTTGTGTTTTGTTTCATTCACACGTTTGAGTAACACTGTATTATTAGTCTTTCTACGTCTCCAAAGCTCAAAATGCTCTATTCCACCTTGTGATGTCATGAAGTTAACTTGAAGTTTTCAAGTTAACAGCTACCATTATTACAGTAAAAATGGGCAATTCCAGGGTTGAAATTACCCAAATGATCCAGTGAAGGTGCATGGAGTTTAAAAACACAATGGAGCACTTACTGTATTACAACATGACATCAGTGGTTTCTGTGTGAGAGCCTAAATATGCAGGATTTATGCATTTAACATCACCACAACTATGTTTTTGATGAGGAAACAACATTATAACATTATAACATTGATCAGAAAAGCGTAACATGGCTCCTTTTAAAAATAGCTAATCTTTGCCTAAGGAAACTTTTGAAACTACAAGTTAGTGTTTTCTGTGAATACAAATGGTTTAAAATGTCCTATATTATGCAAAATTGTCTCTTGCAATCTTTTAGCAATGTTAAAATGTTGTTACCTCCTCAAAAACATAATTAAAGTTGTGTTTTGTTCATTCACACGTTTGAGTAACACTGTATTATTAGTCTGTCTAGATCTCCAAAGCTCAAAATGCTCTGTTCCACCTTGTGATGTCATGAAGCGGTAGTTTTCAAGTTAACAGCTACTTTTTACCTTTTTTTCCAGTAGAAATAGGCAATTCCAGGGTTGAAATTACTGAAATGATTCCAGTGAAGGTGCATGGAGTTTAAAAACACAATGGAGCACTTACTGTATTACAACATGGGGTGGCAGTAGCTCAGTTGGTAGAGTGTTTGTCCACTGATTGGCGGTTCAAATCCCACTCTTGACATAAGAAACATCAGTGGTTGAGCGGTCAGATCCACTGACCCACAGGTTGGTTGGTACGATTCCAGCTCCCACAGATGAATGCTGCCGTTGTGTCCTTGGGCAAGACACTTAACCCTCCTCGCCCCCAGTGTCTGCGTACACTGGTGTGTGAATGCGTGTGTGAATGGGTGATTGGTTCCTTGTTGTAAAGCGCTTTGGGTGCCTTGAAGGTGGAAAAGCGCTATATAAAGATGTGACCATTTAACATGACATCAGTGGTTTCTATTTGAGAGCCTAAATATGCAGGATTTATGCATTTAACATCACCACAAGT
The DNA here is from genome assembly GCA_036785185.1 of Paratrypauchen microcephalus. Taxonomy (NCBI): domain Eukaryota; kingdom Metazoa; phylum Chordata; class Actinopteri; order Gobiiformes; family Gobiidae; genus Paratrypauchen; species Paratrypauchen microcephalus. The sequence goes on along the minus strand of JAVJIX010000036.1, from coordinate 2,997,510 downwards.
ATGTTTTTGATCAGAAAAGCGTAACCTGTCTCCTTTTAAAAATAGCTAATCTTTGCCTAAGGAAACATAGTGCGCTGTTTCTTTGGGCAAAACGTGGACACAGCAGCAAATGTGTAAAGACACTTAACTCCCAGATTGATGGTTCAATTCTGCTGCTCGTAATGCATGCTGTTCACTGGCGTCCTCTTTGGGCAGGGCACTCGTTCACCTTGCGGGTTATCACTCTTTGATTACTTGCACGGGAAGGGGGGGTAACTGGCACACAGTCAATTTAGCCCAGGGCAATAGAGCTACAGAAGTGGGCAGGTTTCTATCACAGATTATGACTGAGAGGTGGAATTAATGCCAGTGCTGTAATGATTAATCAACAAATTATGAGTACCGGTAGCTATAAAAATGATCATAGTCGTATTTTATTGTTGTTGTTATTGTTATCTGGACTATGCAGACTGTGAAATACAAACCAGAAGAACTTTTGTATAAGAGAGCAGCTGCATTATTAAAGGGCCCATATTACAGTATTTTCTGATTTATGTTGTTTCCACATCACAAACAGACCTGGAGTTGTGTTTTGTTTCATTCACACAAGATTAACACACAAACCTGCATATTTAGGCGAGTTGAGTTTTTCCTCAAAAATAGACGAAAACACTCTGTTCCACCTTGTGATTTCGTGTGGTAATACAGTGTTCCACTTTTTAATCTTCATACAGCTTCAGTAGAATCATTTGGATGATTTCGAACCTGGAATTTCCAATCTGTACTGAACTAATCGTAAAATGTAGCTGTTAAACTGAAAAATACCGCTTCATGACATCACAAGGTGGAACAGAGCATTTTGAGCTTTAGAGATGTAGACAGACTAATAATAAAGGATTACTCAAACATGTGTGAACGAAACAAAACACAACTTTAGTTATGTTTTTGAGGAGGTAACAACATTATAACATGACTTAAAGCTCACAAGAGTCAATAAATAGCAAATGGTAAAGAGTAAATTGACACTGAGGGCGAGGTGGGTTAAGTGTCTTGCCCAAGGACACAACGACTGCACTCATCTTTAATAATAAACATATTTCAGCCGTTATATGGTTGATAATGTATTAAAATAATATAAGACAAGCTCAGTAAAAGTGAGTCACTAGTCGATAAAATAAACTTTAGTTGCAGCCTTAATTTATGTTTAGTGTTTGGGGGAAGATTATAAAGGCCGCATAAATCTGAGCCGAATTACAACCACCATTACTTCACCCGTCCACCTGAGTCTGTGGTTGTTTAGGTGACAGGAAGGGCATCTGGAGTAAATAAAAATCTCCCGAATCACTGTGCGAAAGATTCAGTGCTGCAGTTCCAAAATAAAGGGGAAAAAGTGCATTAGAGGAGTAATAGAGTTAAACAGAAAAGCACCAGTCAGATGTTTGTGCAGCCCCCACATGTCAGAGGAACGCACTCTGCACCTCTTTATCATCCATCGCTCTTTCTCCCTCTCCTCCTGTTTCCCCTCTCTCTTTCTCTTCCTCTCTCCTCCCTACTTGTCTGCACCCTCTCCTCCCTCCATCCTTGTCTCTCCTTTTCTCTTAACCTGTCCCCTCCCTTTCTCCAACCTCCTCCCTCCTGCTCCCTCTTCCCCTACTTGTCTGCAAACTCTCCTCCCTCTCCTCTTCTCCCTCTATCCTCCTGTTTCCTCTCTCTCTCTCTCCTCCATCATCACTTATTTTCTCCCTCTCCTTTCTCCAAACTCCTCCCTCCATCTAATCTTCTCCCTCCCACTCTCTCTTCCCCTACTGGTCTGTGTCCTCTCCTCCCTCTCGTCTTGTCTTGTCCCTTCATCCTCCCCTTCCTCCTCCATCCTTCTCTCTCTCTGTGGTCATACTTGTCTCCTTCCCCTCCTCTTCTCTCTCCACCCTCCCTTCCGCTCTCTGTTTTTGTCTTCCATCTCTCCCTCTCTCTTTCTCTCTCTGTCCTCCCTTTTCTCCCTTCGTCTCTCCGCCATCCCGTTCTCTCTCTTCTACTTGTCTCCTTGTCTCCTCCCTCTTTCTCCTTCCTTTCTCCTCCCCACCCTCCATCCCTCACTCTTCTACTTGTCTCCTGCCTCCTCCCTCTTCCCTCCCTCCCTCCTCCCTCCCTCTTTTCCCTCCTCCCTTTCTCCTTCCACCCTCCCTCCAAACCTCTCTCCACCCTCCCACGCCTTCCCTCCTCACTCTCCTCTCCTCCTCTCTCTCCCTCCCTCCATCCCTCTCTCCATCCCTCTCTCATACTTGTCTCCTCCCTCCCTGCTCTCCTTCTTGTCTTCCTCCCTCTTGCTCCTCTTTCCTCTCCTCTTCTCTCTACCCCCTCTCTCTCTCCTCCATGTCTCCTCTAATCTCTCTCCTTCCTCCCACCCCTTTCTCCTCTCTCCTCCCTCTCTCTCCTCCCTCTCTCCCTCCTCCAATCCTCTCTCCACCCTCCCACCCCTTCCTTCTCTCTCCTCTCCTCTCCCTCTCCTCTAATCTCTCTTCTCCCTCTCTCTCCTTCCTCCCACCCCTTCCCTCTCTCTCCTCTCCCTCCCTCTTCTAATCTCTCTCCTTCCTCCTCTCTCCTCCCTCTTTCCTCCCTCTCTCTCCTCTCCCTCCCTCCTTCCTCCTCTCTCCTCCCTCTTTCCTCCCTCCCACCCCTTCCCTCTCTTTCCTCTCCTCTCTCTCTCTCCTCTAATCTCTCTCTCTTCCCCCACCTTTTCCCCTCCCTCTCTTTCTCCTCCCTTGCTCTCTCTTCCAACCCGTTCTCCACCCTCCCTCCCCTTCCCTCTCTCCTCTCTCTCTCCTCTCATCTCTCTGTGAGGCTCATATTCAGCAGCAGTCTCCTCTACACATCTCTCCGCTTCAGCACTCGCTTCCTGCGCTCGTCTCTGCTCCTAAACACCGGAGACGGAAACGGAGAGAGAGGGACATCGGATCGCCGCGCCGTCTTCGGAGTCCCAAACGCGCCCGGAGCGAGACAGAGCATCCACTTTTTTCCCCATCACGACAGGATCATGGAGGAGACGCTCACCTGCCACCGGAGCCCCTTCTCCCAAGTCTTCGGACGGCAGGGGCAGCTCATGCAAGCCAGTGAGTAACAGCCAAACTTTAGCAGAACACGCACAGAGATTTTCACCGCGTACCATTGTGCTGTCGGGCTGTGCTGTCCGATTTGACGTTAAAGGTGCACTGTGTAACTTTTCAAATGCTTTTGTTCATATAGATATTACTGCTTTGTCTGGAATGTTTCACAGTATGGCATTAAACATTTCTATTTTCATGGAGACCAAACCAGACCAAGTCACATTCACAGTCAGAATGCCTGTTTTTTGATATTTCGGTATTTTTGAGCAATAGAAACACCGGTAATTCAATAAACGTAAGGTAGAGCTGTTTAATGTCATACTGTGGAACATTCCAGGCAGAGCAATGACATATCCATAGAAACAAGCAGGTGACGGACCCCCAACCAAAAGGTTACATAGTGCACCTTTAAAAATTTCAAACTCGATTTCAATACTAAGGTGTAGATTCAACACTTAATACTGATTCTGATACCAAGATGATGATAAAAAACACCCTTTGCTTAGACAACAGAATGTGATTTTCAACGTTAAATCAGTATTTTGTTTTCTATTCCCGTCTGGTCTTATATCTGTGTAATCCCTCAGTGGTCCATGGGCGTATAAAAGTCTATGTGCTCTTGTATTTGTTCTGCAGCTCAAAATCATTCTAAAACTATTCAGGAAATGTTCATTTCTGTCCCCTGAATGTGACTTTTCTAGTATCGATACCTGCTCAAATGAGTATCTAGTTTGAATATTAGTAGCTGATTTTTCAGTACTTTCTGACATCTGGAAATACATGTAACAGGCTAATAAGATATATGAGATAACACAATGATAGATGGATAAATACTGTCTTGATTACGGAAATTCATTTTTTGGCAGCAACAATGAAACATAGTAATAATAATACAGCTGTGATTCACCATTTCAGACATAAGACACTTTAGCTTTGAATAACAGAAAAATGGAAAAACAAAAAACAGCATAATGCCGCCATTATGTCCAATTACAATAGTAGAGATGGGACAAGAAAAATGGAAAATACAGAACATTTAAGATTTTTTTCCCCATGTGTTTACGGTTGGTTAATGCAGTGTTTCCCAACCTGTTTTGTCTTGTGTACCCCTGAGCCTGTTTGTCATACCTCGAGTACCCCCTCACTCATACGTGTTGATAATTCTCCAAAAGTAGAACGTGACACAACAGATTATTAAATGAAAATCATTTTATTTCATCTCCTTAATTTGAAAATTTAATTCTCAGGCATTTTCTCTCTTTTCTTTAAAGGAGAATTAACAGGTTTTTTTTTTTACAATCTGAGCCTTCTTTCGGTAATAAAACAAGTTGTTTTACTCACCCATAGCACTTTGGTGTCATTTGGAGCATTTCCGGAGATGTTTTAGTTTAGCGATCTCCGTAACGTGAGTTCTCGGGCACATGTTTACGGTCTCCAAATAACACAAACTTTAGCACTTTTCAAATCATAGAAGCTCAATGTCTTAGTCTACACTTCCGTTTGAGTCAAAAGTGGCCTGTAATCTGATATTTATCCATAATTTACAGCTTTGCGTTTCATGTTTGGGTCCCGGGAGCTGAGAGCGAAATAAGATGTGACTCCGCACATGCGCACTGGCGTCCTCATCTACTCGAAACTATGGCTAAATATCGGATTACAGGCCACTTTTGACTCAAACGAAAGCGTAGACTAAGACACTGAGCTTCTATGATTTGAAAAGTGCTAAAGTTTGTGTTATTTGGAGACCGCAAACATGTGCCCCGAGAACTCACGTTATGGAGATCGCTAAACTAAAACATCTTTGGAAATGCTCCAAATGACACCAAAGTGCTATGGGTGAGTAAAACAACTTGTTTTATTACCGAAATAAGGCTCAGATTGTAAAAAAAATGTTAATTCTCCTTTAACTCAAATTAGAATTAAGAAATTCAAAAAAATCTCCCCCTGTGCCTAGCAGCGACCCTGCCGAGTACCCCCTGCAGTGTCCTCACGTACCCCTAGGGGTACTTGTACCCCTGGGTGGGAAACACTGGGTTAATACATCTCTTGAAAAGACATAGATCCAAAAAGCAGGGTTACCATGACTGCAAAAATATAGAATAGGTTGTGAGACCAAAATTGTGAACTGAACTGCTGTTTATCTATTACAAATTATGTTTTTAGGCCGCCTCGCACTACAGGAGAATTTGCCCAGTTTTGCCTGTGATTTGCTTCTCCCTGAGTTCAGGGAGGCGTGACCCGACTTTTTGTCTTCATGTGCGATTTTGAAGCTGCTGTGCTCCTTGTGTGTGATATTTGTGTCACTCCGTCTGCCCCTGACTGGCACAGAGATCCAAGATACAAACTCAGGAAATTGCGAAAATGATGAGAAGATGTCTCTCACCTCTCTTAAAGTTGTAAAGTTAAACTGCAGCATCTCGTCCATATTGTCCACAGAATTTGTCCTCCGCAAATAATGACACCCAGTCCATAAAACAAAGCTATTAATCCTGTTTATGTGCACTTCATTGCATAAAAATCATGTATCTGAAGTATTGCACCACATTTCACACATAATAATATACAGTTTTGACTTGTATCTAAACTAGAAGTGCAGGGCTCTGATCTTTTGAACACTTAAGAGTTTCACGTCGTTTTCACACCAGGAAAGTCTGATAGTTCACTTGCTTTGGTCCAGAACAATTTTTTTTTTAATTTTAAAATTTTGGTGCGGTTCGCTTTCACACTGCACTTTTTTCCCCAAGTGGACCAACATCTATAAACAAAACCACGTGTGCTGAGGTCGTCCAGCCATTGGACAGAAATGAGCTGTGTCAAAACGCTGTGTTCAAACACGGAGGGAGGAGAATCATGGTGTTATGTGCTGTTTTCAATCTAGCCTTAGGGATATGGTTTGCTCAGTTTTTACAGTTCACACAAATGTTTGAGCAGCATCGTGAGGTTTACACTATTTTACAATCAATTTCCAAACGACAAAGACACAGGGCAAGACGACTACGGAGGACAGCGCTCATGTGCGCATCAAGTTCTGACTCTTGCTCTTCATGCAAAACGCAAGTAAGCCTCGTAAGTTTCGTTTCATTTAGTTTCGTTTCGTCAGCCTCGGTTTCCCATAATGCTCGACATACGACGGGAGCTCGTTAAGTACAAAAAGTCAACTTGTGTCGGATCGAGTCCGGTCTGCATTCTCACCTCAAACGAAACCGCACCAGGATTCGTATGGAACCGTGCCCAGATCGAGCTTTTTAGGTGGTCTTGGTTCACTTGTTTGCTCCGGATCGAGATTTTTGTTTTTTTATTCACACCAGCCCAAAAGGTCCGAATCAAAGGAGCAAACAAACTCTGGTTCATTTTAAACGAACCAAACAAGGCAGGTGTGAAAACGACCTCAAAGTGAGTGGTTTTACTCTAGACAGGAAACAGCAGATGCGAGGTGCGCTCACAACTTTGTAGCCTGTGGTACGCAGTCATATCCTGCTGCAGTCTTTGCGATCGGAGATTTAAAATCCCAATCTCAAGATTCTCCTCGTGTCTGTGGTGTGTACTTTTTGTCGCACATTTAAAAATCGTTTAAGACTGAAAAATCCTGTAGTGTGTGGTGGCCTTTATTCTTGTGTCTCATCTCGTCTTGTGAGAATTGCGCCTCTCCCTACTGACGATGGGAAGGGGACAATAGTAAATACATGTTAAAGAGTCGACAGTTGGGGTCTCCAGTCTGTAGCTTGGAAGTTATCATTTCCTCTACATCCCTTTCCAAGTAGCCTGACAAAATAATTTGGGAATTATACTGAATAATTTGATTCATCACATGGGTGTTATCATTGTAAATAATATACTCTAACTTGATCCGCACTGATATATTGATAAAAGATTTGGGTTACTTGTCATCACAGCATCTTAGAATCACTATTGATATTTTGACATCGTGCTGGGGGTGTTCTACGTGTATCTCTGTGGTGGGCTGGTCAGCAGTATCAATAGTTTAAGCTGAGCTGGAGGACAGGTTAGATTTCTATGGTGGACTTTTCTGTTTAACTGTCAGATTGAAGAACTGTTGACATAGTTTATGGTTGATATCTCTGTGATTACTGAGTCTTTTCACATGAAACAAAAATTGGCTCAAAGTTCAGTGTATTCTCTGTCAGTATAAATAAAGAAGGGTATAATATTTTTTTTCATAATAGCCTCAGACAGTGGTGCCATTGTGTTGATTGTTGTCCAGTTGAAAGGACTTAAGCCAAAGATTAATACGGCAAGTTCGTAGAGCCAGTCTCTAAAGAAATAATAATGTTTGATGTTTGTAGTTCTGTTTTGCATCATAGACTGTAGAAATGGACACAGCTAACCCATTAGCCACCACGTTCCAAACAGGAAGTGAGTATGGGCGTGCTTCCGGCTCCATCGACTCTAGTTCACTCCAGTTCACTTTGTGCTGAAAAAAAAACAAAACAGCACGCATCAGGCTTAAAATGTTCCTATTAACGCGCTCTCTTTTTATTTCTCTATTTTGTCCGTTAATAAATTCCTATTTTTAACACAGAACTCCAAATTTGCCCCTATAACTGCAAGCCTCGGTGAGCTTCATTTGACTGAACTCTTGCTCTGTCTCCTGCTCCTCTTCCACCTCCATCCTCCCTTCCTCACTCCACCTTCTCTTGCCTCGCTTCTTTTCCAGCTCTCCCTCTGTCTTCTCTCCTCTCTCTGTCCACACTTGCTTCTTCCCCCTCCATCCCTCTTTCCCTCTCCTTCTACTTGCCCACTCCTTCTCTTCTCTCTCCATCCTCCCTTCCTCAGGCTATGTTTTGGATTTATCTTTCAAATAGACTTAGACTTAGACAAACTTTATTGATCCACAAGGGAAATTATTTGGGTACAGTATCTCACTCATCGCAATATAATATATAACGGAGGGTAACAAAAAATAGATGGAATAGCAAGAAAGATGGATAGAATAGTGCAACTCTGGCATAGAGTTACAGAGGCCCTTTCCCACCATCTGAAAATATGACATCAAACTGTAGAATGTGACTCACTGTTCCCCATCTAATCCTGGCTGTTGCTGTTACATCAACTCAATTTCTTGCAACGGCGAACAGTATTAGCACTCTAGCATTTTCATTTTGTAAAAGTAGCTCTCTGGAGGAAAAAGGTTGGAGACCCAGGGCTTGCGTATGTTGTAGTTACTTTTGCTGGCTCGGATGACTTTCAGTTTTGCCTATAAATATTTCAGTAGCTAATTTTTATTTATTTATTTTTATTTTTGTTTGTTTATTTCATTCGTAAAGTATAAAAAGACATCAACACTGTGATAACAATACAAAAAAATTGAATGAAAAGGAGCAGAAAGAAGAGGAATCTTATGTTATCTGCCTCCTCTTCCCTTTTCCAGAAAATAACACCGATAGTGACTATAAAACATTTCATCAATACATTCCATTTCAATCACAATTATTAATCAGTTGTAAACAGAAAGCTTCATTTTTAAGCACAACAATTTAGTTTTCTTTTTCATACCTACACACTACACTGGATTTTATGTATTTTTAAATGTCATTATTGTACTTGATTGATTGTCATTATTGTACTTTGATTTCTTTGTCAAGACTTTTCCATAAATGAACTCCTTTCACATATAATCTTGGTTCTGAATGTGGGTTTTTTAAACATGTCAGTTCCTTTTAAATTGTAGTTCTTCTTCTCATCTCAAACAGTCTGTGAATATTTATAGTAACACTCTGCACTTTGCTTTATACATGACTTTTGTATTTTAAACCTTCTGTAATGCTTTTAAAGGTCTTATATTATACAAAATTGACTCTTGTGAGCTTTAAGTCATGTTATAATGTTGTTACCTCCTCAAAAACAGACCTGGAGTTGTTTTTTGTTTCATTCACACATGTTTGAATAATCCTTTATTTTTAGTCTACATCTCCAAAGCTCAAAATGTTCTGTGCCACCTTGCGATGTCATGAAGTGGTAGTTTTCAAGTAAACAGCTACATTTCGCCTTTTGTTCAGTAGAGATTGGCAATTCCAGGGATGAAATGATCCAAATGATTTTAGTGAATGTGTATAGAGTTTAAAAACACAGTGGAGCACTTCCTGTATTACCACACGACATCACAAGGTGGGAGAGTGTTTTCTGTTTGAGAGAATAACTCAATTCAAAGCCTAAATATGCAGGATTTGTGTGTTAAACAGGGGTGAATGAAAGAAAACACACAACTCCTGGTATGTTTTTGACGAGGAAACTAAATTATAACATAAATCAGAAGATAGGGTAATATAGGCACTTTAGGTTAGGTTAGGTTTGTTTCCACCAGGGAGAAATTTGTCTTGAAGGTAAGGGAAGGTTGCAGTACAGACAGAAATATACATACATACATACATACATACATACATACATACATACATACATACATACATACATACATACATACATACATACATACATACATACATACACGACATCAGATAAAAGATAACGGTGTTGGCACAGACATAGATGTACAGTGGTACCTCACCTTACGAAAGACCCTACAAACAAAAAATCCAAGTTACGAAACGCCTTCACGTTAAATTTTGGTCTCTAGATACGAAAGAAAATTCAAGTTCGAAATCTCCAATCCAATCCAACTTTATTTATAAAGCACTTTAAAAACAACAAATCTCAAAAATTCAATTAATGCGCGCTCAGATGCGCGCTCAGATGCACGCCCCGAAACGTAAATACACTTTATCAACACACACGGGGTTAGGTTCCAGAGGTGGCCCGCGGTGGGAGAGGTCCACGAGGTAGGACAACTTTGTATTTTGCAATTGTTCTACATGTTTTAGGGCTGTAAATGCCTCACCACACACATTCTACAATTTTCTCAGACTGGAATTGGGCTTTTCTCGCATTTCTCTCTTGTTTGAGCACTCGAACTTTCATATATTTTCAACGGAATGTGTTGATAGTGAATCGTGGGGGGGCACGGCTCAATATAGCGCCGAACGCACAAGGGGAGCGGAGACACAGGATTACTATCGCAACAACACATCATCAGTAGGGTAAAACTAACCTGTCTCACGACGGTCTAAACCCCGCTCACGTTCCCTATTAGTGAGTGAACAATCCAACGCTTGGTGAATTCTGCTTCACAATGATAGGAAGAGCCGACATCGAAGGATCAAAAAGCGACATCGCTTTGTACGCTTGGCCACCACAAGCCAGTTATCCCTGGAGATGTACGCGACACAGTGCGAGGCCGTGCGTACATCGGGGATGGAGCCAGGGATGGAGCCGCGGCGCCCGGACCGTGTCTCCCCCTCGGGGCCGCGTCCACGCGGGCCGAGCACGCGCGGGCGAGGCCAGCGGAGAGCCGCGGGGTGATTTAACCCTGGTCTGGTCCCGGTTTGGTCCAGGTCGTGTCCAGGTTTAGACCTGGTTTAGACCTGTTCTAGACCTGGTTTAGTTCTGGTCTAGACCTGGTTTATTCCACTTTTAGTCCTGGTCTAGTCTCTTAGCCAATCAGGATGCAGAACACACAGTATAGTTACACTATAAAAAAAATGTTACACTATAAAAAAAAAAAACTTGAAACGGAAAGAACGGTGCCTCGGAACGAATCAGGCCTTTTCCATTGAAATAGCTACTCAACTTACGAAAAATTCACGTTACGAAACCTGTTCTGGTTTGAGGTACCACTGCATTGGGTGTTCCCACCGCCGCCTCCGACCCTCCCTCCGAACCATCACCCCCTAACATTCACATCATTCCTCATCCTCACCGTCATTGGCCTTCACACAAACCATGCACCACCACTATATAAAAAGTACATATACACATTCATCCTGTCATAAATAAATATAAAATCAGTCCCCAAGTCAGACACATTCACTCACTAAAATTCACTAAAAATAAATATACCCTCCCAAATGCTAACTACAAGGGTCCATCCATTTCGGTCCAGGCAATCACCTATCTTCTCTGGTTATTAAGTAGCTTCATAGATATGGGGACGAAGGAGTTTAAACCCATCACTGAAGGAGAATTTTGAACCAGAATCAGCTATGGATCTGAGTGACAGTTGCTCTCACTGTACACCCAGAATCTGAAGGATACTTGGTTCAAACCTCATCCCAATATACTGTAGTTTTATCTAAACCTGTGATGATAATTACTATACAGGGAGTCCTCGAGTTACGACGTTGATCCGTTCTTAAGACGCGTCGTAACCCGAATTTCGTCGTAAACCGGATTTTGCCTTTGATCTTCCAACCAAAGCACCAATAACCTTTCCATCTCAATAATTAGACCACTACGATGCTTGTTTATCACTGCCGCTTTCATAGGAGCAGATCAGAGCCCACATCAGGTACTTCCGCCCACATTGGGCACACACACGAGGCTGTCTTCTTCTCCCTACAACCACAACAGAGCGTGTTCTTCCGCCGTGCGCCGCGCGCCGCGTGCGTTTGTTTACATCTTTTACCACGCTAAACCGTGTAAGACGGAATGACGCGTAATATATACATATTTTTTTTAATGGGGGCGCGTTCGTAACCACGAAACGTCGTAACCCGAGACCGTCGTAACCCGAGGACCCCCTGTATCCCGTTCCATATACAGCTCTGGAAATAATGTGTTTGGGCAAAAGGAACATTTTTGTTTTAGTCTATAAACTACTGACAACATTTCCCCCAAATTCCAAATAAAAATATTATTGTTTAGAGCATTTATTTGCAGAAAATGACAAACGGTCTAAATAACAAAAAGATACATGTTTTCAGACCTCAAACAATGCAAAGAAACAAGATCAAATTAATTTTAAAACAACATAATACTAATGTTTACACTTAAGAAGAGTTCAGAAATCAATATTTGGTGCAATAACCCTTATTTTTAATCACAGCTTTCATGCGTCTTGGCATGCTCTCCACAAGTCTTTCACAGTGTTCTTGGGTGACTTTATTCCACTCCTGGTGCAAGAACTGAAGTAGCTCAGCTTTGTGTTTGTGTTGGAATTCAACAAACGCTGGAATGGAATGGCTGTAATACATGTAGAGATGCTGATTTCAGAAAAAAATGCAGTGGTCTCTTATTTTTTTCTAGAGCTGTATGTTTTGGGGGGTCAGTATTTATGTTTCTTTGTACTAATAGGGAATTTTTTGTTATGTTTTGCACTTTTCTGAAGATTTGAGCTGTAGTGGGTTGAGTAAACAACTACTGTGACTCATTAAGCGTTTCATATATTAATTGCAGCTTATTCATTACCAATACTCTACATATACAATAGATGTTTTGGGGAAATCCTGTTGTTTTAGGGTGGCATAATGTTTTTTAATGTTCTTGTTTAGCTTATTTTCTTCAGCAATATATCATACTGCAAAATGTGTTACTGTGACAGGCCTAGTTGTTTTTCAGTTTTGACAAGAAGGGCATCTTAAAGAAAAAGTGCCAGCTTGAATAATTGTTTGAGAAAATCCTGTTCTAGGGTGGCATAATGGTTTTTAATATGATCATTTATCGTGTGCATTTTCTTCAGTGATATATCGTATTTCAAATTTGTACTTGTAGCTCACTTTTGTCAGGAAGGGCATCTGGCGTAGAAAAAAGTTCTAGCTGCTTTCCTCAGTTCTGTATGATTTTTGTGTGATAAATGGAAGTAGAGCAGTGATTTTTTTTTTTTAAACAGAATTATGACGTCTCCCATGTGCCAGCCTTCACGCTCGGCTTGTCAAGCTAATTGGCACATGAGATGATGGTTTGGAGATGATTCTGCTCTGAATTGACAAGCCTGACCAGAGTTATACCAGGTCTGCCAAGTTCTGAGTTTGTGTCGAGGGATATTTTGCAACCTATTTTGCAATGGATATACTCTATAGACTGTAAAGTGAAAATGGACATAGCTAACCCACTAGCTGTCCTGTTCCAAATAGGAAGTGAGCATTGGGGCGCTTCCAGCTCCATCAACTCTGGCTCCAATTAACTTTACATTGAAAAATCGTCTCCTCGCTCTGTAACTGCTGCTGTGAGCCTCATCATTTTGGTCTTAAAATGTTCGTATTACCCACTCCTGATGATGCATGATCCTGGTTTTTATTTAGCTATTTTATCTATTAATAAATTGCTAATATGGACCTAGCTCTAAGGCTGCGTCCCATGACTCTGTCTTACCCTTTCCCCTTCCCCTACCCCTTTATCTACGTCTTTGTCTTTCCCCCCAAAAACGAGCTGAGAGGGCTCGGGGTACGAATGTTCCCCTAAGAAATGGGACACCACTCAATTACCGTTTGCGTCATCATCCCTTGCCTCTACCTGGCTGCTAGGTCTACAGAGGCGACAACAATTGACGCAAACAAACGTAAACAAATGTCAAGGATTATCAGGTACCTCAGCTCGACAAAAAAACTAGCTTGTTTATGTATGAAAGTTCGTCGGCTAAACAGACATCAGTACAATTAAAACCGCAACAACAGTTCACTAAAAGTAACGTAGAACATAAGTGTCATAATTGTAAACCTGCTAAACTGTTAATCGATAATTACAACTGCTGAAAATACATTTATGAGACTCCTTGGCTGCTCGATGTGACGCCTGATCTCAAAACCTGCCTGAACTTGTAGGCGTACCCCTTCGTTTCAAGGGGTATATAGCCCTTGGTCGTGGCCCTAGCCCTTGATCAAAATTAGAATCGGGACACTCCTTGCCCTCACATGAACGTGCAAAACCAAGGGGTAGGGGTAAGACGAAGGGGTAAGACAGAGAAATGGGACACAGTCTAAATTTGCTCCTATAACTGCTAGCTTCGTGAGCTTCATTTGACTGGAGCCGAATGGGTGACGTCACACTTGCTTCGTCCACTTCTTCATACGGTCAGTGGGCTGTACTTTATAGACTGGACATTCACAACACCCGGGCAGTGAGAGACATCGCCCATGTGATTAAGAGTATGAATTTGTAATGGAAAAAGAAGTCTTGATATGATGAAGAAGAGGAGAGGCTGAGGAGGCTGTTAGGATGGCTTTGTTGCTGTGGTGGAAATGAGACTGCTGAAATGGTAGTCACCGTTCAGATAAAGTAATGTAAGCGATCGTGTGTGGTAAGGCATCCCGTATAAAATCCCCCATAATCTGATCCTCTAATGCCTGAAACTTGTAATATGGACTTTTGGAAGCCTTTCAAAGCGCTACACTATAGTCCTGATTCATTCACTCCATTCTCTGTGGTGGTTAGCTCCTATTGTAGCCACGGCAGCCCTGGGGCAGACTGACAAAAGCACGGCTCTAACCACTGAGCCGCTGTCTCCCTAATCCTCTGTGTTTACTCCTGACAGATCAAATACTCACGTTTTAGAAGAAAATACTACAATCTTGAAGTTGCATTTAGATCTGAATGTTTTTTTTTAACATATTAAGGAAATTATTTCAGTTATTGTAGTAGTAGTAGTAGTAGTAGTAGTAGTAGTAGTAGCAGTAGCAGTAGCAGCAGTAGTTGTTATTATAGTAGTAGTAGTAGTAGTGGTAGTAGCAGGAGTAGTAGTAGTAGTAGTATAGTAGTAGTAGTAGTAGTAGTAGTGGTAGTAGCAGGAGTAGTAGTAGTAGTAGTAGTAGTAGTAGCAGTAGTTGTTATAGTAGTAGTAGTAGTAGTAGTAGTAGCAGTAACAGGAGCAGGAGTAGTAGTAGTAGTAGTAGTAGTAGTAGTAGTAGTAGTAGTAGTAGCAGGAGCAGGAGCAGTAGTAGTAGTAGTAGTAGTAGTAGTAGTAGTAGTAGCAGCAGTTGTTGTTATAGTAGCAGTAGTAGTAGTAGTAGTAGCAGGAGTAGTAGTAGTAGTAGTAGTAGCAGTAGCAGCAGTAGTTGTTATTATAGTAGTAGTAGTAGTAGTAGCAGCAGCAGCAGCAGCAGCAGCAGCAGTAGTAGTAGTAGTAGTAGCAGTAGTAGTAGCAGTAGCAGCAGTAGTTGTTATTGTAGTAGTAGTAGTAGTAGTAGTAGCAGTAGCAGCAGTAGTTGTTATTGTAGTAGTAGTAGTACTACTAGTAGTAGTAGTAGTAGCAGGAGTAGTAGTAGTAGTAGTAGCAGGAGTAGTAGTAGTAGTAGTAGCAGTAGTAGTAGCAGCAGTAGTTGTTATAGTAGTAGTAGCAGGAGCAGTAGTAGTAGTAGTAGTAGTAGTAGTAGTAGTAGTAGTAGTAGTAGTAGTAGTAGTAGTAGTAGTAGTAGTAGTAGTAGTAGTAGTAGTAGTAGTAGTAGTAGTAGTAGTAGTAGTAGTAGTAGCAGCAGTTGTTGTTATAGTAGTAGTAGTAGCAGTAGCAGGAGTAGTAGTAGTAGTAGTAGTAGTAGCAGTAGCAGCAGTAGTTGTTATAGTAGCAGTAGTAGAAGTAGTAGCAGTAGCAGGAGTAGTAGTAGTAGTAGTAGCAGTAGCAGCAGTAGTTGTTATAGTAGCAGTAGTAGAAGTAGTAGCAGTAGCAGGAGTAGTAGTAGCAGTAGCAGCAGTAGTTGTTATAGTAGCAGTAGTAGAAGTAGTAGTAGTAGTAGCAGTAGCAGTAGCAGGAGTAGTAGTAGCAGCAGTAGCAGTGGCAGTAGCAGCAGCAGTAGCAGGAGTAGTAGTAGTAGTAGCAGTAGCAGTAGCAGCAGTAGTTGTTATAGTAGCAGCAGTAGCAGTGGCAGTAGCAGCAGCAGTAGCAGGAGTAGTAGTAGTAGTAGCAGCAGTACTAGAAATCATCCAGGTACCTAAATATTGTTTCCGTTTAGTGGTTGTCACATATTTTGTCATTTGAACGGCGTCCATTTTAGACTTGTTTAAAATGTGAAGCTAAATCAGTTGTAAAGGACAGCAGTGCCAGGCATTGATCTGAGGGGAGAGTGTGGAGCACAGCAGATAACACTGGACCCAAGTCACCCACTGAGAACAAATGTCGCTCAGCCCCACAATAAGCACTACTCACGATGCATTTAAATCAGGGAAATAAAGAGGGCAGCTTTAGAGGGTTCGTCTTGCCTTCTGTGCATGAAAGATACTAATGTTAAAGCTGCATTGTGTAACATTTCTGATGGAGGGCCTGTCAGATGCTTTTCTCCATGGAGATGTTATTTTTTTGTCTGGAATGTTTCACAGTATGGCATTAAAGTTCAAAAAGTTCAAAGTTCAAAGTCAGCGTTATGGTCAATTCTGCCGTATGTATTATGTTTCATATGTTTCTCCCTGGCCAAGCAGTGCAAAAAGACAAAATACAATATAAAGACAATACAAAAGTTATCTAAGACAGAATCTAAAAGCAGTGCAAAGAATAAATAAATACATATTTACAGATGTCCAAAAATGTGCACTGTGCATCAAAAATGTGCAATGGAAGATGCAGCAGTGAAATGTGCAGTAATGTGGAATAGATTGTGCATTAAAAATAAGATAAAAATAGATAAAAATATAAATAAATAATAATAATAATAAATAATTAAACCTTTCTATCTTCACGGAGGCCAAACCAGACCAAGCTACAGGTCAGTTCTGTGGAGAGGCAGCCCTGCTCACAGTCAGAATGCCTGTTTTTCAAACTAGTTTTGAGCAGTAAAACTACCTGTAATTGAATCAATACTATGGAACATTCCAGGCAGAGCAATCCATAGAAACGAGAAAGTTACCAAAAAGTTACACCTTTAAAGCTCCTATATTACACAGAATTGACTCTTGTGAGCTTTTAGTCAGGTTATAATGCTGTTACATCTGTTAGCTAGGGGCAGAAGCCGATGCAACCAACACAGACTGTATAAATGAACATGGCTTACCCCAAATAGGAAGTGAATATGGGCGCGCTTCTGGCTCCATCGACTCTGGTTCCAATTGACAAAACTGTCACCCCTCTCTCTGTAACTGCTGCAGTCTGTAACCGCCTCGTCATTTTGGTCTTAAAATGTTCGTATTAACCTGCTCTACATGATCCGGGTGTTTTTATTTAGCTATTTTGTCCATAAATGAATTCCTAGTCTCTATAACCGCTAGCATTGTGAGCTTCATTTGCCTGGAGTTGAACGCTATGGGTGACGTCACGCTCCCTTAGTCCACTACTTTATACGGTCTATGGTTAGGAATAGAAATGTATTCATGGAGAAAATAGCGAAATTAAAACACCAGGATCATGTAGAGCGGGTTAATACGAACATTTTAAGACCAAAATAACGAGGCTCATAGCAGCAGTTACAGAGAGAGGTGACAGTTCTTTGATGGAGCCAGAAGCGCCCCAATGCTCACTTCCTATTTGAAACGCAGCAGCAAGTAGATTAACTATGTCCATTTATATACACAGTCTGAGTGGCACTGTATCAAACCTTTGAGAATACGCGCAAAACAGAAAGACAAATTGTGTAGTAAATGTTTGGTGTCAGATTTCGTGCTGAGCTCTCATTTCACTTTTCCATGTGTCTCTGTCAGGACTCGTGTGACTCGGTATGTGCATTGTGGGCAAGTTTATGCGACTCTGCGGAGATCAAAGCCAAAAATCTCATTCATTATTTAAAGGCCTTTTCTCTTAAAGGAACACAACATTGCCTAAGCATAATATGCAATTAGCAAATCACGAAGGCACAATTTCACCACAGTTTCTTCCACAAACAACAAAATATCCTGTCTTATTCTGCATAAAAATTGCTAACCCTGTAGTTTAGATCTAAACAATGTTTTGAAATGTGATTCTTGTATTATTAGTCTTTGGCAGTTCCACAGAATATGAACTATGAACTGAATCTTTTTATTTCAACAAACAAAACAAAAACGCTTGTCAGCAGTATGTAGTTTCAATAATAGAGTTAGTATCTGATTTTCAATACTTTTGACGACCCTACCTCCCAGTGCATAAAGAATAAAAACCCTTAAAAACAAACAACAATAAACATGCATTTATTTTAGTGTGTTTTTTGGCTAAAGAGCATTGAATTGCATTTTTTAATTGAACGAGACCCAGTCAGGGTTACACCAGGGTGTAAGATGTACAGACTGTGCAAAGTACAGGCTGGAGACCCCAAGGTTAAGGTGGGAAACACCTCCGAAGGTTGCAGAGAATGACCGAGCCAAGATCCTGTGGGACTTCCAAATACAGACAGAATGGTGATGCCAGAATGGTGATGCCAACCAGATGCAGTAGTGACAAGCAACAGAACAAAGTTCTGCTCCTCACCTTCCACGGTGGTTGGTCTCTCTCTCTCTCATCCAGCTCGGGTCCTCTACCAGAGGCCTGGGAGCTTGAGAGTTCTGCGCAGTATCTTTGCTGTTCCTAGTACTGCACTTTTCTGGACTGAGATGTCTGATGTTTTTCTTGGGATCTGTTGAAGCCACTCCTCCAGTTTGGGGGTTACAGCCCCGAGTGCTCCGATCACCACGGGCACCACTGATGCCTTCACCTTCCAGGCATCAGTGGTGCCCGTGGTGAAGGCATCAGTGGTGCCCGTGGTGATCGGAGCACCACTGATGCCTTCACCTTCCAGGCCTTCTCCAGCTCTTCCTTGAGCCCCTGGTATTTCTCTAGTTTCTTGTGTTCCTTTTTCCTGATGTTACGATCGCTTGGTATTGCAATGTCCACCACCACGGCTCTGTTCTGTTGCTTATCCACCACCACTATGTCTGGTTGGTTCGCCATCACCATTCTGTCAGTCTGTATCTGGAAGTCCCACAGGATCTTGGCTCAGTCATTCTCCGCAACCTTCGGAGGTGTTTCCCACCTTGACCTTGGGGTCTCCAGCCCGTACTCTGCACAGATGTTTCTGTACACTATGCCCGCCACTTGGTTGTGTCGCTCTATGTATGCTTTCCCTGCCAGCATCTTACACCCTGCAGTTATGTGCTGGACTGTCTCAGGAGCCTCTTTGCACAGCCTACACCTTGGGTCTTGTCTGGTGTGGTAGATCTGGGCCTCTATTGCTCGGGTGCTCAAGGCCTGCTCCTGTGCAGCCAGGATGAGGGCCTCTGTGCTGTCCTTCAGACCAGCCCTCTCCAGCCATTGGTAGGATTTCTTGATATCAGCCACTTCAGGACTTTTTGTCCTGCCATGATGGTCCCTCCAGCACCTCTTCCTCTGCACTCCACTGTCTGAGGCATTCCTTGAGCACATCATCTGTCGGGGCCTTGTCCTTGATGTACTTATGGATTTTGGATGTTTCATCCTGGACAGTGGTTCCCACACTCACTAGTCCTCAGCCTCCTTCCTTCCGGCTCGTGTACAGTCTCAGGGTGCTGGATTTGGGATGGAACCCTCCATGCCTGGTCAGAAGCTTCCGTGTCTTAACGTCTGTGGTCTGTATCTCCTCCTTTGGCCAGCTTATGATTCCTGCTGGGTATCTGATCACTGGCAGGGTATAGCTGTTTATTGCCTGGGCCTTGTTCTTGCCATTGAGCTGACTTCTTAGGACTTGCCTAACTCGTTGCAGGTATTTGGCTGTAGCCGCTTTCCTTGTTGCCTCTTCAAGGTTGCCATTTGCTTGTGGGATACCAAGGTACTTGTAACTGTCCTCAATGTCTGTTATTGTTCCCTCTGGGAGTGAGACCCCCTCTGTGTGGACTACCTTCCCTCGCTTGGTCACCATCCTACTACATTTCTCAAGCCCGAATGACATTCCAATGTCTGTGCTGTAGATCCTGGTGGTGTGGATCAGTGAGTCGATGTCTCGCTCACTCTTAGCGTACAGCTTGATGTCATCCATGTAGAGGAGGTGACTGATGGTGGCCCCATTTCTAAGTCGGTATCCATAGCCAGTGCTTTCAATGATTTGGCTGAGGGGGTTCAGACCTATGAGGAACAGCAGTGGGGACAGTGCGTCTCCTTGGTATATGCCACATTTGATGGAGACTTGCGCAAGTGGCTTGCCATTGGCTTCAAGGGTGGTTTTCCACAACCGCATTGAGTTTGCAATGAATGCCCTTAGAGTCTTATTGATATTGTACAGCTCCAAGCACTCAGTGATCCATGTGTGTGGCATTGAGTCATAGGCTTTCTTGTAATCAATCCATATATATATATATATATATAGAGAGAGAGATATAGATATAGATATATAGATATATAGATATAGATATAGATATAGATAGATATAGATATAGATATAGATATAGATATAGATAGATAGATATAGATATAGATAGATATCGATATATACATATATATAGATAGATAGATATACATACATGCACACACACATACATACCCAGTATATACACAGTATTAACCCGCTCTACATAATCCTGGTGTTTTTATTTCATTTTTTTGTCTGTAAATATGGAACTCTGCTCTGCTATGGGTGACGTCACTCTCCCTTAGTCCACTTCTTTATACAGTCTATGTCCAATGCGCATCCTCTTCGCAAAGTTTGTTAGATAAACTCAAATTTTTAGATAGAATCAGCAATGAGTTTGGTCTCTTAATCTTGTCAGTACAGGATCAAGCTTACACCAGGGCGGGAGCAGGTGGAGCGCTGTGTTCATGTAGATGTAGACTTTGATGTGGTGCTGATCAGGGACTTTCAGGTTTGACTGTTTGAGGTTTGGCTCCAAAGACCGCACAGGGAAAGGCCTTTTATCTGAGATCTCACGCTGCAAAAACACCAGTGGGAAATCAGTTTTTATTGTGCTGGAATAAAATGTTAGCTGTAACACGAGAAACCTGATAGGCGTCTCCTTGTTATATTTTCTGCCTTTGTAACTCTAGTAGTAATCTAGCTCATTGGCTTTTTAAAGGACCCATGTTACGCTATTTTCTGATCTGTTATAATGGTGTTTCCTCATCACAAACAGAACTGGAGTTGTGTTTTGTTTCATTCACACATGTTTAAAGGCAAAGTAACGTTATTTTACAATCTGAGCCTTCTTTCGGTAATAAACCAAGTAGTTTTACTCACCCATAGCATTTTTCTGTCAATTGGAGCAGTATCGCAGAACTTATGTTGAGCCGTTCTGTTCTAGTAATGATCCCGTATCTGTTAACATGGTGCTGTATCATTTGCTCGGGGCATTACTTTGCGGTCTCCAAATAACACAAACTTTAGCACTTTTCAAATCATAGAAGCCCGATGTCTTAATGAAAAATTTCGTTTGAAGCAAAAGTGGCCTGTAATCCGAGATTTAGCCATAGTTTCGAGTAGATGAGGACGCCAGTGCGCATGCGCGGAGTGCTCCGGGGACCCAAATAGGAAACGCAAAGCTGAAAACTATGGATAAACCTCGGATTACAGGCCACTTTTGCTTCAAACGAAATTTTTCATTAAGACATCGGGCTTCTATGATTTGAAAAGTGCTAAAGTTTGTGTTATTTGGAGACCGCAAAGTAATGCCCCGAATACAAATGCTAACAAATGGTAACAGAAACGCCACAACGTAACTTTCTTCAAACAGCTCCAAATGACACGAACGTGATATGGGTGAGTCAAACGACTTGTTTTATTACCGAAAGAAGGCTCAGATTGTAAAATAACGTTACTTTTCCTTTAACACACAAATCCTGCATATTTAGGCTGACTCAAACGGAAAGTGCTCTGTTCCACCTTGTGATGTCATGTGGTAATACAGGATGTGCTCCACTTTGTTTTTAAACTCTGTACACCTTTAGCTCAACTGGTAAGTCACCCGAGGGACCTGGGTTCAAATCCCCCCTGGGCAATGAGCAAGCCAGTGTGGGTCTTTGGGCAAGACCCTTCACGGGGCCCCGGGCGCCTGAAAGATGAGCTGCCCACTCCTCCTTAAAAGGATGGGTCAAATGCAGAAAACTATTTTCCCTATGGGGATAAATAAAGGATTTCTCCTCCTCCTCCTCCTCCTCCTCCTCCTTCTTCTTCTTCTTCTTCTTCTTCTTCTTCTTCTTCTTCTTCTTCTTTCTTTTGTGTTTTTGCGGAGCAGGATCTAGTGTATTATAAGATCTTTAAAGGTGCATTGTGCAACTTTTCTGTTGGAGGGTCCATCAAATGCTTAAAGGAAAAGTAACGTTTTTTACAATATGAGCCTTATTTCGGTAATAAAACAAGTTGTTTTACTCACCCATAGCACTTTGGTGTCATATGGAGCATTTCCGGAGATGTTTTAGATTAGCGTTAGGCTAACGCCGTTAGCCTAGCGCGACTTATAGCCATAGCGCGGGACATTCCCCGAGCATGTAATATGCCCCGTGAGGGCTCCAAATAACACAAACTTTAGCACTTTTCAAATCATAGAAGCTCGATGTCTTTAGTCTACGATTTTGTTTGGTCAAAAGTGGCCTGTAATCCGTGATTTAGCCATAGTTTCGAGTAGATTAGGACACCAGTGCGCATGTGCGGAGTGTGCTCTCAGCTCCCGGGACCCAAACATGGAACGCAAAGCTGAAAACTATGGATAAATCTTGGATTACAGGCCACTTTTGATTCAAACAAAATCGTAGAGTAAGACATCGAGCTTCTATAATTTGAAAAGTGCTAAAGTTTGTGTTATTTGGAGCCCGCACGGGGCATATTACATGCTCGGGGAATGCCCCGAGCTATGGCTATAAGTCGCGCTAGGCTAATCTAAAACATCTTCGGAAATGCTCCATATGACACCAAAGTGCTATGGGTGAGTAAAACAACTTGTTTTATTACCGAAATAAGGCTCAAACTGTAAAAAACGTTACTTTTCCTTTAAATCCATGGAGATGTTATTGTTTTGTCTGGAATGTTTCACAATATGGCATTAAACTTTTCTATATTAATGTAGACTAAACCAGACCAAGTTACAGGTCAGATCTGTGGAGAGGCAACCCCGCTCACAGTGAAAATGCTTGTTTTTATAGGTACTTTTGAGCTGTAAAACCACCTGTTATATCTAATTGTGAATAAACTGTTAACCCTGTAGTTTAGATCTGCACAAACATGTTCTGAAATGTGATTCTTGTATTAGTATGTTCGTCTTTTTGTCAATTCTCCTGGATGCGAAAAGTGAACAGAATCTTATTATTTTTGCCCTTGTCCAATTTGTTCCAAAACAACTGAACTCCTCCATGCACAGTCCTCTTGTCATTTCAAAGTCTCTATGTAAGACGCTTGTGTGTTGTTTCCTGACTATACTTGTATTCACACCGGTAGATGAGCAGGCACCACTGTATACCTCAGTAAATGAGATGTCCACAAATAGTAACAGTCTGACCTTTTCTATAGCTCTGGAGAAGCCTGTTTCATTTAGCTGTATGCTGGATATTAGAAAAGATGCATCTCCCCATTAGCTTCCTGCAAAAACAAGATTATTATCATCAGGTGAAAACAGGTGGACGCACAAAAGAACAATATTTGAGATGCGTTTGGAATGACAGTAGTGTGGCAACTAAAAGGTTATAAATACCTACTTCCAACCTAGGGATGCAAATTATCGATTAATTCATTAATTGATAGTTGATTGACCTTATCGATCGATTAACGATTAACTGATAAGCGGTGTTTTTCACCTGAATTTTAGTGTTTCAATAGGGTCTTTAAGAATATAAGCTATAGTAACATAACACTGAGTCATAAATATATCATAGTATTATTATATTGTATATTCCTCAATTAATTATTCCTTAGTAAAAAGCAGACAAATGTATTGATGCTGAATAACAAAATACAGTAATCCCTCGCTCTATCGCGGTTTGCAGATATTTAATTTTTTTTTTCAAATTTTTTTTATAGTGTAACATTTTTTTTATAGTGTAACATTGTGTTCTGTCCTGATTGGCTAAGAGACTAGACCAGGACTAAACGTGGACTAAACCAGGTCTAGACCAGAACTAAACCAGGTCTAGACCAGGTCTAAACCTGGACGGGACCTGGACTAAACCAGGACTCGACCAGGTCTAGACCTGGACTAAACCAGGATTAAACCACCACGTGCTGCTGCTGGTTTCGTGCGGCTGGTTTGTGGCTCGGGCCCCGAGCCACAAACCAGCAGCGGCACGCATTCCGGGCGCCGCGGTTCGATCTCGCCTCGCGCGTACACCCGGGGCTGCTGAGCAGTGCCGTTGGCGCCTGTGGCCGGCTGTGAGTCGAGCTTGGCGCAGCGCGGTGCGCGGTTGCCTTGTTTCGTGACCACCCGGGTGCGCGTGTCCGCAATTAGCGATTAATTACAATTAATGCATTTTGTTCGACCAACGTCTTAATCGACAATTAATCGTTAATCGATTAATTGTTGACATCCCTATTCCAACCTTTTATCAGCCATTCCCAAAGAGTGCTGTGCCATGCCCCCTACCGATACAAACATCACACAGGGCTTCTATAATACTATTTTACATATAAAATAATATGTAGATTATATTAGATTTGATTTATATTAAAACATTGTACTTCCATGGGTTTAATATGTTTAGAAGATTCATTGCGTCGTCTTATTTCCCTGATGAGTTATACACACTATCATCAAAGGTGGGGTGGTCAATTTGATTCTTGTCAGTGTTAAAAATTGTATGTATTTCCCCAAAGAGTATACACTATCGGAAAAACAGCACCAAATTAGACTCTCCACACAACAAGCAAATAAAATTTTGTAACTATCTAACAAGATATTTCTTTATATTTTTTAATTTATTTTAGTACTGTATTAAGTCCATGGAAACTTTGTGTTTCCTTCAAATGGGATTTGTAAAGAGCCAAAAAGCTTATTTACCTGATATTTCAGCAGTAGCACTTCTGCCTTCGCCAGAGGTGTCAGTCTAATAAATCTGTCAGATCCATCAAACTGAACATGCCAACAGTTGACCAGAGACATGTCACAGCAGTCAGATGACTCTGACTATCGTAATTTCCGATACTTTTTTTCTCACACTTTGAACCCTGCGTCTTATACAACGATGCGGCTAATACTGTATATGGACGGATTATTTCTTTATGCACAGTGCAGAAAAGTGCCACTGTCTGTGCGGTGAACATGAAATTACAACACTAGGGAGAGCTGTTGTCAGCACTAAAACAGTTTATCACCATGTGATAAAATAAATTCTGATGCTAAATGAGCATTATTGAGTGGGATATGTCTTACCTGTATGCGCTAAATGCAGGTGAGGCGTAAATGACGAAAAGAAACGTCTCAAACTTCAGTAGCCGGACATACACTCATACCTGATCGATACAACTATCCCTGCCCCCGGGACAGCCTGAAATCTGCTGAAATCCTACGAGACACTGACATGATCCCAGACACGGACATGATCCTAGACACGGACATGATCCCAGACACGGACATGATCCCAGACACGGACATGATCCCAGACCCTGGCATGATCCCAGACACGGACATGATCCCAGACATGGACATGATCCCAGACCCTGACATGATTCCAGACACGGACACGATCCCAGACACGGACACGATCCCAGACACGGACACGATCCCAGACACTGACATGATCCCAGACACGGACACGATCCCAGACACAGACATGATCCCAGACACTGACACGATCCCAGACATGGACATGATCCCAGACCCTGACATGATCCCAGACCCTGGCATGATCCCAGACACGGACATGATCCCAGACATGGACATGATCCCAGACCCTGACATGATTCCAGACACGGACATGATCCCAGACACTGACACGATCCCAGACACGGACACGATCCCAGACACAGACACGATCCCAGACACAGACATGATCCCAGACACGGACACGATCCCAGACACTGACACGATCCCAGACATGGACATGATCCCAGACCCTGACATGATCCCAGACACGGACATGATCCCAGACATGGACATGATCCCAGACATGGACATGATTCCAGACACGGACATGATCCCAGACACTGACACGATCCCAGACACGGCCACGATCCCAGACACGGCCACGATCCCAGACACTGACACGATCCCAGACACGGACACGATCCCAGACACTGACACGATCCCAGACATGGACATGATCCCAGACCCTGACATGATCCCAGACATGGACATGATCCCAGACCCTGACATGATTCCAGACACTGACACGATCCCAGACACGGCCACGATCCCAGACACGGACACGATCCCAGACACTGACACGATCCCAGACATGGACACGATCCCAGACACTGACACGATCCCAGACATGGACATGATCCCAGACCCTGACATGATCCCAGACATGGACATGATCCCAGACCCTGACATGATTCCAGACACTGACACGATCCCAGACACGGACACGATCCCAGACACGGACACGATCCCAGACACGGACACGATCCCAGACACGGACACGATCCCAGACACAGACACGATCCCAGACACGGACACGATCCCAGACACGGACACGATCCCAGACACTGACACGATCCCAGACACGGACACGATCCCAGACGGGGACACGATCCCAGACACTGACATGATCCCAGACACAGACACGATCCCAGACACTGACACGATCCCAGACACGGACACGATCCCAGACACAGACACGATCCCAGACACTGACACGATCCCAGACACAGACATGATCCCAGACACAGACACGATCCCAGACACTGACACGATCCCAGACAGGACAGCGGCTCTTTCTGCAGGAGACATGCGCAGTAGAGAGTGAAGTGACGGGGTGCAAGAGCGAGACAGACAGGTGAAGACAGACAGGTGAAGATGGTACTTTGATTTTGTTTTGAACAATTATTTTGCGCTTCATGCACACCCCCTCCTCATGAAAAACACATGAAGAAATGCATATGATGCAGCTTTACAGCTAAAGGCAATTGATCTGGCTGTCGAAGAAGGAAAAAGAGCTGCTGCACATGAGCTTGGCATCGATGAGTTGATAGTGAGATGCTGGCGACAGCTTTCAGAGGCAGTAAAAGCAGATGCTCTGAACTTGAAAACGTTCTTGAAGACGTGGACACCTGCGGCTTATAGACAGGTGCACTTAATAGTCCGGAAATTATGGTACATTTCAAATCTCTGCAAAATACTTTTACTTTTTACTCTTGAAGTTTGTTTTTAAACAGGTACGTCATTACTTTTACTTAAATCGATTTTTTCATGTGATACTATTACTTGAGTAACTTCTTGTCCTTGTTTTTGTTGTTGGACCTTGTTTTACTTAAGTAACAAAATTGAGTACTTCACCCACGACTGCAAATAAATCCCCTTGTTTACTGCCTGGAAATGTTTGCATTACATAACCCACGAGAAGAAAAGTCTCGAAAACGCTGCCTCCCTGACGCTGTTGGAGAAGACCGCACTGGAGACCTCACAAACTTGTACTTCTGAATTATTCACACGCGCTACTTGAACTTTTCCTTAAACTATTTGAGCATTGCTTGGAAACCCGCTCGACAGGCTGCCTTTTGACAAACTGGCAGCCCACGGTTTTTGACGCACATCACAACATGGAAAATGAAAGAGAGAAAGAGAAAAAAAAAATCAACACCAACTTGGAGGAACTGCTGAATTTTTCACACCTTTCCAGGTCTAGAAGTTTCAAAATTCAACTTGTGGCACCATTTTGCGTTCGGCTAAAGGACTTGTGATCCAGCGGTGGGTGACGGGCCAAGATAACCAAAGCAATCCTGTAATAATCGCCACTACCAGGATGTTGCAAGCTAGCGTTCTAGGGGATTAGCGCTCTCTCAAGCTCCACTGTACAACCGAATGTAAGGTTGGAGCTAAAAATAGGAAGAAGAAAAAATATAGCAGCAGCAGCTTCAAAGAGCATGGATAAGTACGAGAGGAATAAATGGTATTTTGTGAAACATGTGTTTCAATAATGTCATTTTTTGTAGAGCAATTGCAAATTGCAAGGATGAGAACATTTCTGACTTATAAGTGCCTTTGAGCAAACCTGTGTCTTGCTTTGACTTGAATGTTTCACAGTATGGCATTAAACCTTTCTATCTTTATGGAGATCAAACCAGACCAAGTTACAGGTCAGATCTATGGAGAGGCAACACCGCTCAGTCAGAATGCCTGTTTTTCTAGGTATTTTTAAGCTAAAAACACACCTATAACTTAATAATGTATGTAATGTATATAGCTGTTAAATGTCATAGGGCGGAACATTCCAGGCCAGTGGTTCTTAACCTTGTTGGAGGTACTGAACCCCACCAGTTTCATATGCACATTCACTGAACCCTTTATTGAAAAATAAAATATTATTTTTTTCTCAAATTCAAGACACAGGTATGTTTTACTGGTGCACAAAATGAACCGTGCATTAAAGTGATACTCCGGGATTTTTGACATAGGGTCCAATTTTCTAGTTAGCCAGCGTGTAGGATATGTGTAGAGAAAGTTATTTTGCGATTTCATGCAGTCTTTGTAAAATCTGAGTTGGCTGTTGCTAAGCTAGCGAAAGTGAACGTCCTGCAGCTAGCCAGCCACTAAAATAGACATACCCAGTACAAAACAAACACCCAAACAAATCAGTTATTATGCCAGGGTATCGATTTAAATATCTGTGTTGATATAATAAGATTTTGAACGAAACGGACCTTGCTTCAAACGACTTAATTGACGCATATTGGGGGACTAGTTTCTAAGCAGCGGCGGAATTTTACTTCTCCCTCGTCAATTGTGATTGTGATGCGAACAGGTCACTTCATCAGGGACTCACCAGAGCAAAAGCCGAAATCAATCGACTAGTAGCGGATAAAAATCACAACGTGTCAACATGGTGCAGCAGTGTTCATATACCACTGGCCAAACGCTCCTACATTCAACATTTTTTTCTGGCACACCACTTACCGCATTGATAACTGGCCATTAGGTCCAGCAGGTCTAGGTCGTTTCTTCCAATTTATCTTTTCGACGCAGAAGAATGTCTCCAGTACGCCACGATTGAGATGGGGCAAGAAGTCCTGGTGCTCTGTTATGCAGACATCATTGGAAGTGCTATGGCCACCAGACACATCTAGACTTCGAAACGAAGTATCTAGCTCCAGCTCTTGCATTTGTGGGATAACTAAGTCCCACTCCCTGCAGCAAAAACATTCATCCTCGTTCTCCATAACTTCGCAATTTCGGCACTGACACCACCAATCCCCGGTTCTTCTGTCCCGGCTTTCTGCTGCAGCTTCGGCGGCGGCTGCATTTGCAGACGCGCTCTCTTGTTCTCTTGCTCTTTGTAAATCCATCTCTTTCAATTCTTCGTCCGTATACTCCGGCTCATACAAGTATGGTTCACTGGAAAAATGCAACTGCTCTTCCTCCTCATCAAAATAATCGGGCTCGCCAAACATTGACATACTTTGAACAGGCTCCGTGTGCTCACTTTTACAGTTGCGAGGTTGCTAGTAAACAAACTATTAGAGCCGGTCGGATTGGGACATGCGGGTGATATCAATCCGCGGCTGTCAAGCTTTCAATGAGGAAGTACGAATTGCTGATGATGATCAAAGGAATACATGCTTGGTTTACTTCCTTAATCATTCTATCAACACGGATATGTACATCGATACCCTGGCATAATAACTGATTTGTTTGGGTGTTTGTTTTGTACTGGGTATGTCTATTTTAGTGGCTGGCTAGCTGCAGGACGTTCACTTTCGCTAGCTTAGCAACAGCCAACTCAGATTTTACAAAGACTGCATGAAATCGCAAAATAACTTTCTCTACATATATCCTACACGCTGGCTAACTAGAAAATTGGACCCTATGTCAAAAATCCCGGAGTATCACTTTAACATCACTGTGTTCAAAAAACAAAACCAATACAATGCATGAACTCACAACAAAGTACATACCTTCTCACAATACCTTTTCACAAAGACTTTTTAAAAGGGATAGTGCGTTTTTATGTTAATCTGTATGGGTTTCCTTCTAAAAGTTAGGTGCGGTAACACTGGCTTCTCTATGACAGTTTGCGCTCAGCCCGGTTCTGCTCGCGTTCTGGAGCTCAGGTAATTAGGTCCGGTAAGTTCGCGGGGACTCGTAATAAAGCTTGTTTTTCTTCTCAAAACAAAACATTTGTCCAAAAGATAAAAGGAGAAGAACTGATTGAACTTCTCCTTTTATCATGGATTCCACCTGGACGACTGAGGGACTTTTCACGCATTTGTCCAAAAGGTGATATATTTGCGTCCCAAACGAAAAATCCAGCAGCGTAGTTAGCATTCACATATCTCGTCTTGATTCGTATCACTGCGCTCACATTAGCTGCCTGTTGCCTGTTCACTCGTAAACTTTCCCTTACGGCGGACCGCATCCGTCGTTTACTTCTGCTAAAGGTTAACAGGCTAATAATAAGTAATAGGCGCGCAGTGATACGAATCAAGACGAGATATGCGAATGCTAACTACGCTGCCGGATTTTTCGTGGACAACTGTTTGGGACGCAAATATATACCTTTGGGACAAATGTTTTGTTTTGAGAAGAAAAACAAGCTTTATTACGAGTCCCCGCGAACTTAACTGAGCTGCAGAATGCGAGCAGAACCGGGCTGAGCGCAAACTGTCAGAGGTAAGCCAGTGTTACCGCACGCAACTTTTAGAAGGAAACCCATACAGATTAACATTAAAAAAAAAAAAAAATACGCACTATCCCTTTAATACTACCACACTGAAATGTTTAAATTTTTAACCTTGTGTATTCCAATAATTAACTTATTGTATTTATGCTATTTATTATTTGTAACATTTTAACACACACACACCACCTAGTTTCCATCAGGCTACAATATTAATGAATATTTACTGCAAATCAGTGTGACTTCTGCTGTTGTCTTTGAGGGACCAGTTCAGAAATGTGTGGCTTCACCTTGGCAAGTGCCACTCACATGTTATTTTCACAGCAAAGTCTGTTCTTCTTCTTAGTTTTTATGTCCAGCATCCTCAAGAAGGATTGCTCACAAAGATATGTTGTAACAAACGGCATAAAAATATGAATCGGGTGCGTGTCTTGACCTCCGCCGAACCCCTGAGACAGACTCACCAAACCCCAGGTTAAGAACCACTGTTCCAGGCAGAGTAATGACATATCCATAGAAACAAAAAAGTGGACAGACCCCCAACCAAAAGGTTTCATGCTATACCTTTTTTTTTTTTTTGAACCAGAAGAATGAGGAAAATGTCTGACTTGTAAGTGACTTTGAGCAAACTTTATTTCCCACTTTATCATCATTAACATAAAAATACCTGCCATTAAACCTTTAAAAGCATCTCCAAGGCTCTATATTCTTGCTGTGTCTTGTGAAATCTAGTCTGTAATATAAAGTCTATATTAGCCTATGAATGCAAATGAAGTTGTTAGCTTAGAACTTTGATGGCATTTTAAAGGTCTCATATTAAGCTATTTTCCGATCTATCTTATAATATATATACTTTTCTCAGCACAGACCGGGAGCAAATCCTGCATATTTAGGCTGAGCTCTTCTCTCAAACTGAAAATATTCTGGTCGACCTTGCAATGTCATGTGGTAATGCAGGAAGTGCTCCACTGTGTTTTTAAACTCGATACACCTTCACTAGAATCATTTGGAGAATTTCAGCCCTGGAGGGGAAGTGAAACAGCATTTTGAGCTTTGGAGATGTAGACACACTATTTATTTGAATTTTAATTTATTTATGAAAGAGATCTCGATTTAGTTGGAGATGTAAAAATATGTCTTCCTCGGGGAAAGACCTAGCGGTGAAGAGGAGGAGATGGAGAGGCAGAGATGACTGATGGTTTTGCTGCTGCAGAGGTGATGTGTGAATATGGAGAGGATGAAGGGGAGGGTTGCATGATATTGGAAGTAAATCCATTGTGAGTTTTCTGATTAGAATTGCGAATGAGATAAGATTTGCAATATTTTTAAGTTGTAGGATTCTGTTCAAAGTACAATTGTAAACAACTCCAGTAACATTAAAGATCCTATACGCAAAATTGTTTTCTGTTTGAGAGACAGAAAAGAAACTCGGCCTAAATATGCAGGGTTTGTGTGGTAAATACAGTATGTGTGAATGAAACAAGGACATGTTTTTGATGAGGAAACAGAATTATAACATCAAAATGGTGCAACATGAACCCTTTAACATTTCAGAGACAAGCATTTCATTTCTAAACTACAGGTATAAAAACTGAACATTTTATTCTTTGGAGAGAACATTCTGTTGTCTACATAATTGCAGCTTGTGTGGTTTGATTACTATATTTTCTCTAAAAGAAAGTTTATATGATTTATTTGAGAGGTTTAGAAACAAAGGGTGTCAGTTTTCATATAGATATAGTGTACAGTTATGTACCTGTATCTGTTTTTTCTTTCATAACGAAGCAGTGATAGAGCTAAATTATTCCCTGATTGTGTTGAAGATGGACTGGTGTGAGCAGTGTGTTTCAGTTTTGTTTTTTCCTCGAGTGATGCAGAAAGAGGGAGCCACTGTTTGCATGAATGGTCATGTATGTTAGCTCAAATGTTTTGGATTTGACATGGAAAGTAAGACAAATTTGGTTACATGTTTTCCTTTGGGAGGGTTTTATAATTGTTCTTTTTTTCCCTTGATGTAATATTGGGTTATAGAAAGTAGCCCAAATGAAAAGGACACTGCAGTAGAGGTAAGATCGGGCCTAAAAAATCCAGCCCGACCTGACCCGGCCCGCGGGTATTAAAGCCCGACCCGGCCCGAACCCGACCAATTAACTTGATTTGCAGGCCCAAGCCCGAAGCAAACCCGAAATTTCATATTTTATTTGTGAGGACTCGGGAGGAGGAGGGGTGATTTATGATAACAAATTAAAGCCTGTCTTTTGTAACGAAATCTAAGTTAAACAAGACTGTATAAACATTTACATCTTTTATATTTCTGTTTCTGCAGAGGGTACATTAACCGACAATTTTCCATCATTGACGGATTTTTTAAAGAGTTGACGGGAAAAATTTAAGGCCGTCCGTCATTTTGACGGGTTGAAAATTGGGCCATAAACCACAGCAGCAGTACGTCCTTAAGAATCTAGCACGGCACTTTAAGAAAGAGAAGCAGAGAGACAAAGAAGAACAATGACGGGTGGATAATAGACAGAGACAGGAGTCATGTTTGTCTTTTCAGTTCTCCTGTCTTTAGTTTATCCTTAACTTCTTGCTCCTCCATATTGGGGATACCAGGTCAAAATAGATGCGGACTTGCGGAGGGGAAGATTATTAACTCATTCACTGCCGGCCTGTTTTCAGAATTCTAACCCCAGAGTGCCACAGGTTTCAGTAGAATTTCACTGATTTTCCAAGACCCACAGAATACTGAGTTCTTTGACTATATAAACATGGGACACATCAAAATAAAGTGTCGACTCTCTTCTTTCACCTGGAAAAAAATTATGTTTCTAACCTTTTCGGTTCTCAAATAACTGATAGTAGAACATAGGGAAGTTTCAGCAAAAACACTGGTTTTTGAGCAAGAAATGGAGAAAACGAGCGTTTAGTTCAGAGAAGGATTTCGAGCAGATCAGTGACTTTGACATCAATATTTATCGATTTAGTGACACCTCAAACATCTAAAATAACAGAGAAAGAGATTTTTGATGACAAAGTACATTTTTTATTTACAAATATAAGAATATAAGGCTCTGTGAATCCTTCAACTCAATTGTGCCAAGAGATGTTTACAGGATATAATATCTTTTCATATAAAATAGAACTTTGTCACTTCACAACAATATTGAGGCTCAGAGTACACACTCATATACACACACACACACACGCACCTACATACACACACACACACACACATATATACGTATATGTACATACACACAAGCCCATGCATAAACCTTTACACACACACAGCTACACACGCACATACACACACGTGCGCGCCGCACGCGCGCGTACACACGCACGCACGCACACACACGCACACATATAAACTCAATTCTTCTCATCTCGTGCCTCTTTGGAGAGCAGAATCCAAGTCAGTAAACTTCTTTGGCACTGTCGTAGTTCTCTGCTCTGCTGCGCGGAGCAGGGAGTCCCCCTGCTCCGCGCAGCGCGATCAGGACACGCCCCCTGCCTCAGCCAGAGCAGATCTCTGCCCCGACATCGCTGCGTGTCTCTGTGATCCTCTGATCCGGGATCTTGGGTCCCAAAAGCGATCAAACCGCTCCGTAGGCGCTGATCAACAGTTATCTGCTTTTCCGGGTTCACTCGCCTCACCATCTTACTCCATTCGCCTCCACTCGCACTCCACAGTACACACACACTACACTCCTCTCCTCTCCCGCCTCTCCGATCGGCAGATAATGATACAAGATCGCCACCTACAGGTTGGGAAGTGTGAATTACACCTTCAAAGCTGCTCCAGGTCGTATCCTAGCAACCCCCGCTGAAAAACGTCCTTGACGAGTTTATTCGTCACGGCACTCAACGTTCGGATTCAACATGACGAGAAAACTCGTCACCGGCAGTCAATGAGTTAAGAGAGCGGCGTTCACGTGCGCAGAGCATGCTCTGGCTCTGCGGCTCCTGTTTAGTAGTTAAATAGCAATGACATTACAGCGCCTTCTCTGTTTTATCCAAATTATTTATTTTAAAACAAGTATTCCTTAGTTTAGTATCCACACATCGTTTTAGTATACATTTTTATAAACATATATTTATTTTTAAAAAGTCAGCGAGAGTGAAGCCCGGCCCGACCCGACCCGAAGCAATGATTGACATTTTAGGCCCGACCCGAATTTCGGGTCGGGTCGGCTCGGGCTCGGGCTCGGGCTTAAGATCTTACTTCTACACTGCAGATTGTCTCCTCCCCTCTATTGTGTCGACTCTGAGACTGACCTGCTTCTTACGCACTGTGAAGAAAAACTTGCATTTTAGGTTTTAATACCATGTTTTAAAGGTACACTGCCATGTCTCTTCGTTGAGATGTACCACAATATGGCATTAAACTTACCTATCTTCATAAGTACATGCATGTGACACCACCAGGCCAAATTGCTTTTCAGATCTGCGCAGAGGCAAGCCCACCCAAAGTTCAAACACATTCTTTTTACGGTAATTCTGAGCAATAAAATGCTGTTAATTAAATCAGTGCAGGATAGATGACTTTAATGCCATACAACATTCTGGGCAAAGAGAAAACATTTCCAGGAGACAACCATGCGATAGACCATTCACCAGAAAAGTTACACAATGCACCTTTAATGTAGCCCAAATCAATAATTGTTTGTGTAATTGTTCTTGGTTATTAATCTTGATTAGTAGATGTGGTTTTAGTATTACAGTCCCATACGCATTCCTTCATCAGTTTGTGTATTAGGATTAATTATTGTGACATTTGCGAGCATGAATGACCAAGAAGCAATTTCTCAGAAGCTTCACTGTGTCCTTTAAACAAATATATCACACTAAACAAAAGATGAAACACTGCCATTTACATTTAGAACCAAAGCAAACAACAAATAATAATGAGCTCGAAAGAACAATTACAAAAATTACAAAAAGATTAAAGACTATATTACACAAAACTGACTCTTGGCTTTAAGCCATGTTCTAATGTTATTTCCTCATCAGAAACATACCCGGAGTGGTAGGGTACCCGATACTGGTATCCGGTATCGGCCAGATACTTCATTAATATACTCGTACTTGTACTCGTCAACCATTGGCCAATACCATGCACCGATACCACTACTAGACGACATAGCTCACCATTACTGTAACGTTCAGTATGCCATTTGTTGTTTTACCAATCTCAAATGCATAGGGGGAGACAAAGAGTCAAAAAAGTACTTGTCCAATGTCCAGAGAAAAAGACATGCCTAGTAAAATGCTCAAACAAACTCCGACACGCCATGCTGGCGAATATGCCGAATTCATCAAGGCTAACAGCCGCCAACACCAGCCAACTTTATCGGAAGAGTTAAAGAAGGAGGAGAAAATGTCCAGAGATGGCCCCCGGGCAAAAAAACCAAAACGAGGCACTTACTGAGTTTATTGCGCTAGATGACCAGCCCTTTTCAGTTGTGGACAATATTGGATTCCAGCAACTGACAGATACTGACAGATATAGCCCATATACGATCTACCCAGTCGCCGTTTCATCACAGACGTGATGTTGCCTAAAGTTTTCGATGGTGTCAGGACTCACGTGAAGTCGCTGGTACGTGACATCAAGTCCGTAAGTTTCATCACCGATATTTGGAGCAGCAGCGTCTGCCCAATGTCGCTCTTAAGTTTGACAGCTCAGTGGATAGATGAAGCGTTTTCACTGTTTGCAAAGTGGTAGATATGCATAACTTATAATGAGAATAAAACTAAAACCTGCATTTCCATTTATTTATTTATGGTGGGTGGGGGTTAAAAAGCATTGGTATTGGTACTCGGTATCGGCAAGTACTTAAATGTTTGTACTCGTACTCGTATCGGTTTTCAAAAAAGGGGTATTGGTGCATCCCTACGGAGTGGTGTTTTGTTTCATTCACACATGTTTGAGTAATCATTTTTTATTATTTTGTCTACATCACCAAAGCTCAAACTGCTCTGTTCCACCTTGTGATGTCATGTAGAGGTAGTTGGCACAGCTACCTTTTACCTTTATTTCAGTAAATTATTCAGAAAATGATTCTAGTGAAGGTGTATGGAGTTTAAAAACACAGTGGAGCACTTCCTGTATTACCACATGACATCACAAGGTGGAACAAAGTGTTTTCAGTTTGAGAGAAGAACTCAGCCTAAATATGTGTGTACTTATTGTGTGTTGAATGTGTGAATGAAACAAAACAAAAAATAGCGTAATATAGACCCTTTAAAAGATAAAACATCAATATTCCAACCAAAACTGTATTCTTATAAGCTATTCACAATCACAGTAGTCATTTTTCTCACCTGGCTGAATATCATAATTTCAACCTCCAACACTCAGTAAGTATTTATAAGTTTAAGCCCTCCTCTCACCTACCTCAATTCCGCTCAGAACTTCAGTAACTCCTCTAATCCTTGCTCTGCACCCAGCTAAACGTGACTTGAAATTTTCGAACCACTGCAGGTACACCTCTCCTCCTCTTTGAAGTCTTTCACTCCTCTCTCTCTGTCCTCCCTCTCTCCCCCCGCGGTGGACCCTCCTCCGTTCGGAGATTAGCTTCACGCACGCTTTGTTGCTAATCGGGTAGAAGACGTTGGAGTTTTGGTAGGGTTTGGTTTGGAACTGTGTGGACTGCAGGTAAGTTAGGCCTGGGGAGATGGGGGTTTAGACTCGCTTGCTCCCACGGGGGCCAGTCGGTGAAAATGGAACGTCAAAAGTGTGAAGGCAGGCACTGTGATACCAAATGTTACAATGTACAGCAGTGAAGTGAAAATGGGTTAAGGCCAGTTCAGTTTAAAATGAAAGAAAATAAACACAGCTTACATAACTTGGTGTGGAGTGGAATATTTTTTTTGTCAAGCCACTCATGTAAGAAAAAAAAAAAAACATGTTATTCCATTTGCTGGATTTCAATGATAGTTTTACATTATACACAATGGAAGATTTTACAGTTTTAGTGCACTTAACGATTGGAGCGATTAAAAAAAAAATACAAATTTGATGATACTGCTGAGGATCTTGAACCTGGTACAGATCTTGACAAACTGGTATATGGTTTAGCTTGAAACCTATCCAAAAACCAAAAAGCAAACTTAATGCGCTGGATCTATTGATCTGGGAATTAAACCCAGGACCTTGTCTGGGATCCAGAATAGACACTTCAATACATTATGAAGATGTCAGTCTAGTCACCGGTGAATCTCTCTGTTTTGAGATGGGTGTTACTGACAGGTGGATTAGCCAATCAGGGAAACGCATAGTCCATCTGTATTGGGAAAAAATAAAGGAAAAAAAATATTACTTGGGACTGAAAAATGAACAAGCAGAGCACTAAAACTCTTTTAATCTGAGGAGAGATAAATTAGATTTTATTTGTTTATGACCAGTGAACCTCATGTCTGGGCTTGAGGCGTGATGGAGGCTGTGGGGACCAGACTGATATTGATCCGTATAAAACTCCAGAGAGATCATTCTGGATTTCTCAGGCAACCCAGAACCTTCTTAATGTAAATATGAGCAAATTAACTCACCCTAACCATAACTAACTATGAAGCTTTGCAATCGTTATTAGATTTGCGATTTATGTTGAGTTTAGTAAGTTTAAACACAGTCTTTTAAACACAGTCAAAAGGGAACTGTCACAAAGACTGAAACATGAACTGACAAACAAATACAAGAATTACATTTTAAAACATGCTTGTACAGATTTAAACAGTTTTATGCAGAATAAAATTGTGGTGAAATTGTGGCACTTAAAAAATTGCAGTATTTGCATTTCCTAATTGGGCATTGACATTTTTTGATTGTGCAAAATTAAATAAAATGTGAGGAGTGAGTTCTTGCATCTTTGGAACCAGAATACAGTGGTACCTCACCTTACGAAAGACCCAACAAACGAAAATTCCAAGTTACGAAACGCCTTCACGTTAAATTTTGGTCTCTAGATACGAAAGAAAATTCAAGTTGCGCGCTCAGCCACACACATTATACGCTTTTCTCAGACTGGATTTAAACTTTTCTCACATTTGTCTCTCGTTTAAACACTCAAACTTTCATAGATTTTCACCAAAATGTATTAATAGTGAAGTGTGGGGGGAAGGGGGAGGGGGGAGAAGACTGCGCGTGGACACATCTGTGAGAGCGCAGCATGACCCGGCGCGGGGCTGTGAGCACCCTCCTCTAGACCAGGTTTAAACCAGGTGTAAACCAGGATTAAACCAGGATTAAACCACCTTGCAAGCGTTCGTTCATGCGCTCGGACTGCGTGCCGTCCCGAGGGGAGCACATCTCCTCCCCTCCTCGCTGCTCGCCTCAGCCGTGACTCGTGAGGTACACCGGTGCTGCTGCTAATAGCAGAGCTAGCACGAAACCAGGAAATAGACCCGCACGCGGCGCTTTAATCCTGGTGTCCAGTCCTGGTTTAGTCCAGGTTTAGTCCTGGTCCAGTCCAGGTATAGACCTTGTTTAGACCTGGTATAGTCCACGTTTAGTCCTGGGTCTACAGTCTCTTAGCCAATCAGGACGCAGGACACAGTGTTACACTATAAAAAAAATTACACTATAAAAAAAAACTTGGAACGGGGCCTTGGAACGAATCAGGCCTTTTCCATTGAAATAGCTACTCAACTTATGAAAAATTCACGTTACGAAACCACTTCTGGAACGAATTAATTTCGTAAGGTGAGGTACCACTGTACTATACAATACTCTTAAAGGTGCATTGTGTAACTTTTCTGGTGGAGCGTCCGTCAAATGCTTTTTTCCATGGAGATGTTCTTGCTTTGTCTGGAAGGTTTCCCAGTATGGCATTAAGCCTTTCTATCTTCATGAAGATCAAACCAGACTGGGTTACAGGTGAGATCTGTGTAGAGGCAACCCTGATCACAGTCAGAATGCCTGTGTAGTGACCGAGTGGGGGGGTAATTCATAAGCAGTAGGCAAGACACCAGTTTACAAAATGATACAAAAATTTATTATTCCATATTAAAATGTTTTAAACAATGTTTACAATTCCTTTCACTCACACACACACACAATAAAATATTAACCAAAAAAAGTTATAACTCGACCGGTGAATACGGCAATGGTACTGTCCATTAGGGGCCGACACCACGAAGGTAGGAGGCGTCCAGGCCCAGAGGAGCGACAAACTCCGCCGGGGGAAAGCTAGCTCCAGAGGGGATGACCCAATCCCACAGGGGAGGCCCGCGGGGAACTCAAAAGCCTGAAAAAAGGTAAATTTAAGACCCAACAGGGAGATTTAATAAATGGGCACGGCCCCGTGCACTCACCGAGGAGACGCTCCGCTCGGAACGAGAGGGGGGTGGAACGCAGGACACACCTGCTCTGCCTAAGCCTGCCGGAGCAACGCATGATAAGGGAACTCAGAACGAGTACATTCTAGGAATGAAATCCCGGTTTATTACTCACCCAATACAGCTTGTACACGCACCCGCCAGGGACAGCCCGCACACAGACACTGCCTACAGAAGTAGCGGTTTAGACCCAGCGTAACCAGTTTTATGAACGAATACGTCTCCACTCACCAATAAGGCAGGACGGAGCAACGTGCCGCAGCTTCAAGTCACGACCGTAGACCGGGAATTGAGCGGGTTTAAGTTAATATAAAACACGGAGCCTTCTTGTCCCAGTGGCTGCTACACCGTGTTGGATGCCAGAGGTGAGGAGAGAGTGCAACAGGTGAAACCAGTCTCCCTCATCAAGGCTTGGGGCGCTACGTGATTGGCCCGCTGGTTAAGGTGCGCGTCTCACTACATTCTGCCCCCCCCCAGTTGGATCGTCGACCCGACGATCGACTGTCTTAGACCAAATGGCCGACTCCCAAATTTGGTTGTCCAATACAGAACGAGGCAAATTGTGAGGATTAGGGTGGCAACCAGCGGTGGAACGCGCCGACCTCCGTGGGCCATCGGCTAGCGCAGGAGATGAAGGTGGCTCTGAAGCTGTCAGAAGGCCAGTGGCAGCAGCGTCAGACCTTTCCAACTG
This sequence comes from Paratrypauchen microcephalus, assembly GCA_036785185.1. Taxonomy (NCBI): domain Eukaryota; kingdom Metazoa; phylum Chordata; class Actinopteri; order Gobiiformes; family Gobiidae; genus Paratrypauchen; species Paratrypauchen microcephalus. Next base: position 2,957,024 of record JAVJIX010000036.1, on the reverse strand, counting down.
AGGCTGTAACTGGGTAGGATTCAACCTACTGGACCCACTGAACATGCCAAGCTCTGGCTCTAATGCAACTGGTTGTCCAGGTTCAATGTACCACAAGTCCTCACCAGATGATCCGCTAAGCGAACGATTGTTCCCAACTACAGGGGGAACACCACTCGGGTTAGCCTCCAAAGGGGTCACACCAATCCACGCCTTTACTAAAGAGCGATGGACCCGCTTCACCTTCGCCTGGTCATTCAGTGGAGCGATGGTGTATACAGCCCCGCCGTCCCTTGGCGCTTGCAAAACAATGTGCAAGACTGATGACCACCGGTCATGGGTTTTGCAGCGACCTCGCAAACCAGTGTTGCGCACCAAAACAGTTTCTCCTTCCTCCAGGGGCTTATCATGCACCTGTTGGTCATGCAGAACCTTCCGGCGTTCAGCAGCATGTCTCAACCGTTCCTTCGCCCCCTCAAACGCCAATTTTAGGCGGGTTTGGTGCTCCATAATCCATTCATGGGGGTCACCATCAAGAGGGTCCTCAGCCTGGCCCAACAAAAAGTCAACTGGCAGCTTTGGTTCTCGACCAAACATCAAATAGAAGGGAGATTCGCCAGTAGACTGGTGGGGGGTGGTGTTGTAGGCATACAAGATTTGTGGCAAACAGGAACTCCAGTCACGTTTCCTAGACACAGGCAACGTGCGAAGTAAGTCATGCAGGGTGCGATTAAATCGCTCGCACTGCCCATTGCCGGATGGATGGTACGGCGTTGTTCTAGATTTGGAGATCCCATAAAGATGACACAATTGTCGCAACAACAGGCTCTCAAAACAGCGTCCCTGATCTGAATGAATTCGGGAGGGGACACCAAACTTAGAAAACCAGTCAGAGACCAGAATCTCTGCCACTGTCGAAGCGCGCTGGTCCCTTGTCGGCAAGGCCAGTGTATACTTACTGAAAACATCAGTAATGACAAGCACGTCCTCAAACCCTTGTTGCGAGGGCTCCAACAAAGTGAAATCAAGTGCAAGCATCTCATTAGGTCGGGAGGCCAACAAATGGCCCATGGAAGCGCGAGCAGCTGGACGAGCATCCTTCGCGATCTGGCAACGTTCGCACTGCCTACACCAATCACTGACAACCTTTGACATCCCTGGCCAATAACATCGTGAGCGCAGGAGTGCAAGTGTTCTCGCGACCCCTTGATGTCCATGATCTTGATGCAAGTGAGTTAACACCTCCTCAATCATAGCCGAGGGTAGGAGCAACTGAAACACGGCCTCGCCACCCTCAGGGCGGTAGATCTTACGATACAACAATTCATTTCTTTCAACTAAGCGGTCCCACTGCCGGAATAAAACCAAAGCAGCAGCCGAGCAGTTCTTCTTCTCCTCTGCAGTTGGCAGTCGGCGTTGTCTCCAAAAAGTTGCTACCTCCTGAATAACAGGATCTGCGTCCTGAAGGGCCTTAACGTCGCTTGGGGAATGACTAGGCAAAGCAAACACCACAGTCTGAGTCACCTCGACCATCTGCAAAGGTGCCGCCTGCTGTAAAGAAACTGGCACCATTGACCCGGGGCCCAAAGCAGCCATGTCCTCTGGGTTAAGGTCTTTCTGGCGTGACAGGGCGTCTGCATTAACATTACTTTTCCCAGACCGATAGCGCAGTTCGAAGTCAAAAGATGCGAGTTGCGCAGCCCAGCGCTGTTCGACAGCTCCCAATTTGGCAGTCAACAAGTGGCTCAACGGGTTGTTGTCTGTATATACCACACACTTGTGGCCAAGAAGATACTCTCGAAATTTTTCACTGATTGCCCACTTCAAAGCAAGAAGTTCAAGCTTCATCGAACTATAATTTGACATGTTTCGTTCAGTTCTTCGCAACCCTCTACTTGCATAGGCAATGGGACGCACTTTTCCCTCTTGCTCCTGAGAGAGCACTGCTCCCAGGCCACAAAAGCTTGCATCCACCTCAAGGATGAATGGCAAAGTGAAGTCTGCATATGCCAGTACAGGTGCCCTTATAAGCTTCATCTTCAAGATCTCGAAGTGTTCCTGGCATTCCTGGTCCCAGTCCTCAATATCACGATTTTTAGTTCTCTTGGACTTGCCTGATAGTTCAGCCACCTTCCGATGTAAGGGCGCAGCTAGCCTCGCAAACCCTTCCACGAAACGTCGATAGTAACTTGCAAATCCGATGAAGGATCGAAGTTCGGAAACCGTGGTGGGAACCGGCCATTCAGCCACTGCTCTGACCTTTTCAGGGTCACAAGACACACCACGATCAGAGATTACATGACCCAAGTAATTGACTTCCTGCTTGAAGAAATTGCACTTTGAAAGCTTGACTTTAAGACCTTCCAAATGCAGCCTGCTTAACACTCCATCCAACCTTTCCAGGTGCTGGCGGGTGTCAGAAGAGAAGACCACGATATCGTCCAGATATAAAAGTAACGATTGGCCCTGCTGACTTCCAAAAATCCGCTGCATCAGCCTCTGAAAAGTGCTGGGAGCGTTACAAAGACCAAACGGCATTCGGTTCCATTCGAACAAACCGAAGGGGGTACAAAAGGCAGTTTTAGGCTTATCTCCTTCAGTGACTGGCACTTGATTGTACCCACTTGCAAGGTCCATTGTGGAGAACCAACAAGCACCCGACAAAGAATCCAATGTTTCTTCTATCCGTGGGAGTGGAAATGCGTCCTTCCTCGTCTTGGAATTTAGTTGTCTGTAATCTACACAAAGCCGTAAGCTCCCGTCCTTTTTGCGGACAAGCACTATTGGTGAAGCATAGGGGCTCGAACTCTCCCTTATGACCTTGGTTTCCAACAGCTGGTTGATGTGCTCTTTCACAACCTCATATTCAGAAGGTGGAATACGGCGATGCCTTTGCCGAATGGGAATGTCATCGAGCAACGGGATGTCATGAGAGATGAGATTCGTACAGCCGAGGTCTTGTTCATTAGCGGAGAAGACAGACGCATGCTTCTGAAGCAGAGAAAAAGCCGCATTGCGGTCATCAGAAGACAAATGTGAAAAGTCAATCGACTCAATCTGACCGAGGACTGAGGAACCAGTGTGTCCCGCCACTTGGGCAGAAATAGATGAAACTTCAACACCGGTGGGCAGGCTGACAACTCTGACATCATCCAGAGTGCCAATAACAGTACGAGAATAGAGAAGCACCTCAGTAACCCCAACGTTCACCACGGGGATATAAACAGTTCCCCGAATAACGCGGACCAAGGCGGGAGACGCCAGAAGACCCGCCGGTAAGCCAGATTCCGGTGGCTCAAATAGCACGGTCCCCTCAGAAAAATATTCTGAGCATGTCGCCGTTACAATCTTCATTGCTCCTCCAGGTATACGACAAGCCTTCTTTCCTCGAACCCTTGCTTTCCCCAAGTTGTTTAAAACTGGCCTGATGCTAGCTACATGACATTTCTGCAAAGCGTCAGCTAAGGGCGCTGGAAACGACACCAACGTTTCTCCAAACAAGGTAGGTCCATACTGACCAAACAGCTCCCGGTAACATTTACTAATGATGTTCATTCCTAGGACACCGGGGACTTGAGATGCAATCCGCCCCGGTGGATCTTTCACCACCAAAACACCGCATTGAGGCATCAACTTCCCACAAAGAACAACGTCAAGTTCAAGATACCCAATATAAGGGATAGTTAACCCATTGGCAGCTTTAAGCTCTAACCAATGACAGGCTTTAAGGCGTTCATCACCCCAGGGTTCAAAATGTGTGCGAAAGAAACTTTCCGTAATTGTAGAAACCATAGATCCAGTGTCTACAAGACAAGGTACAGGGGCGCCACCCATACCTACGTCAAGGTGGGGACACATGGAAATCAACTTCGGAACGTCTTCCAACATAATCCTTGCGTCTTCGGAGCCAGTGGATGCCCCACCCGAGCTGTGGCTCGGCAGCACGGTGGGCATTAGTTTTCCGACGACTGTGGTGGATGATCATTATGCACTAACGGAGGATGTGAAACACGTGGTCCATCACAATGCCGAGCGATGTGTCCAGGCTGTTGGCAACGGTTACAAATTATTGGACCTGGACGAGGGGAGCGGCTACGTAAATTCTGGGGACGGTGGCGCGAGTGAGTAGTCTGTAGCCTTGTGATGCTCTGCGTCAGTTGGTCCAATTGCTCCTGCTGACGTCGTAGAAGCTCCTTCATCTCACTAACCTCAGAGGCCGGCGGATCCAACCGCTGGCGGCCACCCTGCACCATGCATTGAAAACCCAAGGCTGAAGGGACAGAATTACTCCGGCCACGCACACCCGATGGCAACCCCTCACGCTCCCATCTCATTGCTTCACCTCTGACATCCAACAACGTAGCTGTAGGCGTGCGACGGACAAACTGTTTTAATTCTCGACGAAGCGCGCAGTCTAAAACCTGCTCCACAAATTGATCACGCAACAATATTTCAGAATTTGGAACATTATCTGGAGCGCGCCGTTTCACCCTTTCCATCAAAGACTTCAAAGCAAGGGAGTATTCAAGCAAAGTCTCCCCCTCCTGCTGTCGCCGAGAAAACGCCTCCTGCAGGGCAACATAGGACTCTGCACATCCATAAAGCTCCTGTAAGATCGCAATGATCCTAGTTGGGTCATGTCGCTCTTCTACAGATCTAAATTTAATTTCCTCGCGAGCCTCCCCTTCCAAATGGTCAAAAAGAAAAAATGCTTGGTCAGTTAAAGATAAATGTCTGGCCCGCATGCATGCTTCTGCTTCCTCTAACCACTCGCCCAAACTAATGCCTTTCTTACCCCTAAACATGGGGCATTTACGATCCCGTGGGATGAAAACCAGTCGGTCAACACCCCCGGTAACCTGTGAGGGAACACCATGTGCAGTGGGTGCAGAGGACGTCCCTGCACTCGCATCAGAAGCAGATAGGCGCTCTTGGCGCAGCCGTTCATTCTCAGCCCTCAGCTGGATGACCATTTCCTGTAACTCCAATAGCTGACCCTCCATATTCACTTTACAAAAACGCGCTACAACTTACTAAAAATGCAGTTTCACTTTTATCTGGAGCAAGGTGCTTTCAATATTGGCAGAGCTAGAAGAAACAGAGTAGCATTATGTACATGTCTAAAAACAAAACATGCAATAAAGAACACAGCTAAATACTAAATAGACACAGCAAACCAAAACATAACATGCAAAAACACAATCAAAATGACATGAAACAGTGTGCTGCTACTACTGGTCTCCTGCCTCACATGTATAACACTGCTACAGAAAAAGGAAAAACACTGTCAATGCTAAAAACAAGATTTTACACACAAAAAAAGTATATTAAAATGGTGTCTTGCCTCCATAAAATTCAAGCCCGATCCTGTCAACAACGCCAAGTATGTAGTGACCGAGTGGGGGGGTAATTCATAAGCAGTAGGCAAGACACCAGTTTACAAAATGATACAAAAATTTATTATTCCATATTAAAATGTTTTAAACAATGTTTACAATTCCTTTCACTCACACACACACACAATAAAATATTAACCAAAAAAAGTTATAACTCGACCGGTGAATACGGCAATGGTACTGTCCATTAGGGGCCGACACCACGAAGGTAGGAGGCGTCCAGGCCCAGAGGAGCGACAAACTCCGCCGGGGGAAAGCTAGCTCCAGAGGGGATGACCCAATCCCACAGGGGAGGCCCGCGGGGAACTCAAAAGCCTGAAAAAAGGTAAATTTAAGACCCAACAGGGAGATTTAATAAATGGGCACGGCCCCGTGCACTCACCGAGGAGACGCTCCGCTCGGAACGAGAGGGGGGTGGAACGCAGGACACACCTGCTCTGCCTAAGCCTGCCGGAGCAACGCATGATAAGGGAACTCAGAACGAGTACATTCTAGGAATGAAATCCCGGTTTATTACTCACCCAATACAGCTTGTACACGCACCCGCCAGGGACAGCCCGCACACAGACACTGCCTACAGAAGTAGCGGTTTAGACCCAGCGTAACCAGTTTTATGAACGAATACGTCTCCACTCACCAATAAGGCAGGACGGAGCAACGTGCCGCAGCTTCAAGTCACGACCGTAGACCGGGAATTGAGCGGGTTTAAGTTAATATAAAACACGGAGCCTTCTTGTCCCAGTGGCTGCTACACCGTGTTGGATGCCAGAGGTGAGGAGAGAGTGCAACAGGTGAAACCAGTCTCCCTCATCAAGGCTTGGGGCGCTACGTGATTGGCCCGCTGGTTAAGGTGCGCGTCTCACTACACCTGTTTTTCTAGGTATTTTTGAGAAGAAGAAGAAGTGTAAGGTGTAGATGTTTATTGTCATACTGTGGAACATTTCAGGCAACGTAATGACATATCCATAGAAACAAGAAGGTGACAGACCCCCAACCAAAAAGTTTCCTGTAAAACCAGCAGAAATTCATGTCTAAACTGTAACCTTGCTTTCAGATACCAGTAAATGCAAGTCTGTCTTTTCTGTGGCACTGCACCCCTGTGCGTGTTGTAGCACCACATAAAAGGCACATCAGGATTTCACAATGTTTATTAGCGCTTCTCCATTAGCCAACGGTTATGTTCGCTAGCCCAGGGGAAGCTAATTAAATTCTTTCTGACCTCCTCCATGGGTGCGAAGGGTATTTCCGAGTTGTTTCTTTAATCTGTATCGTGTCGCTCTTGAATAATTTATTGCTGTCATGTGAAGAGCTTTTTTTTTATCGTACAAGAAAACGGGCTACAAAGAGCATGGGAGATGTTTCTACTTCAAGTTTGTGCTGATCTGCAGACACAAACAAAGTAACACATGGAGATGGGAAAGATGGAATGTATTTCATAGAACTTTTATTGCTGTATCTGCAAGAAAAGTATGGTGCGTACTTGGACCTTGATGTCAGTTTGCCCATAGTTTTTGCCATATTTTTTAAACTCTGCACTACAACAATACTGTCTATTGAATAAGGCTGGGAATCACAGGGTCCATCATGATTTGATACTCAATACATTCATTAATTTTTTTATGTTTTTTTTAGGGCTGTCAACATTAATGTGTTAACGCATGTGATTAACTCATTCACTGCCGGCCTGTTTTCACAATGTCAACCCTTTGACTGCCAGAGCTTTTTGGTCATTTTCACTGATTTTTCAAGACTCACAGAATACTGAGTTCTTTGACTATATAGACATGGCACACATCAAAATAAAGTGTTGACTCTCTTCTTTCACCTGGAAAAAAAAATTATGCTTCTAACCTTTTCGGTTCTCAAGTAATTGATAGTAGAACATAGGGAAGTTTCAGCAAAAACACTGGTTTTTGACAAAAACTGGAGAAATGGAGCATTTTGTGAAAAGAAGGATTTCGAGCAGATCAGTGACTTTGACATCAATACTTATTGATTTAGTGACATCTCAAACATCTAAAACAACAGAGAAAGATATTTTTGATGACAAAGTACACTTTTATTTACAAATATAAGAAATATAACTATATACAAATTGACAACAATCAACAAAACAAAATTTGAGAACAAAATTTGAGATCAGAACAACATACATAAGTATACAACATACATAAAACAATACAATATACAACAATAAAAAAATAAAATAAATAAATAAATAAAGGAGAAATTCAATTTGTCAACTGGACAGGTACTGGGTCCAGTTGACAAATTAATTTCTCACTTTGCCATGGATTCTACCTGGACGACTGAGGGATTCTTCACACAATAAAAAAAAAAAAAAAACTTTTCAAAAACAATGCCAAGAAACAGGTTTCAGCTGATAGTGACAGGTCATTAGAAGATGCCGGGGACAATCTCTATAAAATCCGCCCAGTGTTGGACTATATTATAAAAATTTAAAAACACGTACCAACCTGGGCAAAACATTTGCATAGATGGTATGAAGCAGAGATTGTTTTTGATCTCCTAGATCAAAAACAATCTCTGCTTGTCCCCGGCAAGTAGAGATTGTCCCCGGCATCTTGACACTGTCACTGTCATGGCTACACCATGTATATGGACAATTTTTATAATTCTGTGTCAGTGTGTGAGTCTGTGGGACACACAGGGGGGAACCAGGGGGGGGAAACAGGGGGGGGGGACGGGGGGGGAACCAAATGGGATCAGGGACAAAAAAAGAGTGACCTGGGGACAGGGGAAAAGTTATGAGGCACAACAAGAAGGTCACGGTGTTAGCCTGGCATGACATGGTGACCACCTGCCACCATGATAATATGCAGACAGTAGATGTGTGGCATGTGTGGTTGTTCTTGCCACTCCAGATGCACCACCTGTAAATGATAGAAATATACATTACCTAATTGTATTTTTATTTTGTATTGCTGCAGTGTGATGTGGAGAATAGACACTTTTTTATACATATATACACACACACAATTTATTTATTTATATATATAATATATTTTTTTTACCTTTCTTCGCTTTGCGAGCAGGAGGGGGTTGGTCCTCTGCTGGTTGAAGGCTCTGTAAATAGAAAATTCCTTCACAATTACCACACAACAGCAGCATCATGTTAGTTAGTTAGTTAGTTCTTCTTACCCATCCCATGCCTCTCTGGAGGCGAAGATCTCCTGCTTCCACTTGATCCTGACGGCTCATCAGATGAATCGGGGTCTGGCTCACGAAATGAGTGCCTCCGGAGCAGACCTGTGATGCGGGATACCGCGGAGACAGGCTGCAGAGACACGCCAGATCAGTTAGGTCTGCCTGAGGCGAGCGATCCGGGTGCGGGTAGGTCGGAGCAGCAGTCTCGTCTGCCCGGGGCGGCGGTGCGGGCGCACATGTTTCGGAGCAGGGAGGTGCGGGCGCGCATGTTTCGGAGCAGGGCGATGGAGGCGCGATGGAGGCGCGCATGTGTCTGAGCAGGGCGATGGAGGCGCGATGGAGGCGCGCATGTGTCTGAGCAGGGCGATGGAGGTGCGCAAGTGTCTCTGCCCAAGGCAGACCGAGGCGCGGGTATATCAGGGAGGAGGGAGGAGGACGACGACAGTGAACCGTTTTCCCTCGTTCGCTCTCCTCGCCATCTTGACTCTCTCTCACTACACTACACTACACATGTGCTGATCTTTTCCTGTCTTCCGCGTCTCCGATGGGCACACGATCGCTATCTACAGGTTGGGATGTACGAATTACACCTTAAAAGTTGCTCCAGGTCGTAACCTAGCAACCCCCGCTAAAAAACGCAATTGACGTATTTATCCGTCTCCGGCAGTCTACGTTTGGATTTGAGGGGACGTATTTATCCGTCTCCGGCAGTCAATGAGTTAATCACAAAACAAATTGCACAAATTTTTTTAATGCAAATTAATCACACAATTTATTTTGACCACACTTGCTCCTTTATCGAAAGCGCGGATGGTGACCTGAAAAGCGGCACAGGTTATTAGGTCGGTTTATTCATACGCCGATGCAAAGATTACAGATAAGACTATGACCGGGGTGCTCAGCAGCAAATTTCTCTTCAAGAAACTTCCCGACGGAACTTTAGATAAAACTAGGTTAGTTTGCATATATTGCAGCGATGAAACTCTCTTTCCACAGAAGCACAACAAGTTTAAAATACCATCTTAAAGCAAAACACGTTTTTGATTTAGCGGCTAGCAAGGACGCTACTTGTATCCCGACATCAAGCCGAGCGCGACAAACGATGCTGGCGGAGTGCACCTGTGGAAATGTTGTCAACAAGTTGACCAACGCCTTTGCAAAATGGATAGCCACAGCATGTAGGCCAATTAACATCGTTGAAGAGCAAGGGCTGAAAAATCTCATGCACATCACCAAAGGTGATCTGTCATACAAAATACCTTCGAGGGGGACGATTTCCACAAGAATAAACAAACTGTACTGCGCAAGTAAGAATGGAAGAAGGAATTTATTTCGCTTACTGGAGACAATTACTTTCGGGATAACAGCTCATCTAATTGACGACAAATGGCATCTACAGTCCTTTGCTTTGGGTGTTTTAAAAACTGAAGCGAGACATTTTGCTGAAGCATGCGCTGGGCAATTTCTCAAAGTTGCTAACTGGAATATTGCAGACAAGGTCTGCACATTAGGGACAGACCGAGTCAGAATCCGAGGATGAGGTCACAGACAACACTCTTGAGAGGTACAAGGCAGAGCCTTGTGCGAGCATTGATACATGTCCCTTGGAGTGATGGTCAGCCCATAGTGGTGCCTACAGTAAACAGGCACATTTTGCACAGAAGTACCTAGCAGCCCCTGCCTCCACTGTGCCTTGTGAAAGACTTTTTTCATTAGCAGGTCACATTTTACAAAAAAAGAGATCAGCACTGTCATGTGAAAATGTCAATAAGCTTGTCTGCCTAAGCAACTGGTTAAAGGAAAATTTAATGCACTTTGAGTTATCTTTATGGCTGTTTAGTCAGTTTTATATTTGTGTACATCAGCCACTTGTTTTTTGCACAATTGTTGAAAATGTGCACTTAGTTCAACTTCTTACTACACTGTTCCCATGTTTTGAGCAGATAATTAACATAACTTTCTGACAATAAATTGCATTTTTGCCAAAATATGTGGGTGTTTTTATGAAGAATAATTAACTGCGATTAATCATGGATGGATAATCATGATTAATCAAAATTTTAAAGTGTGATTAATCTGATTTAAAAAATTAATAGTTTGACAGCACTATTTTTTTTGTATTGGAATTAATTATTGTCACATTTGTGGACATGAATGCCCAAGAAGCTATTTCTCAGAAGCTTCACTGTGTCCTTTTAAACAAATATATCACATTAAACAAAAAATTAAATACTTCCATTTACATTTAGAACCAAAGCAAACAACTTTATTATCACATCTCCAACGCTCAAAATGCTCTGTTCCAGCTTATGATGTCATGTAGTGGTAGTTTTCAAGTTAACAGCTCCTTTTACCTCAGTTCAGTTCAGTAAAAATTGGCAACTCCAGGGCTGAAGAGCTAAGCCTAAATATGCAGGATTTGTGTGTTAAATGTGTGAATGAAACAAAACACAACTCCAGGTATGATCAGAAAATAGCACAATATGGGTTCTTTAAACAGTAAAGCAGCCATATTTCAACCAAAACTGTATTCCTATAAACTGTTCACAGTCATAGCTCCTCCGTTATTTGTCTCACTTGGTTGAATATCACAATTTCAGCTTCCAAACCAAGTATTTATAAGTTCAATCCCTCTTCTCACATCTCCTGCGTCAAATTCCCTCAGAACTTCAGTAACTCCTCTAATCCTTGTGGGCCTATTAAATAAGGCTGGGAATTACAGGATCCCTCATGATTTGATACGCGATACATGACACACAATACGATATTATTACATTACTATTATTGATTCAGCGATACATGCGATTATCTATGTATTACACACGATACTCTGTGATATACTACTGTTTTTTAAAGAAAACCAAATGCATTTTTAACAATATATCAGACAAGTAAACAACAAAATTTTAGTGTGGTTACAAAAAAATAGCTAAAAGACAAAACAACAAAATTTCTAAGCGATATACCAATACAACAGCCCACCATAACGGTATGACCAACTATATCACCAAATTTAGCATCACTATAAGGGATGCAAATTATCGATTAATTCATTAATTTATAGTTGATTGACCTTATCGATCGACTTACGATTAACTGATAAGCGGCGTTTTTCACCTGAATTTTAGTGTTTCAATAGGGTCTTTAAGAATATAAGCTATAGTAACATAACACTGAGTCAAAAATATATCATAGTATTATTATATTGTATATTCCTCAATTAATTATTCCTTAGTAAAAAGCAGACAAATGTATTGATGCTGAATAACAAAATACATTCTTTATTGAAAATAAATTGAGGACTGGCTCAGTTGTTGCACTTGCAGCATGGAAATCTTGAAATTAAAAGGAACAGAAGAAATTAAATAACAGAATGTTATTTAGTCTACATATTATGATGAAACCAGTGAATCCAGGCTATTTTTAGGACATTCTCAACATTTATTTTGAACTAAGGCATCAACAATATTTCTCTCCCTTAATCTGTGAAGAGTTACAGTACAAAATATAAATTTCACAGGGCCCCTGGACACAGCATAAAACATTACAGGGCCTCAAACCAGAACAATCAAGAAATTATAAAAGCATGTAAGTTACATGCTTTTATAATTTCAAATATATAGGGTTCTAGGTCCAGCTCTACTGTGAGTTGTATGGCAACATCCAGAGAGGAAAGGGTTACATCAGGGGTCGGCAGCCATTTGGGCCCGTTTCACACAGTAAAGAAAACACTGGGAGCCACAAAACCCTTTTGAAATTTAAAATGAAATAACACCTCATATAACGTTATTTTTTTATTTTCATTTTTTTACCTTTGTGCCATAGAATTACATTTTGAAAATGAACGAACTAAAATAAAATATATTTTAATTAAATACAGTGGTCCTTTGCTGTTTCGCTGATTTTTTTTATAGTGTATCAATACGCATTGTGCTCTGCATCCTGATTGGCTAAAGGACTGTAGACCTTTGTCTTTGTCAGTCATTCTCCTCCGTGTCTGCTGTACAGAATGCAGTCAGTTTGCCAAATTTATTTAATTTTAATTTTAATTTATTTAGTGTGACTCTGAAGCAGTGAGGACTGAGCGGTCTGGCATTTGGGCACATGCCAGAAGGGCCGCGGCCATACGTCTCATATCCGTGCGCACACTTCTTTGGGTGGTCAATGCGCATTGGGAAGTAGCGGCAGTGTTTCCGCAAAACGAACTGGTGGAACCTGGAGTCCAGGTGGTGGAACCAGTCCCAGGGATGAAAGAGTTCCGTTTTTTAGCGGATCTACACTTTTTTTTCAGCCGCGGGGTAATTTTTTTTTTATATATATATCTGTGCAAATTCGTTGAGAAAGATTTTGGGTGTATATATACACTCAACAAAAATATAAACGCAACACTTTTGTTTTTGCTCCCATTTTTCCCAAAGATCCAAAATTCACTCCAGATACACAACACTACCATTTCTCTCAAACATTGTTCACAAATCTGTCCAAATGTGTGACAGCGAGCACCTCTGCCCCGCCGAGACAATCCACCCCACCTCACAGGTGCGCCACATCAAGATGCCGATCCGACATCATGACCAGTGCACAGGTGCGCCCCAGACTGCCCACAACGCGCCATGACTTTCCGCTTTTTTCATGATTGGCCACTTTCATCCCTGCAGTCCTGAGAGCGCACGGAAGCGTTCTCACTACAACAAAACCCGCAACAGCGCAGCGGCGCCTCGGTCAGAGAAACTGTGAAATACACGCATATTTATACACGCAATATAAAGCTGACTACTTCACGGATTTAGCCTATAGCGGGTTATTTTTACAATGTAACCCCCGCGATAAATGAGGACCTGATGTACTGAGCCGCATGCAGCTCTGGAGCTGCGGGTTGCCGACCCTTGGGTTACATGATGTAACGCTATGGTCTTTCTCGCGAGTGGGTTCGAATCTCGTGTTCACATTCCAGAGTAGCGCCCTCTAGCGATTAGTTACAATTAATGCATTTTGTTCGGCTAACGTCTTGATTGACAGTTAATTGTAAGTCGATTCATTGTTGACATCCCTAATCACTATATATCGATATTTCAATATTTTTGCACACCCCCAGTGGTGAAAGTAAAGCGGTGCGCACCGGTATAAAATTCACAGCCGGTACGCATCACTGCTAATAGAATATGGTTAATGGTGGCCAAAACCCACATTTGAAAAAAAAAGTAAGGTGCGCTATTTAAAGGTCCCATGGCATGAAATTTTCACTTTCTGAGGTTTTTGAACGTTAATGTGAGCTCCCCTACCCTGTTTAGGCCCCCCCCCCCATGGCTGAAAGTTGCGAAATGTCTAAACTGAGCATTTGCGGTCCTTTTCTGCTTTACACAAAACCAGTGTTGAAACGGGTGAGTTCGGACAAGGCACCTTTTTGACGTCAGATCGGCAAATGGAGCTCCAGCCCCTCCCTCTGTCTCCGCTCAGCGTCCCTGTATATCCCGCCCAGAGAGTTTGGACTGTGAATGCGCTACAATGCGAAATGTGTTTTTTTATTTGCCTGGAGGCACGTCCGAGTGTTTCTAGGCTCGCAAGTCCCTTACCCGACCCTCTGGACCTCTGAAATACCAGTGGTTTAATTTTATTTTCTGTGTAAATATGCTTTTTTTCATTGCAAAGTCTCTCATCTGTCTTCCTGTGTTAAACACGGAAGCGAGCAGAGAGCGGTGCAGAGCTGCGCTTCCAGCGGGGGAAACCCGCCCCCCCTGCTCCTTAGCCAATATCTCTGTCCTTCTCATTTGCATTGAAGCAGCAACACCCAGAATAAAGCATTTTAGACACATATCTAGCCTCATGAAGACTGTCAGAGTCATATCTCATACAGTGAGTGTTGATTTTGAAGAAGGATTCATTTACAGTATTAGGGAACCATTAAGGAGCCATATAAAAGCATCAAGAAGTACCATGTCATGGGACCTTTAAGTAAAAAACACAAACAACCACACTATGCCTTTCGAGAATAACTGAAAGGTACTGGCTGGTTAGCTCAACTGGTAAGTCATTGATTTTTCCCCCTGGGGGTTGTGAGTTTGACCCCCCCCCCCCTGCAAGGGAGGGTTTATGCTGAGTCAGCACTGTAGTTATATTTTAAGGTGTAAAACGTTTAAAAAAAAAAACAGGTAAAATTGGTGTTTTTTTTTTTTTTAAACGGTAAAGTGATGCACTGGACATTATAACACCTGTAAGAAATGAAAACTACTTTCACCACTGCACACCCCTACTACTGAAACCATTATACATGTATAATAATGACTACAACATTATTTTTGGTCAGACAATGGATAAGGAGAGGTTTCTTTCCTTGACATCTTCCTGCTGCTAAACTACCTGCCTTCCTCAAAAGTTCAGATGAAGACCTCCTGTTGGTGATCAGCCGGACGGTTCGGACAGGCTACCAAGATAGGCTGACATCTTCTTATTCATTCCTCAAAAAGCAGCTTTGTTTTTGCTATTTTTGTTCATAACGTCCACCTCCCCCACTGTGGCGTATGACGGATTTACCAGACAATATAATGTGTGAGGGTCAGAACAGCTGAGGATCTATCTTATTATCTCCTACACAGGGGCCCAGCCAAACTGACATCGCATCTTATTATGTAACCCCTACATCAAAAGTATCTGGTTAGTGATGTGTTGAAAATCAAACAGAATTACATCAATAAAAGTGCCTCTACTGCTAATTCTGAAAGATAGGAGATGACCATTTTACAATGCCTGCAAACATTTTTATTAGGTTAATTAGTTGCTCAACAAAATTGACTGTACAATAAACCAGTGGTGCAACAGCTGAGGCGACCAATCAGAATACTATAAACCCCCGTCACATTTTGAGTTTTATCTCATATTCGACCTTGTGTTGATTTGACTTTATTCCTCTCCAGTTGTGGCGCCCAAATAAGGCAGTTTGAGATACAACGAGGGAAGGTTCGTTAATCCTATGAGATGCGTGCATACACTTTAGGCACTCGCCCATCTGCACCACTAAACTTAAAATGTTTTTAAGAAGCAACTGCCCATTACAGTTCAGTTCACTTACATATTACATGAGTTTCTGATCTTTGTTATATTGTTGTTTCCTCATCACAAACCTGGGGTTGTTTTTTGCTTCATTCACACATGTTTAATACACAAACCCTGCATATTCAGGCTGAGTTCTTCTCTCAAACTGAAAATACTTGGTGGTAATGTGGTAATACAGGATGTGCTCCACTGCATTTTTAAACTCCATACGTCTTCACTAGAATCATTTAGATAATTTAATCCCTGGAATTGCCAATCTGTACTGAACAAACGGTGAAACATAGCTGTTAACTTAAACTACCACTACATGACATCACAAGATGGAACAGAGCATTTTGAACTTTGGAGAAGTAGATAGACTAATAAACCGGGATTACTTAAACATGTGTGAACGAAACAAAACACAACTCCAAGTAAGTTTTTGATGAGGTAACAGCAGCACAGTATAACTACAGCACAGTTTAACATGTCTTAAAGCTCACAAGAATCCTTTTTGTGTGATATAGGACCTTTCAGCTTAGCCTGTCCTTTTTATTACAAAGGTGTTTTGATATACCTCAGGGTTCCTGTGTGCCCAGACCATTTCTGTGAAGAGAGAGCAGAGGAAAGAGGAGGTGATAATGACCAGACAGCAGACACTTTAGTTTGACCAGAGCCTGTCCCATGCTGTAAGGACACATGTAATTGGTGCAGGTGGAGGAGGAAGCTCAAAATTACTGTTATAGATCAATGGAGCAGGGCTCGAAGGTCTTATTATAAAAAGAATTTAAAAGAGTATAGAGTTTAAAGGGCCCTTATTACACTATTTTCTGATGTTAAAATGTTTCCTCATCACAAACAGACCTGGACTTGTGTTTTGTTTCATTCACACATGTTTAACACACAAATTCTGCATATTTAGGTTCTTCTCTCAAACTGAAAACACTCTGTGATGTCATGTGGTAATACAGGAAATGCTCCATTGTGTTTTTAAACTCCATAAATATTCACTAGAATCATCTGGATGATTTTCAGCCCTGGATTTGCCAATCTCTACTGGACTAAAGATAAAAGGTAGCTGTTCACTTGTAAAATGAATGAATAATTTGCACTATTATTGACCAACTGTCAAGTTAATCTGTCAGATTACATCTGCACATGTAACTGCTCAAATGTTTACACTTCTTGTTTGCACTATATTAACCATGTTTACACACTGTTTTACTACTGACAGTTGCACATAAAACTAATGTTGCACATTATCTTTAAATATGTACATAGCAACTATCCTATATTTTTCATAGTGTATATTCTATATAAAGATTGTTTTTATTTGATTATATATGTATTTACATGCTTCTCTTTATCCTGTTTATCCATTTAAATTTTTTGCATGCTCTTAGCATCCAGGGTGGGCAGTAAACTAAGAATTTCATTGTACAGGGAAACGTGTTTCTTTACTGTGCATATGACAATAAAAGCTTTGAATCTTGAATCTTTGAATCTTGAAGTGCTGCTTCATGACATCACAAGGTGGGACAGAGCATTTTCAGCTTCAGAGATGTAGACAGACTAATAATAAAGGATTACTCCAATGTCTGAATGAAATAAAACACAACTCATCCTATGTTTTTGAGGAGGTAACAACATTTTAATATGTCTTAAAACTCACAAAAGTCAATTTTACATTATATAGAACCTTTAAAAACGGGAGCACTTCCTGTATTACCACGAAACATCACAAAGGTGAAACTGTCTTTCCAGTTTGAGAGAGAAACACAGCCTAAATATGCAGGGTTTGTTCATTAAAGAAAACATAACTCCAGATATGTTTGTGATGAGGAAACAACATTACAACATAGATCAGGAAACACCATAATATGAGCCCTTGAAGGCAGAGACCAACCAGCTCATAAATTCCTCTCTAAATCAAATTTGTATTAGCGACCAGCCTTGGGGGTTTGAGTGTAGATAGGACAAGGTGAGTGTGCAGCTTTTCCCTGGTGGCTCTCTTGTGTGCGTGTAAATAGAGGAGCTGGTGTTGAGAGCGGGATGGAGGGAGGGGGGTCTCTGTCAATTTTTAAGTGTGCCAGGTGTCCCAGCCTCACTCAAACTCAAATGACTGCCTGACAGCATTTCCTCCAAGGACCCGTTTGCATAATGAACCAGCAGAGAGAGGCGTTGTCAAAATAAACTACTCTTTTGTGGCAACCAGGGGAATTTTTGATTGGGCTCTTGTAGCATCGGTCACTCAGTTTTTAAAGATGGCGGCTGGCAATGCGTTATAGTCAATAAAAAAGCAGATGTTATAGGTATAAGAGGACATAAGCGTCATGGAATAGTAATGAGCGATGGAGCTGTGATAAAATAATATAACAAGGCTAGGAGCTACTGGGAAAGATTTAATTTGACAAATAGTGGCTAAGGTTAAAGGTGCACTGCTCAATTTTTCTTGTGGAGAGCCTGCCACTACTTGCCTCCTTGGAGATGTTATTGCTTTGCCTGGAATGATCCATGGTAGGATATTAAACGTATAGATCTAGCATTTATTCATTACAGGTATTTCTGTTGCTCAAAAATACAACAAATCCTTCTGTGAATACGGGCGACTCTCCACAGATCTGAATTGTAATGCAGTGTAGTGCTGTAACCTGCTTGTTTTTTCTCATAATCTATACCGTGGAATATTCTAGACCAAGAGCCATTTGGACCCGTTTCACACAGTAAAGAAAACACCGGGACTCACAAAACCCTTTTGAAATTTAAAATGAAATAACACTGCATATAACAGACAAACCCCGCGACAGCGGGGCGGTGCCAGGAGGAAGAAGCTCAGTCAGAGGAACTGTGAAATACACGCAATATGTTTAGGGCCTGAAAACAGGTTTGGATCTTTGGTTTCATTCTATAAAATCTTGTTTAAACAAGAGAGAAATGTGAGAAAATGTTAAAGCCAGTCTGAGAAAAGCATATAATGTGTGATATGTATGTATGTATGTATGTATGTATGTATGTATGTGCGTATGTGCGATAAATGAGGGACCACTGTACTGAGCTGCATCAGAGGGATCAAAGAGCCGCATGTGGCTCTGGAGCCGCAGGTTGTCGACCCCTGTTCTAGACAAAGCAATAACATTTCAGTGGAGACAAGCAGGTGGCAGACCCTCCACTAGAAACTAAGTTAAGCAGTGCACATTTAAGGTATACTTTATTAATCTCTTTTTAGGGAAATACCGTATGTTCTCTGGGTTTGACCCATCCTTCAGTGCCACTGGGGCAACCTGTCAGGAGCAGTAACCAAAAATATATACATTTCAATTTAAGACTGCACTCTGCAATGTAACAGATTCAATAATTGTTCGTAAAGCTGACATGAATTGTAACATAACTGCCAATGGGACAACCTGCCAAATGTGATATCATTAAAAAAAATAATAATTGGGAGCTCCAAACAACTGCAGTGTGGATCTGTTTTTTCTTTTGCACAATTATTGTTTTTGGACCCAGCACAGTGGCAACTTTTATGTGCATGTCTATCTCCCGGTATTACAAGCTGCCAAACTGCAGTCAGGAGAAGCTGGGGGTTTGGTTACTGTGTATGTTTAGGTTTTAGGTATTTTCTTATGCATTTCTCTACATGCGTGAAAAGTCCCTCAGTCGTCCAGGTAGACGCCAGAGAAACAAAAGACGGAAACCAATGAGATAGTTCCGGAAAGTAGTTAGCTAGGTAGCTCCTCCCTACAGCAAGATATAAGCAAGTGTCTTACCAGTATTCTTATTAGAGCTGACGAAGCCTCTCGGATGAGCGGCGAAACGTTTTCAACCAAACAAACTTTGTCCAGTTGACAAATTGAACTTCTCCTGTTATCATTTCTCTACATGTTACATATCGTATACAAGTCATAAAAGCTATGTGAAAATAATGAACAGTAATATAATTGTAATGTAGTAGCAGTGTGTGTGTGTGTGTGTGTGTGTGTGTTCCCAACTAACTGTAGGCACTGCTCTGTTAGAAGCTCTGTTACTCAAATAAGACTTAATCCGAGCTTTGTTTTAGTGACTTATTTAGTTGGAACTAAATACATAAAAATTACAATCACAAGCCTGGCCATTACCCAACAGTTTTTCAGTTCGTCTCTTTCACCTTTTTATTGAAAATCAACCCCCTACACAGGACCATGAGCGCTTGTATTGATCACAGGCTCCTGAAAATGTGTTGTTTAAATCCATTTTGTGTTTTTTATTGAGGTTTCAGACAATATTAAAAACATTTTGTCCGTGTTTGCTAATGTGTGCATTGCTTCACCATGGTACGTGATGTAGAACAGGATGATTTCGCAAAATATCAAGAGCAAAAAGTGTAAGCAGCAGAAAGCGTCACACAGCCCGACACACATTGATGCTATCTACGGCGTTGCAATGGCATTAACAAATCATATATGCTTCAGAGTGTGAGGTGGTGGATGGTTAAAGGACCTTAATTACATCCAGAGACGGTATCTGTGCAGAGAGGACGCGCACAAATGTCAGGCAGAAATAACTCATGGCATTTCACTGCGCAAGATTCTGTTTTCATGATAGCACAGAGAAGCACAGATCATAAACCAGCTTCAGCGTATCAGGATCTGTGAAAAGAAATAAGAAAAAGAATTGGAGATGGTGGAAAAACTCCGACACAGTTACTCTTCGAAGAAGTGTGTTAGGACGAAGTGAAGGTCAATGGAAATGCTTACACTGGATTTATAGCAGATGTAACCTTAAGACTCTAGAAGTACTTAAAAGTGTCAGCGAGATACCGATACTATACCAGTGCAGAGACTGAAAACCGCATTTATTTACTTAAAACAAAAATAAAATAAGACAAAACTGATCCAAATGTGTTCTGTAACTGTTATTTATCCCTTAAGTCCCTACTAAACAGCTTAGCATAAATAAAAGTTCAAACATTATGAAACTTTCTGGGCCGACTATGACCAGTAAACAGTCTTATAACATACTACTACTACTACTACTATTACTACTACTACTACTACTATTACTACTACTACTACTACTACTACTACTACTACTAATACTACTACTACTACTACTACTACTAATAATAATAATACGTTCCATTCATATAGCGCTTTTCAAGACATGCAAAGTGCTTTACAATAACACACACACATACACATACTTAAAAGACAGATTAAAGAGAAATGCTTTGAGAAATGATTTGAATTGATCAATGGTCAACATTGATTTATATGTTCATACAGAATTTTGGGTGACCTGATATTTGGAAGCAGATACCTGATGCATACATTTGTATATTTGATACCAGCATTGTTTCCAGTGCACCCTGTCAAAAATTTACATATGTTGCCAATTTTCCTGGAATATATTTAAATTCACCTGCTTGTGTCCATAGAGATATTTTTGCTTTGCCTAAAATATTCCCCAGTTAAACTCTATTTCAATAGAGATATGCAAGTGAAAATACTAGGCCAGTTTACAGGTCAGATCTGCGGAAACGTGACTCTACTAACTGAAAAAGCTGGATTGGTGCATCCCTAATTGGGGCCAAGCACCGAAGGTGCTAGGCACCATAGTGTTTCTACTGATTCTTATTATTATACATTGTTCCTCTGACCATGGGAGTCTATGGCAACCCCTAGAACCGTCTGGTAAAAAGTTGTGAAATTTTGCATGCACATTCCAGCCAGTCTCCTCATTACCCACAGCAATTTATAGGCCCCCAGCCCCAACCGTCTAGTGCCACCAGCAGGTCAAAGTTGCAGTTAATACAGAAGAGCTTTGTATAAATGAAAATAATGAAAATCCAGACTTTTTGTGCAAACTACGACCAGTAAAATAATTAATAACAGTAAATTATTAAATTATTAAATCAAATGTATATGTCCAACCAGGATATCAACTGAACCGATATCCGATCCAGCACATTTTTCAATATTGCACCAATACCCGATACTAGTAATCAGATTGGTGCATCACTAAATGAAATAAATACTTGGTAGATGGTTTAATGCAGTACTGTGGAACAAAGCAATGACATCTCCACGGAGACAAGCAGGTGGCAGACCCTTCACCTGAAATGTTCCATAGTGCTACATTATAGGCTCTGTGTGAATTCAGCTGGAGTCTCTGGCGTTCACTATGCCTGCCATCTCATGTATTTCACTAATGACCAGCTGATTAAATTATGAACTAAAAATGCCTAAATAAATGGCATAATTTTTAAATGAAAAGTAGTTACCATATTTTAGAAACAAAACTAATTATGCATAAAATCAAACTTTGGAAACACATTGTGCCAGTTACCAGCTGTGCTCTCCTAAATTACCAAAACGGCAAACTTTCATATTTAGATGCTTAATGCTTGTCAGTCACCTTAATTATGTAATTAAACGTGGATTCGACCCAGCATTTAGTTTAACCATAAAGAGTTAAAGGTCCTATGTTACGCAAAACCGAGTCACAGCTCAGATGCTTCACAGATTATGGGGATTAAAGGTGCACTGTGTAACTTTTCTGGTGGAGGATCTGCTACTTACTTGTCTCCATGGAGAGGTTATTGCTTTGCTTGCTTTGAAATGTTCCATGGTATGACATTAAAGGTGCAATATGTAACTTTAAAGTTGGGGGTCCGTCACCTTCTTGTTTCTATGGAAACGTCATTGCTCTGCTTCAAATGTTCCACATTTTAAGCATATCTATCTTGCATTTATTAAGTTGATTTTATTGCTCAAAAATACCTAGAAAAACAGGCATTCTGACTAGGGATGTCAACAATTAATCGATTAACGATTAATTGTTGATTAAGACGTTAGTCGAACAAAATGCATTAAATGTAATTAATCGCTAATCGCGCACCCGCGCACCCGCGTGGTCACAAAACAAGGCAACCGCGCTGCTCTCGACTCACAGCCGGCCGCAGGCACCAACGGCACTGCTCAGCAGCTCCGGGTGTACGCGCGAGGCGAGATCGAACTGCGGCGCATTCCTGGGCGCCGCAGTTCGATCTCGCCTCGCGCGTACACGTGCCACTGCTGGTCCCGCGCGGCCGGCCCATGGCCCGTGGCCTGGGCCCCGAGCTTCGCGCGGCTGGCTCGCGGCCCGGGCCCCGAGCCACAAACCAGCCGCACGAAACCAGCCGCACGAAACCAGCAGCGGCCCAATCCTGGTTCAGTCCAGGTCCAGTCCAGGTCCAGACCTGGTCCTGACCTGGTTTAGTTCTGGTCTAGACCTGGTCCAGTCCAGTCCACGTTTAGTGCTGGTCTAGTCTCTTAGCCAATCAGGACAGAACACAATGTTACACTATAAAAAAAATGTTACACTATTAAAAAAATTTAAAATAAAAATCTGTGAACCGCGATAGAGCGAGGGATTACTGTATTTTGTTATTCAGCATCAATACATTTGTCTGCTTTTTACTAAGGAATAATTCATTGAGGAATATACAATATAATAATACTATGATATATTTATGACTCGGTGTTATGTTACTATAGCTTATATTCTTAAAGACCCTATTGAAACACTAAAATTTTTAATACTCTTTTAAAGGACCTGGAAACGCAATCGATGACATGCCAATGTTTTTAAACAGTTTTTCATCATTTTATTTGTGTTGATTTTATATTTATTTGTTGTCTGGTGAGTCGTATTGTGTTTCTAATTGTTTTTAACATTTTATCTGTGTTGACCTTATATTTAATTGTCGTCTTGTGAGTTGTATTGTGTGGGCCTCTTGGCCAGGACTCCCTTGAAAAAGAGATCTTTGAATCTCAATGGGACTTTTTTCCTGGTTAAATAAAGGTAAATAAATAATAAATAAAATTCAGGTGAAAAACGCCGCTTATCAGTTAATCGTTAATCGATCGATAAGGTCAATCAACTATCAATTAATGAATTAATCGATAATTTCCATCCCTAATTCTGACTGTGAGCGGGTTTGTCTCACCACAGATCTGACCAGTACCTTGTTGCGGTTTGGCTTTAAACTTATACATCTAGCATTTATTCATAGCAGGTGTTTTTATTGCTAAAAAATACAATAATTTCTTCTGGGAATAGGGGACTCTCCACAGGTCTGGATTGTGATGTAACCTGCCAGTCTCCCTTGTGATAGATAGCTTTAATCTACACTGTGGAATATTCTAGACAAAGCAATAATATTCCCATGGAGACTGCAGGTGGCGGACCCCCCACCAATGTTACGCAGTTCACCTTTAAGAGACAAGCACTTCAAGAGAAGCAAAAAAATAAAATCCCACACAATGCAAAATCTGCAGCTAGAACCTACTACCTACAGTAACTTGCTTAAAGGTGCATTGTGTAACTTTTCTGATGTACAGTCTGCCATCTGCTTTTCTCCACAGATGTTATGGCCTTACCTGGAATGTGTGCAGTATTATCTTTACTCTTCACTCTTTAATTTGTTCTATTACATGAGTTTAATTACAAAAACATTTCAATGAAAATAGAAAAAGATGCATTCTTACTCTGTTGGCTCAACTCTCCGCAGACCTGACATGTAACTTGTTACTGGGCTGGTTGTCGGATCATCTGTTTGTCTCCATGGTGATTGATAAGTTGAAAGCTGTAACTTTTTGCTCCCCTTTAGAACTTCTACTGTGTAGTACCAAAAAGTGTACTGTACCGAATAATGAAAAATTAGAAACCATTTAAATGACAAGTATCTGAATTTGCAGGGTTTTAATACTTTTTGCTTTGTAAATCACTTCAATAGGGGAAATTCCTCATTTGAAAAAGTGAATTCTGTCTTCTTTAAAGGTGCACTGCGTAAGTTTTCAGGTTGGGGTTCCACCATCATGGAGATGCTGTTGCTTTGCTTGTAATATTCCACAATATGGTATTAAACTTGTATAAGATGCATTTATTTAATTATGGGTGATTTTATTGCTCAAAAATACCTTTAAAACCATGCATTCCAACTGTGAATGGGGTTGCCACTTCACAGATCTCACCTGTAAATTGACTCTATGGAGTAAATGTCTCTATGGAGATTGATATGTTCAATGTCATACTTTGGAACATTGCAGGCAAAGCAATAACATCTCCATGAAGACAAGCAACTACCAGAAAAGTTACATAGTGCACCTTTATCTAATGTAAAAATGTCTTTAGTCTGATGAAAAGAGGTTTTGTACAGGAGAAACTCTGATATTTGTTTATTGATTTATGTCGAGCTTGACTGTAATTCTGACCCTAACCCATCCAAATTCCAATAAAATCCTTAACTGGTATTCCAAAGTCATTTAAAGCTGTCAGATCCCACTAGAGAAGGTCATTTATCTATAGCTTAATAGGACAACAGATTCTAAAAATAGTGGAAGGTCTTGTCCCATTGTTCTTCTTAGTCCTGAGCTCTCAGGGGAGTAGAGCTGTGCGCTGGTCATCATTAAGTCTAACCCAAAACTGCTTTCTTCTCAGTTTTTGTTCTTCGGATTTTAGGAAAGAATTATGTGTAGGCCTGTCATGATAACAATTCTGAAGTTCAAAGTCAGCTTGATTGTCAAAAACCATATGTATAGGTTGCACACACAGGATTTGAAATTGCAGCGCCCCCTAGGCCCACAGTGAACATCAAACATCTGATAAAGAAGACAATAAACACCATGACTAAAACATCACATATACCCGTAGCAAAAGTACAGTAAACTTGTATATGATACAAATAGGTAAAACACACAATGTGTGGCATAATAAAGCTCAAATGGAGTCATGTAGGCAGTCAGATCTGTGGAGAGGCTTCCTTTTTCAAAGATAATTATTGTATTTTTGAGCAACAGAAACACCTGTAATGAATAAATGCTAGATAGATGTGTTTAAAGTCATACCATAGAACATTCCAGACAAAGCAATAACATCGCCATGGATACAAGCAGGTGACAGACCCTCCACCAGAAAAGTTGGGTAATGCACCTTTAAACCAAACCATAAAGTAATTTATTCAGAATAAAGTATTTTAAATGTAAAATAGGGATGCACCAATGTGAAAATTTTTGCCGATACTGATATCCAATATTAATGTTGCTGTTATGGCTGATAACCCATATTAACCGATATTGATTTTTATTTTTTTTTATTTTTTTAATTCTGAGATAACATTTTATACAGACTGAAAATCATGCAAAATTAATTTTTGAATGTCTTTTATTTTCAAAACGTGTTTTGACTCCATAAAGCTTAGATAAAAGTTTAGATTAAAAAAACAAAAAAAACAAAAAAAAACCACATGTCACTCTTAATCTGTATTTCACATATCACCACATATACTTCAGGTTTGGGGACCATTTTGTGTATTGTCAAGAAAATGAACTGCAACATCAAATCTATCAAATTACAATAAATTTAAACATGGACAGATACAAGATAAACACAACGTTTTATAACCAAGATCCCTGTACAGCTCGACCTTATTAAGGACAGCTCCCAGTGCTCTGCCTGAAGTGTGAGAGAACTTTTGTTTTTCAAAGCAAGGTATTTCCAGACGCTCCTCCACATATGAACATTTGATTTGCAAACATTCGGAGTTACAAACAAAACTGTCCATAGGTCAAATAAAAAAAAAAAAAAAGTTAAATGTTTGTGCTGTACATGTACGTAAGTGAGTTTTTGTATTTAGCGCCTATTCCGACTTCCGAGTAGTGCGTATTTCCGCCGCTGATGCACAGGCAGGGCGCTGCGATCGTGTGCCCAGCATCCCCCAAGCATCACACTCTCTCCTCTGCCCACTCAGTTGAAACTACCCAAGGGTTCAGACGTAACTCTTGCAGTGTGACGAACTTTGTTGTTTTATTGGTAAATAATTCTTGCATCCGTAATCCAATATGGTTGGTGAAAAGCGAAAAGCTTCTAGTGAAAGTGGAACACACACACACACACACGCTCTCTCTCGCTGGCTGGCTGGCTCTCGCTCTCTCTCTCTCTCACCTGTGTCTACTGCGTCTGCCTCTGTGTCTCTCTCTTCTTTTTATCTCATCAGTTTTCCATATTTTTAAAAAGCATATTGTTTTGTTACTATTTAGTGTTATTTAAATGCAGTACAAATCCATATAGATTACTTATACAAGCCTTAAAGGGATATGCCACCCCCAGGTCAAATTTGGGCATCTCCCCACAGTCCAGAGACTAAAATAATGCTCACCCAGCCATTGTCCGAGTCTGTCGCCACTGACCGCCGCGGTATCTGCAGCTCCTCCGCCTTAGACTGGAGTCTAACGTCGCCAGAGAAAGATTTCGGCCAAAAGGAATTAATTTGCTCGATGTGTTTCCCAATTACTTTCTGTGTAGTGCGCATTCATATCGAGTGCAAATAAATGTGCAAATCAACACGGAGAGCTTGCCTTGGTCATTTTGGGTGGGAACTATTTTCCAGTGCGGAAGAATACAGTCGAATCACGCACCACGTTGTGCAACAGGGGAACTCCCTTCCCGGTGCGTAACTGGGATTCCCCTGGCAGCGTGCTGCGTGATTCGACTGTATTCTTCAGCACTGGAAAATAGTTCCCACCCAAAATGACCAAGGCGACGTTAGACTCCAGTCTAAGGCGGAGGAGCTGCAGATACCGCGGCGGTCAGTGGCGACAGACTCGGACAATGGCTGGGTGAGCAGGAAAACGCTTTCCACCACTTATTTTAGTCTCTGGACTGTGGGGAGATGCCCAAATTTGCCCTGGGGGTGGCATATCCCTTTAAACATACATTCCTTTCTAAAGAATGCCCTATAACGACTTAGGAACAAATTCAGCAAACGAACGGCCGTTCAGAATGTAACTTGTTCGTAAGTTGAGAAGTGTCTGTATAGTACAAATATCGGTCGTTAATATTGGCCCAGTTTTACACATCGGACCAATACCGATATGTTTAAATTTTGGCTATATAGGCCGATACCGATGTTAATTCCGATATACCACGCATCCCTAATGTACAATATTGTTAATATTGTTGGGCTGTATAAATAAATATCTTAATTCAACACTGAAAGGTGCACTGTGTAACTTTTTGGTTGGGGGGTCTGTCACCTTCTTGCTTCTATGAATATGTTAATGTATGACATTAAACATTAAATTTATTGAATTACAGATTTTTTTATAGCTCAAAATTACCTAGGAAAACAGGCATTTTGACTGTGAGCGGGGTCGCTTCTCCATAGATCTGACCTGTAACTTGGTCTAGTTTGGTCTCAGTGAAGATAGAAAAGTTTAATGCCATACTGCGAAACATTCCAGACAAAGCAATAACATCTCCATGGAGAAAAGCATGGGCCCTCCACCAGAAAAGTTACACAATGCACCTTTAAGTAATTAGTTTGTGTAATTTTAGTTAAAAAAAGTGACCAGACATTTAAGATAAGATAAGACTTTATTGATCTCACACAGGAGATATTCACTTGCCACATTAGCTCAAGGCAGTTTAGTGCAAAGAAAGTTAGAACAAAAAAGTCCATGCAGACAAGATAAGTAATAATAATAAAATAAGTAAATAAGAGAATATAGAAAAAAATTGCACTTTTAGACTTTATAGTGGAGTTATACAATCTGATAGCGGTGGGGATGAAGGATCTGCGGTAGCACTCCTTCTTCTTTCCCACTACTAAAAAGAAAAAGTACTCATGATAAACGTTGACCCCTAAAATTATTGTTCTATTTATCATATACTAAACGGTAAGACTTTTTGTACGAGGTAGAATGGGCAGTAAAGGGACCAGGTTTTTGAAAACGAGATGGTGAAATCCCTCATTCGCCCAGGAGGGGTTCACTGTAGGGAAGGTTTCAGCAGTGGTCATCTGGACCCTGTTTTTGCAATCAGGACATTTGGTTCTCGTCCAGAAACCATTTTCAGTTTGATGGTACTGGCTTTGAGGCAGTAGGATGTATTAAGCTTTGTTTCTGTTACAATGGGCCCAGGCTGCTTTGGATCTGATGGCGTGATGCAGGTCTATAAGACGCACCTGATGGCGTGACGTGGACCTGCGCCACCGTGAGATGCTTGTTAACTATCAAAAGACTGGTGCTAAATGATAGTCAACACTGGTCCATGTTCAGATATAACTCAGAACAGATGTGCATGCAAATGAAGCTGATCCTCACATGGACTCACACTACATGGGACTATTATGGGACAATAAACAATAATCATTTATCGTGATAAAAGGGTAAACAAAATGCCAAAATGTGTAGAAAAAAGCAACTTATCCTTCATGATCTCCGCTAAATCATAGTTGTTTTCATTTATAGCAAAGTTCAATTATAGAAAAGTTGTTTAAACATGTAACTTATTCATAACATTAAATTTGAATTATTCATATCCATAACATTTTTAAACTGTCAGCAATTTTAATAATTATCGTGATATAATCGTGAATCGTATTTATTTTGGCCGTGATATTCGGGACACCAAATTTCAGTATCGTCCCATGCCTAACTTACACACTCTTCTGTTTTCTTCGTATTGGACTTCATATAAAAGACAATGCTGCGAACATGGACGTTCTCTTTGTTTTGATAAATTCTTTACTCTTTACTGCATGTTTACCTGGATAGAGGAGGAGGATTATGGAGATGTAGACAGACCAATGATGAAGGGTTACTCAAACATATGTGAGTGAAACAAAACACAGCTCCAGGTATGTGTTTGAGGAGGTCACCGCATTATAACATGGCTTAAAGCTCACAAAACAATAGACTGCTCCCAAAGCATGTACACCAGAACTCAAATATCCCTGGTTCACACGCTGCATTTTTCACTCATGCTTTTCATAATATCTCTCTCTAAATCCTTCAGGTTACATAGCTTTAAATCACATCTCTGCTTTCCACACTATGCCTTCACTGGAGTCTCAGCAATCATGCAGAACAAATGTGGTTTAGGGGATGCTTCTACTAAAATTTTGCTTCCTTACTTCCAAAGCACCTCCTGTTAAGGGGTAAAACTTAATTGCCTTTTCTTCTACAGTTCCGCTCAAACAGTCACTGCGTGCACATGGTAGGACCGGATTGGATTTCTCCAAATCCGATCCCGTTTCTCGGCGGGTGGTGTGTCCTTAGATCCCAGTGCACATGAAACTCGTGTAATCGGATAATGGTCAGCGACCTGGCCGGCTGCGCTACGCTATGTGGCACTGTAGTCCAACTACTTCCGGGTGATGGCTACTCAATAAAAACACAACAAACTATGTGGCGGTATACAAAGATGGCGCTCGAGGAGTTTGATGGAGCAGCATTGGTGTACATGTTGTGCATTCTTTCTTTGCAGCCATGATTTTGTCTGATTTTTCCGGCAACAATCGCTACTTATGACGGCGTCGGTGTCTCCTGCCACTTCCGGGTGAAATCCCTGGCGAAAATTCCCACATATGCACAGTACACCAATCCGATCCAATCTCGTGCACAAGGCGGCACCAAGCGGATTACTATCGGCCTAAGCCAGGGGTTCCAATCGGATTCGGGAAACCAATCCCTATATGATCCTTAGCCTGTGCACTTGAATTCAAAACGATCCCAATCCATTTGCAATCGGATTACACTCGTCCAGTGACTGAGATATACAGGAACAGATAACTCTGTCATGTCAATCACTATTTAAGAAGAAGAAGTGACTTTATTGATCTCACACTGGAGAAATTCTTCTCTGCATTTTAACCCATCCTATATATATGTATATATATATATTAGGAGCAGTGGGCAGCACACAATAGGGCGCCCGGGGACCATCTCCATGATCTTCTTGCTTCAGTTTGGTCAGGACCTAAGCTGGAGGATTTTACCTATGGTGCATGTTTTGGGTTGGTGGGGGAAACCGGAGTGCCCGGAGGAAACCCACCCAGACACGGGGAGAACATGCAAACTCCACACAGAAAGGCCCAGGCGACCCGGGGATCGAACCCGGAACCTTCTTGCTGTGAAGCAAGAGCGCTAACCACTCAGCTACCATGCCGCCTTTCATGTTTACTATATTTCTGTATTTTATTTTATTTTTCCCAACCTGGAGTGGCTCAGACAGACAGAGAGAAAGTATTAGTAGTTTTATTGATTAAGTTATCTTTAGCAGAAGACATTGCAATGAAGGACGCGGCAGTTAGGAGATGTCTTACCTCTGGATCCTGGACACTTCAGGATCCAGTGGTAGAAGTGAGGCCGAGGAGAGTAAAGGGAATGAGATGATGAGGAGAGACTAGGGGATGATGAGGGTTTGAGGAGAGTGAAGGGACAATGAGATGAGAAGCCGAGGGGGCGCTGGGGAGGAAGTAAGGCATGGTACAAAGCAAAGCGACCATGCATCTGCAATGGGGGTTTAAATTGGGCAGACTGGGAGCCGATTGGATGAGGAGGTGGTGTGTTGATCAGCGAGGAGGCGTATTTGGAGTGAGGTGATGAAGGCTGAGGAGCAGGTAAATTCTCAAGAGGTGGTGAGGTAGATGGGAGCGAAAAATCTTCCGGGCTGAATTTACTCTAGCTCCATTTGACACCAGTCTCTTGCTATTTTTGCTACTTATTTCGAATTCATTATTACATTTACATTTTTGCTCTTTGTTATTTTATTTACTGTGATGTGGGAGCTACTGTGTCCAAATAATTTTCCTTGTGGAGCAATAAAGTTAAAAGTGAGCTTTAGCCCATGTTATAATGTAGTTACCTTATGGAAAACATACCTGGAGTTGTGTTTTGTTTCGTTCACATGTGTGAGGAATCCTGCATCATTATCTACATCTCCAAAGCTTAAAATGCTCTGTTTCAACTTGTGATGTCATGCAGTGATAGTTTTCAAGTTAACAGCTACCGTTTGCCTTTAGTTCAGTAAAGATTAGCCATTTCAGGGCTGAACTTATCCAAATGATTCTAGCGAAGGTGTATGGATTTTAAAAACAAAGTGGAGCACTTCCTGTATTACCACATGACATCACAAGGTAGAACAGAGTATTTTCAGTTTGAGAGAAGTCAAAGGCTAAAAATGCAGGTTTTTTGCGTTAAACATGTGTGAATGAATTTTTTTTATTTTTTTATTTTTTTATTTAACCTTTATTTATCCAGGTAAACCAATTGAGAACCAGTTCTCATTTACAATGGCGACCTGGCCGAAACTCCCCGGGTCAAAACAAAACACAACTCCAGGGATGTTTTTGATGTGTAAACAGCATGATAAAATTAATCAGAAAATACTGTAAAATGGGTCCTTTAAATCTCTTGGAGTCTTTTTGTGTGTTCCACGATAAAACCAGTTTTTCCAAATAGCGGTCATCTGTCTTGTTACTGTGTGGTGAAGTCTAAAATCCCATACTGACCACGATTAGAGGAGACGTGGCTGCCAGAAGGACCAATCTGAACCACGCTGAGGTGTTAGCTCTGAGAGAGGTGTGAGGGCAGCCTGACCCCAGACATGCTTGGGGCCACGGGGACCACATGCACACTTCAGTCACTGTTTCTGGGATAGAGAGAGACCAACAGTAGAGATTTCAAAAAGGCTCTGGTGTCCCGCAGAGTGTGTGGTGAAGTTTTTTTTTATTGTAGGGAAAAGTCAAAAAAGTAATTTTTAAAGAAGTGATGAAATATCGTGTTTGGAACTCAAAACTTCAGCCACAAAAGAAAGTATTATATAAAAAAGTCTTATGATTTTAGTGAAGTAATTCTTTTGAAAAATCACTTTCTGGAACACTGCAGTGGGGACTGTGTTTTTGTGTGTGAGTTGATTGTAAAACTAACTTTGACCACTAAATACTACTATTTTGTATTGTATTAATTACATTACTTACATTAATTATTTTATTTTTTTGCCTGCATGCACAAAACTTTCTTTTGCACTAAACTGTCTGGAGCTATTGTGGCAAGTAAGTTCCTATGTGAGATCAATAAAGTCTTATCTTATCTTATCTTATTAAATTGACAATACAGGTGATTTTTAACTTAACGTTTTAACTTAATTTAACTTAATTATTGAATTATTGAAAGATTACATGGACTTCTTGTTATAAAAGCATTTCCATTTCAACAAAGTATAATTCTGCACTAATTCTGACCTTTTCCTGAATGTAAACGCCACAGTGATAGTCAGTGATGGGGGAGGGCTTAGTTTAATGTCATGTAAATTAGTTCTGAAGGCCTGGACATGAGAATCTTAAACGTGTTTTTTGCTCAGCTCGTCGATTTCACAATGGGCTGCTTTCAAATGACCACAATTTCTTCAAATGTTATCAGATTTCCATGTGTAAGGCATCATTGGAAAGCTTAGAATCTATACTTTCAGAATCTGTGAATAACTCAAAACGCCTCCTGGACGACTTGTGATTGGTTTTGCCGCAGTCTGTCACATATTTCTCTCACATTTTGCATTTGGAAAGGCCTGTATGACACTTGTTTTCTGATCTGTTATAATGTTGTTTCCTCATCACAAACATGCCTGGCATTGTGTTTTGTTTCACACATGTTTAACACACAAACCCTGCATATTTAGGCTGAGTTCCTCAAACAGAAGACGCTCTGTTCCACGCTGTGATGTCATGCGGTAATACAGGAAGCTCTCCACTGTGTTTTTAAACTGCATACACCTTGACTAGAATCATTTGAATAATTTCAACCCTGGAATTGCCATGTGAGAATGTTGTTAGCTCCTCAAAAACATACCTGGAGTTGTGTTTGTTTTTATTTATACATGTTTGAGTAATCCTTTGTTAGTCTATCTACAGCTCCAAAGTTCAAAATGCTCTGATCCACTTTGTAATGTCATCAAGTGATCACAGGGATGAGATCGGTTAGACTTTTATTGCCATATTGCCCAACTCTAATATTTTGGACACCTTTCCTTTCTGTTGTAAAATTTAAACTTGGGGGCAGTCGGTGTTCACACTGAAAGCTTCACACTTGTGAAACTCTTTGCCACTGGAGGTGAAGTCAGAGTCAAACATTACTTTTCTCCACCAATCTCAAAAACTGGCCCAAGGAAAATCAACAGTGTGAACATTAAACTGCCCAGGGATGTGGACAGAAGACTTCTTATGTGTTTATTATTTATTTATTACTATTTGTACTAAGTCCTTTTAAACGCCTAACTAGGGACAAAATATATGGACATTTATTACCTATTTGCAGTGGTGGAAGGAGTACTCAATTTTGATACTTAAAGGTCCCATGACATGGTACTTCTTGATGCTTTTATATGGTGCCTTAATGGTTCCCTAATACTGTAAATGAATCCTTCTTCAAAATCAAGACTCAGTGCATGAGAAAGATCCATGAACACAGGCAGAGTCAAAAAATATGTCTCTGAACACCTCATTATGGGCATTGTTGCTTGAATGCAAATGAGAAGGACAGAGACAGGCCAGAGCAGCGGGTGGGGGGGCAGACTCTTTGCTGTTTCCTCGTTTAGCTCGTGTGCTGGTGCGCTGGCTCGCGAAGGAAGAAAGGAGAGGCGTTTCAATGAAAAAAACACATTTTCACAGAAAATAAAATTAAACCACTGCTGTTTCAGATGTCCAGAGGCTCGGATAAAGGACATCCGAGCCTGGAAACATTCTCACGTGCCTCCAGGCAAATAAAAAAAACGCATTTCGCATTGCGTAGCTCGTTCGCGGTCCAAACTCTGGCCGTGACGGTGGGTAGATATCCCGACGGGATGCATTTGCATTTTTTCTTCAATGTGACATCACATAGTTTCCTTGTTCAGAATCGCTCGTTTGAGCTGTCTTTTTTTCAAACGCAGAAAAGGATCGTAAATGCTCAGTTTACACATTTCGCAACTTTTAGCCATGGGGAGGGGGGGCTCTAAACAGGGTAGGGGAGCTCACATTAATGTTCAAAAACCTCAGAAAGTGAAAATTTCATGCCATGGGACCTTTAAGAAAAAGTACAGATATCAGAGCAAAGAAATACTTAAGTAAAAGTATTTAAGTACCCGTTTAAAAATGTACTTAAAGGTGCATTGTGTAACTTTTCTGGTCACCTGCTTGTTTCTATGAATAAGTCATTGCTCTGCCTGAAATGTTCCACAGTATGACATTAAAGGGATATGCCACCCCCAGGTCAAACTTGGGCATCTCCCCACAGTCCAGAGACTAAACTAAGTGGTGGAAAGCGTTTTCCTGGTGACCCAGCCATTGTCCAGGTCTGTCAGCACTGACCGCCGCGGTATGAATGCGCACTACACAGAAAGTAATTGGGAAATTAATTCCTTTTGGCCGAAATCTTTCTCTGGCGGCGTTAGACTCCAGTCTAACACGGAGTAGCTGCAGATACCGCTGCGGTCAGTGCTGACAATGGACAATGGCTGGGTGACCAGAAAAATGCTTTCCACCACTTATTTTAGTCTCTGGACTGTGGGGAGATGCCCAAATTTGACCTGGGGGTGGCATATCCCTTTAAACAGCTCCACCTAACATTTGTTAAATTACACATGGTTTTATAACCCAAAAATACCTCCAAAAACAGGCATTCTGATTGAGCTGGTTTGCCTCTCCACAGATTTGACCTGTAACTTGGTCTGGCTTTGTCTCCATGAAGATAGAAAGGTTTAAACCATACTGTGAAACATTCCAGACAGCTGACGAAGCCTCTTGGATGAGCGGCGAAACGTTTTCGACCAAACAAACTTTGTCCAGTTGACAAATTGAATTTCTCCTTTTATCATTCCAGACAAGGCAATAGCATCTCCATGAATAAAAGCATATGACAGACCCTCCATCAGAAAAGTTACACAATGCACATTTAAAGAGTAAAAAGTACAAGTATTTCACACAGATTTTTGAGATCAAACGAAGGTTCAAATGTAGTGATTTTGATTCAGATTTGTGCTGAATTTTGTTCAACAGTTTTTACATGCTGTTTTTCAGCCTGAGGTGTTATACAATAATAAAAAATTATTTTACTTTTCAGTCCTATTAAAAAGTTATTTCAGTTTCATAGAGAATAGAACTCTTGCGTCAGTTGTCTTTTCACTCTACTTGCCACAGAGGAGAGTGAAATGTGGAAATGAATTTGTGGCACTGCTAATAACAACAGAAGAAGGTTTTGCTATACAGACAATTCATCCATGAAAGTGTAAGTGTTCATTTAAGACACACTAATTTAGTGGAATTTCTAATTTAGTGGAATTTGGATCACTCATTCCTTTCAATCATTTATGTTTAGGTTTTATTTTTCTACAAAATATATGTAGCTATAGTCATGAGTACATTTGATTCACTTTTTTTAGAGACATATTTTTAGTTGACATTTTTTTTAGTTTAGTAGAACAGGCCTATTAGGCAAATCAACTTTTCAGAAGTTGTTACCATTTTATTGTTGTTTCCCCTCACCATTTGCTCACCTGAAGTTGTATTTGGAGTGATTCAGGAACTCTTTAATCACTCACATCAATTCCATAATTTAGGATTTCGAAAATCTACTCCAACAGGAGAGATAAGAGACGAGACAAAGAGGCACAGCAGACACAGAGCAGCAGATGAGAGAGCGGAAAAAAAAAGTGTCTGTCTTCAGCAAGGAGTCAGAGAGGAATATAGATATATATAGTTATAGATATAGATATATATATAGCAGACACAAGCACAATTGGTGTTCTTTAAAAGGTGCATTGCGCAACTTTTCAAGTGAAGGGTCCATCACCTGCTTGTTTCTATGGTTATATCATTGCGCTGCCTGGAATGTTCCACAGTATTGCATTAAACACTCTACCTTACATTTATTCATTTGCAGGTGGTTTCATAGCTCAAAAATACCTAGAAAAATGGGCATTCTGACTGAATGTAATACTGTGAAACATTCCAGACAAAGCAACAACATGGAGAAAAGCATTTGATGGTCTCTCCACCAGAAAAGTTACACAATGCACCTTTAAAAACATGCCAGAACATATTTGACATGTTTTGCCAAACATGTTTTGGCTTGATACATCCCTCTGTTGTATCGAGGGGAAGGACAGAGACAAAATCTGCTTCTCTATAGTTAGTGCCAAGCAGGACTGAGGAGGATTTGCGTTGTATCGCCTGGAGGAAAATCGACTGAACCAGCTCTTCTGTTGTCTTGCTGAGAAGGACGGTCGCGTAAACAACCCTGTATTGTATGGTCTGGGAGAACAGTCCGGAGGAGGTGCTCATGTCTCATCACATCTGTCACTTGTTTTTAGCGAGAGCCCAGATGTGAAGAGTGAGTGAGCAGTGGCACTTCTGTCCACTCACATCTTACACAACACTGTCAACACCGGGAACTGTCTGAGGCCAGTAGAGGACAAGAGATATACTGCCTTTAGAGATTCCCTTCAATTTAAAGGGCCCATATTGTGATATATTCTGATCTATGTTATAATGATCTTTCCTCATCACAAACATACCTGGAGTTGTGTTGTGTTTCATGCACACATGGTTAACACGCAAACCCTGCACATTTAAGCTCAGTTCTTCTCTTAAACATAAAACACTCTGAACAAAAGGTAAAAGGTAGACAGACTAATAATGGAGGATAAAGGATTACTCAAACATGTGTGAATGAAACAAAACACAACTCCAAGTATGTTTTTGATGGGTCAACAACATTATAACATGGCTTAAAGCTCAAGTTTGAGTAATATAGGACTTTTTAATGTACCAGTACAGAATAAAAACTATAGATCTGCATGTTATATTTGTAAACGGGCTCATTGTAAACGGGCTAAATTGATCTAGAATAGAATGCCTTTTATTGTCACTATTCATATGTACAATTTACATCATACATACTCACCGTGAGATTGAAAGCATCTCACTTCAGTGCAGACATTTAAGTACGATATATACAACACAGCAGGATATTTACAGCACAGTATGGGTAATAAAACACAGTAAGGGTAATAAAAATAGTGCAAAAAACAAATTAGTGCAAAAAAAAAAAGTCCTGTACTACACATTAGTTGCCAGGTTATTGCAAGTCTTGCTCATATAGCAGTAAGGGTGACACATTACAATCATTTATACACACACACTAGAGCAGGGGTGTCAAACATGCGGCCTGGAGGCCAGATCCGGCCCTCTAAGACCTTCAATCTGGCCCTTGGCTGATTTTCTATTAAAATATTTTAAGTATAATTTTCTATTAAAATATTGGTAATTTTCTGTGCCTCTTCCTTGCCTCTTTCCAAACGCCCTTAAAGGACCATCATTTTGACTGTTGACCGTGACACCCTCATCAGCAAAATGTCCAAAATGAGAAAAGTGGATGCCGAGTGCAGGATTTTCCAAGAAAAATGGACTAATTGCTATTTGTTCACAGAGGTGAATGGGAAACCTGTACGATTGTGCTGAAATTGCTTTGTTCTTAAAAGTTTCAGGTTGTTCATAATATTATAATATTTTGTAAAAGAAAGAGTTCATCAAACAAAAAAGACTTCTGTGTTTCTCTGCACAAATATTTGGATTTATTGCTATTTTTGGGGTATATCTGCCATGAGTTTTCTAATCCGGCCCCTTTGGGATTAAAGTAGGTTGGATACGGCCAGAATGAGTTTGACACCCCTGCACTAGAGAGTCTCTACATTGCAGAGGGAGATGTTTCACAGAATTCAGTTTAGCATACTGTACTGCATTAAATATTATCAAGAAGCTATAGCATAATGTTAAGTATTGCACCACAGGATATTACACTGTAATTAGGTATTGCACAACAACAGGTG
Organism: Paratrypauchen microcephalus; assembly: GCA_036785185.1. Lineage (NCBI taxonomy): Eukaryota > Metazoa > Chordata > Actinopteri > Gobiiformes > Gobiidae > Paratrypauchen > Paratrypauchen microcephalus. Next base: position 2,918,790 of record JAVJIX010000036.1, on the reverse strand, counting down.
GATCTGCTGCAAAACTCAGTTCAAGATATTACACAGTAATAAATATTGCCCAGGTGGATATGCTACAAAACTATATTATTACACTGTAATAAATATTGTCCAACAAGATATATTGCACTGTGTTAAGTAATAGCACAACAGGTGGATGGAGGAGAGTGAGGGACAGGAATATGGGGTGAGTTAGTTCATGTGAGTGTTCAGAGTGATTATGGCCCTTGGGAAGAAGCTGTTTTTGAGTCTGTTACTCAAAACAGCTGAGTAATAGAAATGTTGTCGATGTTTGATGTTAGGGTTGAAGTATTTTGGCTTGTATTTTGGCTTGTTTTTTGGACAAACATTGTGATTATGATCACATTTGTGATTTATAGTTTTATAGTTGGCTTCTGTTCAAAGTTCACCTTTTAAACATGTCCAGAAGCCTCAACATTTGAGAGAAGACTGAAATACTAACTGATAATTTAATACAAGAGTATTTCAGAACATGTTTGCAAATACATTTTAATGAAACCTTTTATGAGAAGTTTTTTCATAAAGAGATTTGATATTTTATTGTTTGCAAAGGACTTAAATAATAGCAGTGTGGAGCCGAAAGTCCCAACTCTGAATAAACTACTGCTAAGGGAGCACTATTATAATCTGGCTAGAAGATAAGTTTATTTTTGCTTAAAGGTGCATTTTTTCTACTTTTCTGGTGTAAGGTCTGTAATTGCGTAAATGTAAAATAGCACTGTTTAATGTTATACTGTGAGCAGATTAATGACATATCCATAGAAAGAAGCTGGTGACGGACCCGCAACCAAAAAGTTACTCAATGCACCTTTAATGCATTTATTCAAACCACGTCCAAGCAACAACTGGAAACTCTTGGAATTCATTTAAGTTTTATTTTGCATTCTAAAGAGGCTGACTCAAGTACCAGCATAGCATTAATTCTGTTTCATTGTATCATCATTTTAACCTTCCTGTTGTACACGATTAGCTATTAGTTCACATAATCTGCTTGTAGCCCTATGAATATATTAGTTTAGTAGTTCTTGTGTCTTTGCAGTGCTTTTCTCAAACAGATAAAGTTGTACAGAGAATAGACAAGTGTGGCTCAGTTTTAACACAGAGAAGTGTCTGTCTCCTGATGCATGGCCCACATCTTTTTGACAATACTTCGAGACATTTCAAAGTGCCCCTTTCAGCAAACCCCAATACACCAAACCCCCCTCCAGCTATGCAAAAATAATATCATTTAAATTTATGACTGACAGGATTTGCTCTCAATATAATGAAAAGGCACAGATAATAGGCTTAATTAAGGCTATACTCGTGCTGGTTGTAGAGTACTGAAGTCTAATTTTCACAGGACTTGTCTTAATTACTTTAATGACTTATTGCTCAATATATGCAAACTGAAACAATATTTTTTGGGCTTAAAGGTCCTCCATTATGCAAAACTGGCTAATGTCAGCTTTAAGCCATGTTATAATGCTGTTGACTCCTCAAAAACATACCTGAACTTTTGTTTCGTTGCCTGTCTAAATCTCCAAAGCTCAAAATGCTCTGTTAGGGTTCAGTAAAAATAGGCAAGACCAGGTCTGAAAACCATTTAGAGTGCTTTCTGTTTGAGAGAAGAACTCAGCCTAAATATGCAGGATTTGTGTGTTAAACATGTGTGAATGAAACAAAACACAACTCCAGGTGATGATGAAACAACATTATTACACAGATCAGAAAATGGCGTAATATGGGCCCTAACCCACACCATAATCCCCCCTCCACCAAACTTTACACTTGGCACAGTGCAGTCAGACAAGTACTGTTCTCCTGGCAACCACTAAACTCAGACTCGTCCATCAGATTGCCAGATGGAGAAGGGTGATTCGTCACTCATCACTCCACTGCTCTAGAGTCCAGTGGCGGCGCTTTACACCACTGCATCAGCTTTGGATTGCACTTAGTGATGTATGGCTTGGATGCAGCTGCTCAGCCATGGAAACCCATTCCATGAAGTTTGGAGGTCTGTAGTGACTCTGCAGAAAGTTGGTGACCTCTGTTCCCTATGTCCCTCAGCATCTGCTGACCCCGCCCTGTCAGATTACATGGCCTATAACTTTGGGCTGAGTTGCTGTCATTCCCAATCGCTTCCACTTTGTTAAAATACCACTGACAGTTGACTGTGGAATATTTAGGAGTGTGGAGATTTCATGACTGGACTTGTTGCACAGGTGGCATCATGTCACAGTACCACACTGGAATTCACTGAGCTCCTGAGAGCGACCCATTCTTTCACAAATGTTTGTAGAAACAGTCTGCAGGCCTAGGTGCTTCATTTTATACAGGTGTGGCCATGGAAGTATCTGGAACACCTGATTTCCATTATTTGGATGGGTGAGTAGAAGTATAGTGTATATTGCTTCCTTATACTCATGAGGAGTTTTTTTTGTTATTTTTGTAGTACCATACAAAACACCCAACTTTTTTCTTTTATTTTTAATTCCTTGTCCATGTGTATTGTAAAATCCGGACAGTGACTAAAATCAGACTACTGCGTGTTCATCTAATTAGAAAACATCTATTTCAGGCTTGCAAGAAAGAGCCATGTCACTCACTATATGAGGTTTTGGGACTATATGAGCTGATTGGCTGTCCACCCTCCTTCACTTTTCCATCTGAAAAGGCCGTTTTAAATGTGCAAGTGGACAAAATGGGTTTGTGAGGGCTTGGAAGTAGTTAGACAGATTTATGCCTGCTTTCACCATTCATGGTTTGAAAATCAAGTACTCCAACTCCAAGCCCGTATTATAGCACTATTTTCTGATCTATGTTATGATGTTTCCTCATCAAAAACAAAGCCGGAGTTGTGTTTTTTCATTCATACATGTTTAACACACAAACCCTGCATATTTAGGCTGAGTTCTTCTCTCAAACAGAAACACTCTGATCTACCTTGTGATGTAATGTGGTAATACAGGAAGTACTCCACTGTGTTTTTAAAGATCCCATGACATGGTACTTCTTGATGCTTTTATATGGCTCCTTAATGGTTCCCTAATACTGTAAATGAATCCTTCTTCAAAATCTACACTCAGTGCATGAGAAACAGAGATAAGATGAGATAGAGTAATTTTTTTCTCTCTGAACACTCCATAATGGGCGTTGTTGCTTGAATGCAAATGAGGAGAAAAGAGATGGCCTATAGTAGAGGGTGGGGGCGTGGCCAAACTCTCCGCTCTCAGCTCTCAGCTGTGCGCTCTCTGATCCATTTCCACGTTTTTGCGTGGAGAAGAGATTAGAAGCGTTCCATTGAAAAATAAACACATTTCCACATAAAATAAAATAAACCACTGCTGTTCAAAGGTCCAGAGGCTCAGATAAAGGACTTCCGAGCCTAGAAACACTCGGACGTGCCTCCAGGCAAATAAAAAAACGCATTTCGCATTGCCTAGCGCATTCGCAGTCCAAACTCTCTGGGCGTGATTTACAGAGACGCTGAATACAGACAGACGGGGGTGGAACTGCATTTGCATTTCTTTTTTCGATCTGACGTCAACAAGGTGCCTTGTTCAAAATCGCCCGTTTGAGCTCTGATTTTTTTCTAACGCAGAAAAGGATCGCAAATGCTCAGTTTAGACATTTTGCAACTTTTAACCATGAAGGGGGGCTAAACAGGGTAGGGGAGCTACCCTGTTCAAAAACCTCAGAAAGTGAAAATTTCATGCCATGGGACCTTTAAACTCCATACACCTTCACTAGAATCATTATAATTTCAGACCTGGAATTGCCAGTTTCTACTGAAAAGGTGGAAAACTACCTCTTCATGACATCACAAGGTGGCACAGAGCATTTTCAGCTTTGGAGATGTAGACAGACTAATAATAAACATACTCAAACATGTGTGAAGGAAACAAAACGCAACTCCGGGGGTGTATCCCATCAAGCCTGCTAACCGTAAATCCTCACTAACTTTGATAAGCCTCGCTAGTTCTAGTTTGTGTCCATTACTCTCGCTAACATGAACCTCAGCTGAGATACTGGGGGTAACATATATTTCTGATCTAACCTGGTCCGTCTGTGTTGTCTGAAAACAAGGGTGACAATGTCAGCAAAAAATAATTTACCTTATGTTCTTGGTCAGTTTTGGTGAATTTCCAATAGTTAAAAATATCATTTCAAAATGTGTTGTCATTATAATAAGCACTGGTAGCCCCCATGGCAGAAGATACATCAAGGCCTGTTGTGACGTGAGCCGTCCTCCTGTGGACCCACCACCTGCGGGAGGATTCATGGGGGCTGGTGCATTGTGTTCTGGGCAGCAGAACACTGCTTGGACTGCTGCCCCCGTGACCCAGAAAATGGAAAAGCGGAAGAAAATGAATGAATGAATGAATTATAATAAGCGGTTAAGTGCTCTGAAAGTCATGCAGGATTCCTGGGTTCGATTCTCATTTCTGATAGAAACTTATAACAGCCAGGCCTAATTTTTTTTGTGACATTTCCATCAAGCAATACAGTTAATGGTAAACCTTTACTTTTAGAACACAACATGTGGGCAATTAACATGCACACCCCATGACCCAATGTTTTTATATTTTTTGTCTTTACCTGCAAAGCAGTCCTCTTCACATTATTAACACCACTTCTGCTCGAAGACAAGATAACACAATTTGACATATTAGTTGGTGCAAGTACCTTTACACATTAAAAAGGAATTACAACTGACAAGAGTGCTCTACAAATAGGAAAATTTATAATGACATCAATTGCATTCATTATCGAACGTTGGTCTCCCACGCAACACACTATAGCGATTCCTCTTCCCTACTGACTTATCTTGATAATGCTGATGAAAACATACTTTTAAAAACTCAATATTCAGCGTTGCTATAGAACTTAACTTGTGCGTTTAAGCGGTCGGCAATCTTCTGCAATGCCCTGTCTCTCGCCTTGGTTACTGTAAGTGTATTTCCCTTCTTTGTAATTGTGGTTTTATTTTCTTCGTACAATTCCAAAAGTAATTTTTGTACTGAGGTGCTGAAGTAATCTGCCCGAATCTTCGACATGACTGCATTTTTGACAATTACTTGTTCTGGGCTTCTTGTGTACCCCGTGCATGCGCCTAATGCAAGATTGGATAAGCCTTGTTACTTCAAACTTAAGCAAGTAACAGTGCTTTCAGTCAACATTGCAGCCCAAGTAGTAACTGCCATTGTGAAATATAATTGAAATATGTTTCTATGTTAATTTCCTTTGAAGCCCTGAGGTATTTTGTGGGCGTGAATACTCTGAGTGAGAGTGAAAGTGGCTCACATCTCTGGGGTGATGTTTGAGGGGAAACACCAGTGATTGTTTTCCATCTGTCAGACGGAGATGTGTCCTCTGCTGGGATCACAGACATGTGGTGGAATCTGCTGATGTCAGTGCAGTTATACAACTCAACAAAAGGATTAGCGTTAAAGCATAGACTATTTAAAGAAGTAATATTCAGCTTCAGCTAAATGAAGCTCACAAGCTAGCAGTTATAGGAATGAATTTGGACTTTAAGTACTTTATTTATGGACAAAACAGTGGAATAAAAACACCAGGATCATGTAGAGTAGGTTAATACGAACAGTTTAAGACCAATGTCAAGTCAACTGGAGCCAGAGTCAATGGAGCCTGAAGCGCCTCCAGGAACACTTCCCATTTGTAACGCGACAGCGAGCGGGTTAGCTATGACCTTATGACAGGGGTGTCAAACTCATTTTGGTCCAGGGGCCGTATCTAACCTATTTTGATCCCAAAGGGGCCAGATCAGAAAACTCATGGCAAATATACCCCAAAAATAGCAATAAGTCCAAATATTTGTGCAGAGAAATGCAAATCTATTACAGAAGTATTTTTTATTTGATGAACTCTTTCTTTTACAAAATATTATAATATTATGAACAACCTGAAACTTTAAGAAAAATACAATTTCAACACAAGCATACAGTTTTCCCATTCACCTCCTGAACAAATAGGAATTAGTCAATTTTTCTTGGAAAATCCTGAACTCGACATCCACTTTTCTCATTTTGGACATTTTGCTGATGAGGGTGTCACGGTCAACAGTCAAAACGATTTGGAAAGGGGTGAGTCTTCATTTGTGCTGCTCTGGTGGGAGGGGCCACGTACAGAGGCGCTGGAGACGCTGCTATGCTAAACTGTGCAGAAAAGAGGCGCAGAAAATTACCAATATTTTAATAGAAAATTAAAATCTAATTAAAATATTTTAACAGAAGCTCAGCCGAGGGCCAGATTAAAGGTCTTGGAGGGCCAGATCTGCTCCCCGGGCCGCATGTTTGACACCCTTGCCTTTTACAGTCTATGGGTTAAAGTTATGTTGGCACCTTTGAAAACAATTTATTTGATTGGCTTTTCACATAGGGTCTATTTTAACATTTCACAATATCCAAACTTGAAATAATGTGTATTACCATATAACTGATGCATTTTTATTATTTTGAGGTATCAGGAAGTTACTATATTTTCTTCAACCAAACAGCTTCATGTTATACGCAGGGGGACCAATGCCTCACATGTGTCCGTCAAAAGATCTTCTCTAATTGGCTGTTGCTGTGGCGATATCCCTCTGCATTTGCATAAAGTTGACTGGAGTTCAACTGTGCTGTGCTCAGGTCATTTGGATTGCGTTGCGCTCCTCTCCACTTCGTCTGCTCTCCTTCTCTGCAGCCAAAGAGGAAATGGACTGGAGTAGGTCACTCGCGCAGTGTAATCCAAGATACACTGAGTGTATAATCTCACAACATTCAGAGTAACTGCTGTAACTGACAAAAAATGCTCAGTAGTTTTGGTTGAAAATACTATAAAAATTATTCCTGTACTTGCTAAATGCTGTTTTGTCCCATCATCTTGGAATGACATGACAATTTCAGCTCTGAGGTTTAGGTTTATTTACGTTTAGCTAGGGGTGGGCGGTATAAACGGTATAAACGGTATGCGGTATAAATTTGGCCAACGGTAGAGATTTGGGTTATACCTTCCTATCGCGATAGTTCATTGCGTCACCACAACAAGGAAGGAGGAAAAATCGCTGCGAGCAGCGAGCACATGGAGGAGGAGGAGCTCGTGAAAAAGACCGGCTCAACTTCTGTAATCTGGTCATGGTTTGGATACAAGGCGTCGGATACTGAACAGGAAATTGTAAAACAATCTGCAGAATATGCTGGGCGACAGTGATCGCAAAACATGGCAACACAAGCAATCTGTTCTACCACCTAAAAGCTAAACACGTTATCGAGTACGAAGAAAGCCAACGAATGCGCGGTGACACTCAAAAGCCAAGCCAGTCTTCAAGTGGGAGGAAAAAAGTTGGCACTACACACCAGCAGTCTATCACCCAGGCATTTTCAAAAGGCGTATCTTATGATAAAAAAGCCAGCAGTGGATTGACATAACGAAGTCCATCGCAATATTCTTGTGTAACGACACGGTGCCTTTCCAAACCGTAGAGAGAAGCGGCTTTTTACTAGGCATGGTGAAGATGCTGGATCAACGGTACGTGGTACCAAACCGCAAATATTTTAGCCAGGTGGAAGTGCCCAGACTGCATGACGAGGTTCGCAATCAAGTGGGAAAAGAGCTTCGTGACATAAAACACGATGCAACCTCCACGGACTTGTGGTCGAGTCGCACTATGGACCCGTATATCAGCCTGACAATCCACTTTATTGACGACGACTGGAAGTTGTGCGGCAAATGCCTGTATACGGCCCATTTCAACAGTACATGTGTACTGCAAACATCGTATTTCCCTGACGACCATACAGGGGAGATGATTGCCCAGGGACTCAGGGAAGCGCTCGAGTCTTGGGAACTTGACGAAGAGTTGCAGGTATGCATCAGCACTGACACCGGCGCCAATGTTAAAGCAGTTTCATTTTCGATTTACATTGCCTTGTTCAAATTTTATACTGCTTGAAAGTGAAGTTACTTGTTTTATGTTTTTTACAATTACAGTTTTGCACAATACATTTTCTTGTAGTAATATTCTTGACGTTTATGTTATTTAATAGTTTAAAAAACAGCTTCCTGCTTGAATGCTTTTTCCATGTGCTCTGGTGACCATTAAGAAGCTGTTAATACTGTGAACAGTTAATACTGTTACATACCAAAGTATACCGTGATATATACTGTCTACCGTCTATGGTTCAAATTATACCGTGATATAAATTTTAGGCTATATCGCCCACCCCTACGTTTAGCCTTGGGAATGTTTTTTTAAACCCCAATGAATGCCAAATATATGCTTCATTTCTTTCTTTCCTTTTTTTCTTCATTAAATCTATTGCATATATACATACAAATTTTACAATACAATATAATACAATTCTATGCTTAATTTCCACACTCAAAGCAAAGCCATAACATCACCATGGAGATCCTGCATCAGAAACCTGTTGCACCTTTAGTTAAAGGTCTCATGACATGGTACTTCTTGATGCTTTTATATGGCTCCCTAATGGTTCCCTAATACTGTAAATGAATCCTTCTTCAAAATCAACACACAGAGATAAGATGAGAAAGAGTAATTTTTCTCTCTCTGAACAGGCCATTATGCTTGAATGCAAATGAGGAGGAGAGAGATGGCCTATAGTAGAGGGTGGGGGCGTGGCCAAACTCTCCGCTGTCAGCTCTCAGCTGATCCATTTCCGTGTTTTTGCACAGAGGGAGAGATTTGAAGCATTACATTGAAAAATAAACACATTTCCACATAAAATAAAATTAAACCACTGCTGTTCAAAGGTCCAGAGGCTCAGATAAAGGACTTCCGAGCCTAGAAACACTCGGACGTGCCTCCAGGCAAATAAAAAAACACATTTCGCATTGCCTAGCGCATTCGCAGTCCAAACTCTCTGGGCGTGATTTACAGAGACGCTGAGTAGACACAGACGGGGGGTGGAGCTGCATTTTTCGATCTGACGTCAATAAGGTGCCTTGTTGAGAATCGCCCGTTTGAGCTGTGTTTTTTTCTAACGCAGAAAAGGACCGCAAATTCTCAGTTTAGACATTTCGCAACTTTTAGCCATGGGGGGGCCCTAAACAGGGTAGGGGAGCTCACATTAACGTTCAAAAACCTCAGAAAGTGAAAATTTCATGCCATGGGACCTTTAAACAGATTGTGTATCTGTGTCTTTGTGTTTACTTAAAGGTGCATTGTGTAACTTTTTTGGTGGAGGATCCACACATACTGTTCCACAGTATATCTTGTATTTACGCAACTATAGGTGTTTTTATTTCTCAAAACTAGTGCTGTCAGGCGATTAAAAATATTAATCTAATTAATTACAGGATTTGTAATTAATTATTTGCATTTTAATCTCGTGAGAAAGACGGCAAGCAAGAGAGAGAGAGCGGGAGAGAGTGATTGAGAGAGAGAGGCAACCCACTTTGCGATTGAGTTTGTCCGTTTTTCTGTGGTCGTTTTGCTCATTCGTTTCCCAAATTCTGCGGTGGTTTGTTGAAGTGCGCTCACTCTCGCTCTATCACCGGTAACAATGGAACTTGTTCGGACGTGTTTATCGTTCAAATGATCCGTCAGACTGGAGCAGCTTCGGTGATCGGAAAATTCTTTTTTACAAAAGCTACAAATCACCGTGTTCTTGTTGATCCGGTCCCGTCTTTGTTATTTTTATAAATAAACTTCAAAGGCCCGAGCAGCGATTTCCTTGCCGCGTGCCAAATTTAAAATGCGCGGATTGAATTGCCACTCATAATTAATTGCATTAATTTTATAACCTCTTAATTTGCAGTGTAATGAATTAATCTAATTAATGTGTTAAACTGACAGCTCTACTCAAAACCATTGTAAAACATACATTAATAACATGATTGCACCCACTTTTCCACAGATCTGACCTGTAACTTGGCCTGGTGATGTGGCCTGCTTGTCTCCATGGAGATGGTTAAATTAAATGCCATACTGTAGAACATTCCAGAGAAAAAGCAACATCTACATGGACTCAGTGCAGCCGCTCAGCTAATCAAACATGCCGTTACCAAAAATATGACCAGGCTTTTGCACATTTAAACAGTAACAAACATAACAGCTGCCATTCTTATTTTATTTCCTAAACCTCCTTCATCTTTTCATTTTACTGTATCCAATTTTCATTTCTCTCATTCTTCTAAATCATCTACACTGGCCATATAAAACCAAGATGAGCCGTACATGCGTTTGACTAGCTTCCGAGGACACACAGCAGCACAGAGCGGATTGGAGATCTTTATTTCCCTTCTGTGTTTTATTATGAGACGGCTTTATTAGAAGATCAAGTTAATGTTCCAGCAGCCAATTATACTGCAGATGTGAGCAGTGCCTCTGAAATAGCATTTTGTGTTTTTATTATTGAATTTCTCACACACACACAGACAAAAAAACATAAAATCAGGCCATAATCCAACAAATGAAAAATGTTTTTATGGGAATGGGGACAGTGAAATATTGTGGTTTTGTGAAACTAATGAGACCTTCTGGATCTAAAGACTTGAAAATGGTACACACACTTTGGTTTTGCCTGTTAAATGGACATTTAATCCTGACAAGATGTGTTTAAAGGAGCATTGTGTAACTTTTCTGGTGGAGGGTCAAATACTTTTATCCATGGAAATGTTATTGCTTGGTCTGGAATGTTTCACAGTATGGCATTAAACCTTTCTATCTTCATGGAGACCAAACCAGACCAAGTCACAATTCAGATCTGTGAAGAGGCGACCCCACTCACAGTCAGAATGCCTGTTTATCTGGGTAATTTTGAGCTATATAAACATCTGTAATTGAATAAATGTAAAGTAGAGCTGTTTAATGTCATACAGTGGAACATTCCAGGCAGAGCAATGACATCTCCATAGAAATATTATTAAAAGGTGCGCTAGTAGCGCATAGCGCACCTTTTAGGTAGGTGAGAGGTGCCAATGGCTGCTACTCACTCACACACTTTAATACTTAAACAGTTTGTCTTGCCCATGGATACGGCAACAGTTGCATTAAATTGCACTGGGCCGCGAATCTCAACAGCACTTGGTTCTGTACAGACTCCAAAGCTCTTTTCAAGCTACACGGAGAAAGAGCACAATGTTCCCAACGTACTATATCGCATACTCTGCCCTTCACCCTTACTGTGTGTACATTTTCTTTGCACTGCTGATGAGATTTAAGCCGTAAAAGGTTGAATAATAACTTCTTTGACTCATTACAGATGCAAATTAAGTACTTAATTGTTTCATTCTGCTGTTTATTTATTGATGCCCATGATTTTTAACTGTATTGTAGATTTAGAATATTATTTGTGGTTGTGGTTAAATCTGCTCTTTGTGTCTGTGGTATAAATTAGCTTTAATATTGTTATTTATCATCTTTTTTCTTCAGTATTGTTCTTCAAAATGTGTTAGCGTGACAGGCCTGTTTTTAAGGATTTATCAGTATTAGTACTTATCTTTATACTATTTTTGATCCAATCATTTATAGCAAAAATATATATATATAAAAAATCTTGTGATCCACTTTTCATGGTAAGGTCTGTAAGGTTTCAGTAACTTATCAGGGTTGTCTGACAGTTACTATTAAATACTGTTTATATGTGTGCAATTTCAGAATATTTCACCACAGTGGACCTTATTTATATTTAATGGTTTAACGGTTAGAATGTTTTTACCTCCTCAAAGCAAGCCTGGAGTTGCTAAAGCATATAAAAAACATGATATATTGATACAGCAGGCCATAACAACAATACCGTATCACCAAATTTAGTAGGGGTGTGAATCTTTCACTCACAAAATGGTTTGATTCGAATCTCGATTCACAGGCTACGATTCGATTCAGGGACGATTCATAAAATTAGTAAACGATCCGATCCGATTTGATTCGATCCGATCCGGTTTGGTTAATTTTCGATTCAATACAAATTGACAACTTTACTCCCAAGTGCTTTAAAGTTATTGAGAAGAAAAAGAGAGAAACAGAAATGAAATTTCAAAATAGTATCTTTTTGTTTATTTAGTGTCCATCAGACAATACACCAGACCTACTGAAAAACTGGCAATCCGGTTTGCAAAACTCTGCTCATACTTAAAATACAAAACATTCCTTCCCTCAAGCAACACAAAACAATAAGGTTGGATATCAAAAATAAAAAAAGTCATTATAAAACAAGCAAGTTGCCTATTAAAGGCAAAAATCAGAATGAATCCGAATGATTAGTGCTTCAGTCACTCATATGAGTTTAGTAACTGTAAAACAAGTGCAACATATCACTGGAAAGAAGACAGACATTACTAGGCAGTTATAGAAAAGCGGTTAAATCCAACATGTCTTTTTTATGCCTGTAATTAACTTTTCTTAACAAAAAAGAAAATCAGAGAAAGCTTTTAACACTGAATAACTAATACTTTCTCTCCATCTCATGACATTTCCTCAGTCTCCTTTGAGACAAAAATCATCAGTGCTTAAATGTGCGTGCGTGCGGCTGTGTGTGTGTGTGTGTGTGTGTGTGTGTGTGTGTATGTGCGCGCGCCAGAGTGGGTTCGGGCGTGTGTGATTTCCAAACCTTGCATGTTAGTTGAGAGGCGTTGTAAATTGCATCCGCGTTGTCTGACATAGTTAGTTGGTTCCATAGCAAAGTCGAAGAAAGTATCCCTCCAACTACATCAGCCGACGTCACAGGTAAAAGGTCAACACTGTAGTCTCGTGAGAGTTCAAACACACACACACACAGTGGCAGGGCCACTTCTACTGTCTATGAGAGAGACCGCTCATGGTCACAGGAGCTAGGAAACGATTCGTGACCGTAAATCCGGGCCATCGGACCGTTCTTTTACTGATTTGGGCTCCGTTGATTGGTACACTTGGATCGCAAAGGTCACAGACCGATAACCGATCCAAATCGGTTAATCTTTACACCCCTAAAATTTAGTATCACAATATACTGATATTTCCATATTTTTGCACACCCTTACTTGAAGCACAGATCTATATTCCCAAACTAATCTATGATACTCCCCTCTACCTACCGAAGTCTACGCACCAAAGTTTGCCTGGTTGACACACTCCCCAAGTCCAAGTCTTACCTACTTGAATTGAGCTGTCTGTTTGAAATGCACTCTGAAACCTCTCCAGGAAGCCCCTTATTTGGCGCTCATTACAGGAGAACATGAGAACATGTGGAAAGATCAGACGTTAATGAGCTCTGCAGAGATGGAGTTGGTACGAGGAGGAACACCCCGGGGTGATCGTCATGCTACACACACACATACACACACGTTTGGAACTTCTACAGCCCTGAAAACAGTATGTGGAGTCATAACAAAACTTGAATGCGGAGAGAGTGACTGATTGAAATGGGGCTTGGCGATATATTGGTTTGAATATCAGTATCGATATTGGAGGATTTTTGCAGGTATTGGTATTGGTTAAATAAAGGTAAAATAAAAAAAATTAAATAAAAAAAATGAAGAAGAAACTGAGAGAGTCAGACTCAGGAGGAAAAGAAAAGAAATCAAATCATCAAAAAAGGAAAAGTCTGATAGTATAGCTCCCCTGGCAGTCTTTATTCAGAGCAGATAGGCTATTTTTTATTTTATAATATATAAGAATCAATGAACCACACTGAACACTTCACCTAAACTACAACTTTACAGTAGTTGTACTGTATTGTGTGTAATGTATGTAATTTTTTAATTAATATCATAGTGTTATTATATTGTACTCATTAGCAGAAGAAATTACATTAGCATCACCACTTACAAGTGAACAGGCTAATAATAATAATAATAATAGGTGCGCAGTGATAGTGATAGTGATAGTGTTTTGTGACGCAAATATATCACTTTTTGGACAAATATTGTTGTGAGAAGAAAAACAAGCTTTATTAGCTGTCCTGGCTAACTTTCCGGACCTACTTTCGTCAGCTCCAGAACCGGGGCAGAACTCAGCTCACAGGACACGGTCATCGATAAGTCATTGTTAATGCACGACACTGCTGAAGGGGATGCCATACAGATTCACATCAAAAAACCCGAACTATCCCTTTAAAGATCCCATGACATGGTACTTCTTGATGCTTTTATATGGCTCCTTAATGGTTCCTTAATACTGTAAATGAATCCTTCTTCAAAATCAACACTCAGTGCATGAGAAACAGAGATAAGATGAGAAAGAGTCATAAATATCTCTCTCAAACACTTTATTCTGGGCGTTGTTGCTTGAATGCAAATGAGTAGAAAAGAGCTGGCCAATAGTAGAGGGTGGGGGTGTGGCCAAACTCTCCGCTCTCCGCGGTCAGATCTCAGCTGATCCATTTCCGTGTTTTTGCACAGGGGGAGAGATTTGAAGCATTCCATTGAAAAATAAACACATTTCCACAGAAAATAAAATTAAACCACTGCTGTTCAAAAGTCCAGAGGCTCAGATAAAGGACTTCCAAGCCTAGAAACACTCGGACGTGCCTCCAGGCAAATAAAAAAATGCATTTTGCATTGCCTAGCGCATTCGCAGTCCAAACTCTCTGGGCGTGATTTACAGAGACGCTGAGTACAGACAGACGGGGGTGAAACTGCATTTGTATTTCTTTTTTCGATCTGACGTCAACAAGGTGCCTTGTTCAAAATCACCCGTTTGAGCTCCGATTTTTTGTAATGCAGAAAAGGATCGCAAATGCTCAGTTTAGACATTTCACAACTTTTAACCATGGGGGGGGGGCTAAACAGGGTAGGGGAGCTCACATTAACCCTCAGAAAGTGAAAATTTCATGCCATGGGACCTTTAAAACTTATCATTAGAATTATCAAAATCAAATCAATATCATGACCCGTGTATCGAGATATGTATTGAATCGTGGGAAAACTGTGCCGTTGCATCTATACCTATTCTTGGTACATGTATTCAGTTACTTCTCAAACCTGTCTATACTTTAGTTTGAAGTGGAAAGCTACGAGCTGAGGTATTGTTTATGTTTTGTTTCTGTCGTGACCCTGTCTTTTAAAGCCTCCTGACGGCAGTGACACAAATCTGTCAACAGCTCCAGTCTCCTCTTCCTCAAATTCTCAGGAGTAACTTTGTCTGACACTTCACAAGGCAAATGGAAACCAGTCAAGGAAAGATATATTTCTGCCACTAACGTTGAGCCTCATCTCACTGACATGTTTAATAAACTATTCCTAAAATTATTATCTCGTCAAAGATGGTAATATTTTAAAGGCCCTATATTACACAAAATTAACTCTTGTGATCTTTAGGCCATGTTACGTATAATATTGTTACCTCTTCAAAAACATACCCAGAGTTGTGTTTTGTTTCATTCACACGTTTCAGTAATCTTTTATTATGAGTTTGTCTATGTGTCCAAAGCTAATAATGCTGTGTTCCACCTTGTGATGTCATGAAGTGGTTATTTTCAAGTTCCTTTTAGGTTTTGTTCAGTAGAGATTGTCAGTTCTAGGGCTGCAATCAACCAAATGATTCTAGTGAAGATGTATGGATTTTAAAAACAGAACGGAGCACTTCCTGTATTATCACATGACATCACAAGGTTGAACATTGAGTGTTTTTTGTTTGAGAGAAGAACTCTAAATATGCACATATCCAGGTCAATGTTTGTGATGAGGAAATAACATTATGACACAGAAAATAGCGTAATATGGGCCCTTTAACGTTTATCGATCGATCTTGTAGTGTGGAACTTTCTAGGCAGGAAGGTGATGCCAGTGTGAATGCAAAGTGGATTTTTTAAGTGTGTTTGGCTGAAAAGTTGTATCCACTGGAGAATCAACAAGGGAGTTCTGGAGATTACAAACTGAACATAGGCTTTTGGGTTTGGAGAGTTGAAAAGAGCTGCAAAAGAGGGCAAAAATGAGGAATGGGTTTGGTAAAGAAAAAACAATACTCCCAGTTTGAATCACTGTGAAGTTTTTAATCTTTACAAGTACAAGTCAGGTCTTTCTTCATTCTACTTCTCCCTTCTTTTCAGCTGGTTTTACCCCATGTACAGCTCTGGAAAAAAATAAGAGACCACTGCATTTTTTCTGAAATCAGCATCTCTACATGTATTACAGCCATTCCATTCCAGCGTCTGTTGAATTCCAACACAAACACAAAGCTGAGCTACTTCAGTTCTTGCACCAGGAGTGGAATAAAGTCACCCAAGAACAATGTGAAAAACTTGTGGAGAGCATGCCAAGACACATGAAAGCTGTGATTAAAAATAAGGCTTATTGCACCAAATATTGATTTCTGAACAAATAAATGCTCTAAACGATAATATTTTAATTTGGAATTTGGGGGAAATGTTGTCAGTAGTTTATAGACTCAAACAAAAATGTTCCTTTTGCCCAAACACATACCTATAAGTAGTAAAATCAGAAAAACTGATAATTTTGCATTGGTCTCTTATTTTTTTCCAGAGTTGTAGGCTTGTACAAGTATTTATCATTGCCATCATGTACAGTGGTAAATGGTGAACTGGTCACCCTCTTGTATGTAGGCAGGCACTCAACTCACTGTGCCTATGTTTAATAATGGTCTGTATAATCCCTAACTGTATTTTACATTTTCTTCTTTGCCATAGCTAAAATCAAGGTACCAAACATTTATTTCTAAACCTTAAATGTGCCTTATATATGTATGTTTTTGATGAAGATGTCACCTACTTGTCTTCATGGATACGCTATTGGTTATATTCCACAGTAAGGCATTAAAGGTGTCTGTCTCCATGCAGATAAGCACAAGCACAATAAGACACCAAAGGATCAACTTACTGGCCAAATCTGTGGAGAGGCTCAGAGTACAAATGCTTTCATGAGTTTTACTTGAGTTTTTCATAGTAATTTTTAGCAATCAAATGCCTATAATTAAATAAAAGGAATATAGATGTGGCCGCACGGTGGCTGAATGGCTAGCGCTCATGCTTCACAGCAAGAAGGTTCTGGGGTTCGATCCCCGGGTTCGATCCCAAGGTCGCCCAGGCCTTTCTGTGTGTGTTCTGTTTGGAGTTTGCATGTTCTCTCTGTGTCTGGGTGGGTTTCCTCCGGGCACTCCGGTTTCCCCCATCAACCCAAAACATGCACCAGGTAAAATCCTCCAGCTTAGGTGACCAACCTGAAGCAAGAAGATCATGGAGATGGTCCCCGGGCGCAGTAATGTGCTGCCCACTGCTCCTAATAACAGGATGGGTTAAATGCAGAGAAGAATTTCTCCTGTGTGAGATCAATAGTCACTTCTTCTTAATGTCACAGTAACAGAGCACTCACCAGAAAAGTTACACAGTAAATAATAACTGATGTGAGTGATGTGTTTCCATGGTAACTTCAGATTTCTGCTTTTGTTTCTCGTTCTACAGTCTCTTCATTTCACCATCTGGTCAAAGCTTTGGCTATTGAGTCCAGAAGTGTTCATTGTAATGTCTGAATATGGCCATGAGAGGGCGCTCTGGTACATGGTTTCAAGGGTCAGTAGTCTGGTCAAGTCTGGCAAAAAGCTATTTTTATCCATATTACAAATATAGAATA
Source organism: Paratrypauchen microcephalus (assembly GCA_036785185.1). Taxonomy (NCBI): domain Eukaryota; kingdom Metazoa; phylum Chordata; class Actinopteri; order Gobiiformes; family Gobiidae; genus Paratrypauchen; species Paratrypauchen microcephalus. Next base: position 2,901,264 of record JAVJIX010000036.1, on the reverse strand, counting down.
TGGTATTTAAAGAAATTTAAAGCTGAAGCTACTATTACTTACTTGTTACTACTACTACTACTACTACTACTACTGCTACTGCTATTACTACTAATGCTGTCATTGCTTATGTAGCTACTGTGGCTTAACTTCTACTTTAATGAGCTCAGAATAGCATTCATATTGAGTAATGATACTGTATTTATTAAAATACTGTAGATTTACTCAATACTATTAATCGTAATACTATTACTATGAGTGCAATCACCACTTTTATTATATTAGTACTAGGCCTACTTACTACTACTACTGCTACTACTACTACTGCTACTACTACTACTACTACTACTACTACTACTACTACTACTACTACTACTACTACTACTGATAATATAAGTTCTGATGCTAAATGAACATTAGTGAGTGTGATACGACTTAATGACCCGTATGCGTTAAATGCAGACGAGTATGTAAATGACAAGAAGAAACGTCTCAAACCTCAGGAGCCGGACATGCACTCATACCTGATCGATGCAACTAGTCCCCGGGAGAGCCTGAAATCTGATGAAATCCTACAAGACACTGACATGATCCCAGACACTGACATGATCCCAGACACGGACATGATCCCAGACTGGACAGCGGCTCTTTCTGCAGGAGATGTGCAGTCACGTCAAGTGACGTAGTCTGATAATCCCTCTGTCATGCCTTGCACTTGTAACGCGCGTTAAAGGTTTGTCGAAGCCTCTCAAAACTCTCCACTGTAGTCCTTACTCATTCACTCCACTGGTGGTAAGCTACTGTAGGTAGCAGTGTCTTGGGTCTCGCCTAAGGACTGGTCCGAGTGAGAATCAACCTGCATCTTTTGCCATTGTAACTAATATTTAAACTACTATTGAAACTAAATACTCATATGAGAAGGTATCAATACTAAAGAAGCCACATTCACAGGACATAAATGAACCTTTCCTTAATAGCTTTTGAATGATTTTGAGCTGAGGGATTACACAGATATAAGGCCACATGGGAATATAGAGAAAGTACTACGATTTAATGTAGAAAATCACATTCAGTGTTTAGTGGTATGAGAATCCGTATAGAGTATTGAGTCTATTCCTTAGAAAAATTGAAATTTTAGTATCTTGACAACACTGCTAGATACACAAAATGAGTACTCAGATTATGAGTACTGTTCTCTTTGCATTCTGAATCCCATTATAATCAATTTCCTTTCTCCTCCTCTTTCATCTTGTGTCTCAGCTGTTTTTTTTTTCATCTTCTTAAACTGGGCCTAATGGTGTATTCGGTACACACTACACGCCACATGCTTTTATACACACTTAAGCAGCGAAGAATAAGCCTGAAAAGCGTGCACCCAAACGCACCACGCCCAGATGTTACACCATTATGGGCTATTTTCTCGCTCTTTTGATGCAGACCCCCGTGGAGACTCGATTTCAGAGACTCAACAGGACTGCAAGAAGGCTATTAGGAGTTTTTGTTTAAATCTTTTCAAAGCTCCAACAAATACAAGGAATAGTTAGCATCTGCGTGTTTCAAAGGAGAGGTTTCACACATAGATGGGCTTGTTTACACTTCAGGGGCTGACAAAGATGTCAAAAGATTTGAAAAAAGAAAACACGTCAACAGGGTAGAATAACAAATCAACCATTTCACTAACTAATGAGTGAGAGGTGATGAATGACAACACACTGATCTGATACTGATTTCAGATAATGGTGCCAATCCAGAAAAGTCCAAATATTGGTTCAGCCAATATCCTCGTAGTTAGGGCTGCAATATTTATCACAATTAAATCCAAATTGCAATTTGAATGGATGAACTGCATAAAATCTGCTAACCCTGTAGTTTAGATCTGTTCGAACATGTTCTGAAATGTGATTCTTGTATTTGTCTGTCAGTTCATATAGCTTCATACGTCTTTTTGTCAATTCTTCTGGATGCGTTTAAAATGTGAACTTTGAACTCAACCCTTACTTCTCAGGAAAATCTTTATAATTTACATTCAATACATACACCGCTCTGGTATTTATCAGCAGCACAGATACTCAGGCATCACTGCGCTCTGAACAAATGAATGGCACAAAAACAACGCTCATGTTTAACATAGTCCCACATGTGTCCAAACAAAGCACATCTTACTGTAAAACAGAAGAGCTGAAGAAACGGAGTGCAGCACGAAACTTGTATCCACCCGAAAACACATCAGGCTCCAGTGCAAGTGTCCAGTCTTTACAGTGTCTCAAAGTCAAAGTGTTGTGTATAAAGTTGAAGCCAAACAGATAACGTGAACCAAACTCCTCCTTCCTCAGTCCTGGTAAAAGCGCAATTCCCAAATGTGGTGTATATATCCAGTGTGGATTGCATGTACGTAAAGATGTGGCCAAAAATATAGCGTGAAGATATCCATTATCATCCTCCTCCATCCAGGTAACTGTGTGGTAAAAGAGTAAAGTTATTCATCAAAACAAAAAGCACATGCTTTGAGCTCTGCTTTTAATATCAAGTGCCATATGGTTTGAAAACAAAAATAAAACTTAAGCACTTTTCAGTCCAAGTGAGGATCAGCTGTGCGCTCTGGTACATTTGCTGCACATTTGTTTTATTTGTAACTGAACATAGTATAGCCTAGTACTATGTTTTAAAATAGGAATTAACATACCGTATTTTCCGCACTATAAGGCGCATCGGATTATAAGACGCACCTCCAATGAATGGTCTATTTTAAAACTGTTTTCATATGCGCACCGCATTATAAGGCACATAAAATAGAAGCTACAGTAGTGGCTGACTACGGTAGCCACGATTAACCAATATTGATCCATATATAAGGTGCATCGGATTATAAGGCTTTTGAGAAAATTGAAGGCTTTTAGGTGCGCCTTATAGTGCGGAAAATACGGTAGTTATAACGTAACATAATTCAGAGATCGAAAAGTATTTTCTTAATATTGGCCATTAATTTGCATACAAAAGATACAGGCACCGAAAAAAGAACCGCTCGGGAACTGGTATCAAAAAGCAGGTATCATTAAAGTACTGGTATTGAAAAAAATCAAACAATACCCAGCCCTAGATTTAATTCAAATGATCTAAACTTGTCTAGATTGTAGTTTTTGCAGTGTACAGCATTTGTAAACCTCCACAGTGGCGTCTTTTTTCAGTCTTATCAAAGTTTTCTTTATGAACCTTTAAAAACAAGAACACTACAAGATCTTTACACAGTACCTCAGCATGATTTAGTATAACTCATCCTTTTAGCTTCTCCGCTCTTCCACACACTTCCTCATCCGTACGATCTGAATGATCCTTGTGCTTTCCCTGGGGTCTCAAATACTTGTTCCCCTTTTCTAATTTTTTTCAAGATTTTTTTTTTTTGACTTTGAGAAGAAACATTGAGAAAGAGAAAAGGAGTAAGAACGGTGACGGTGTTTTCAGTGGAGCTCGCTGTTTCATGTGTTGGATTTGTCTCTGTGGTGCAGCTCACGGCGTGCTCCTGGTTCAGTCTATTTTTGTTTCAGATGAAGCTGTGTTCAGGTGACAGGGTGGCTCTGCTTTGGCCTGGTTTGACATCTGACTTTTTATAACTTTTTTTCTATTATAGTATACAGTGTTCTGACAAAAACATTTCATTTTTAGGTTGGGAATTGTCTTCTCCAAAGTTGGTTGAATTCTGTGTGTGACTATCGGGGTGTTCACTACTGTTAAAGCTGCATTGCGTAACTTTTCTGGTGGAGGGTCCGCTACCTTCTAAGGATGTAACAATTTGCAAATCACGGTATTCATTTCACAATACAATATTATCATATTTTAGAGATGCATTGCGTAACTTTTCTGGTGGAGGGTTCGTCAAATACTTTTCTCCATTAAAGGTCCCATGGCATGAGATTTTCACTTTCTGAGGTTTTTGAACGTTAATGTGAGCTCCCCTACCCTGTTTAGCCCCCCCCATGGTTAAAAGTTGCGAAATGTCTAAACTGAGCATTTGCGATCCTTTTGCAATACAAAAAATTTGCGTTACAAAAAATCGGAGCTCAAACGGGCGATTTTGAACAAGGCATCTTATTGATGTCAGATCGAAAAAAGAAATGCAAATGCAGTTCCACCCCCGTAAGTCTGTACTCAGCGTCTCTGTAAATCACGCCCAGAGAGTTTGGACTGCGAATGCGCTAGGCAATGCGAAATGCGTTTTTTTATTTGCCTGGAGGCACGTCCGAGTGTTTCTAGGCTCGGAAGTCCTTTATCTGAGCCTCTGGACCTTTGAACAGCAGTGGTTTGATTTTATTTTCTGTGGAAATGTGTTTATTTTTCGATGGAACGCTTCAAATCTCTCCCCCCATGCAAAAACACGGAAATGGATCAGCTGAGGGCTCAGAGCCGAGCGCGGAGCGTTTGGCCACGCCCCCACCCTCTACTATAGGCCAGCTCTTTTCTCCTCATTTGCATTCAAGCAACAACGCCCAGAATAAAGTGTTTGAGAGAGATATTTATGACTCTTTCTCATCTTATCTCTGTTTCTCATGCACTGAGTGTTGATTTTGAAGAAGGATTCATTTACAGTATTAGGGAACCATTAAGGAGCCATATTAAAGCATCAAGAAGTACCATGTCATGGGATCTTTAAGATGTCATTGCTTTGCCTGAAGTTTCACAGTATAGGATTTTCTTTCTTTCTATCATCATGGAGACCAAACTAGACTAGAAGTTACTGCAACAGCAGTGGGCCTGCAACAGCACATGTTGGTGCAGGATGTTAGCACCCGCTGGAACAGTACACTTCACATGTTATCCAGGCTCCTTGAGCAGAGAGGGCCTGTGTCTGCCGCTCTTTCTGATCCTGCAGTCAATCCATGGGGAAAACATCACTATTTGGATCTGAAGCCGGAGCAGTGGATCATGACTGAGGAGCTGACTCAGATCCTTGAACCGTTTGAGGGGGCAACAGTGTTCCTGAGTGGGGAGCAATATGTGACCCTGTCTATGCTTCCTCAGCTGGTGCAGAACCTCAAGAAATCCATTCTGAGTTTAGCTTGTGAATGTGCACCAGTGAGGGCATTTCAAGGCTATGCAGCTGAGCAAATCACTGGCAGGTGGGAAGACTTGTTTGCATTCCAATATGATGACCCCAATCCCGCCCTTCTTGCTGCTGCCTTGGACCCCTGCTTCAAAAAAATGAAGTTCCTGCCTTCTGAAGAGTTATTTAAGGTCCAGGGCACAATTCAATCAATGGCACTTATTGTCAAAAAGCAAGGAAGACACGCCAAAGAAAAAGGAAATGCATCCACCACAAACACAGAGGATGAACCAACTTCTCAAGCCAAGGAGGGAGCAGCTGTCAGCATCCTCGGATCATCATCAGACTCCAGTGATGAGGACGATGCTCATCTTTGGAGAGCATCCGATCTCCAAAAAAGAGGATCCACTGGTATGGTGGAGAGCAAATGCAGCAAGATACCCAATCCTAGCAAAGATGGCAAAGTCTTATCTCTGTATTTCAGTCACATCAACGCCCTCAGAGCACTTATTCTCTGCTGCTGGGAATACTGCCTCTGATCATGTCAACATGCTGACCTTTTTGCATACAAACCACCATTTGTTATTTTAAAGGCAGATACATTGCACACACATTCATATTCTCTTTCCCCCTCTCTCTCAAATAAGAGGACAGCACGCGCACACACAAACACTTACAGTCAGGTAGCTTAGACTAGAGCATGCTGAGTTCTTCAATGTTTTTGTTTTGTTTGTTTTTTGGTATATACAGGAGGAACTGCTTTTGTACAGGAGGAACTGTATTTCATTTTCAAAAATAACACATTTAGTTCTTAAGCCTAATGGATCAGGCTCCTTTGAATTTCTGATTTGTATTTTGAAGATTGCTGTTTTTAAACTTTGAAAGTTGGGAAATAAAAGTTTTTTTTCTGAGGAAAAACAACAGATTTTTTGCTCATTTTTAATAGACCCTTCATGTTGCATTGCACACAATTGATTTGTTTAAAAAAAAAAGTATGATTCGTTAAAAAATGAAAATGATTCGTTCCAAAAATACTCGATAGTTGCAGCTCTACAGTATTTTACTGTTAATTAGTGTCATAGTCCAAAGAGTTAATGTGGAAACGTTCTTTATAACACTTATTTCTTTATTTCTGCATTAAAATAGAACAAAAGATCAAGGTCCATGTACTTTTCTGCATTTTTTAAGCTATTGCTGCACCAAAATAGTGCATTTAAAGGAGAATTAATGTTTTTACAATCTGAGCCTTATTTCGGTAATAAAACAAGTTGTTTTACTCACCCATAGCACTTTGGTGTCATATGGAGCACTTCCAGAGATGTTTTAGATTTGCGATATCCGTAATGTGAGTTCTCGGGGCATATGTTTGCGGTCTCCAAATAGCACAAACTTTAGCACTTTTCAAATCATAGAAGCTCAATGTCTTAGTCTACACTTTCGTTTGAGTCAAAAGTGGCCTGTAATCCGAGATTTATCCATAAATTCGAGTAGATGAAGAGGCCAGTGCGCATGCGCTCAGTCACAGTTGTTTTGCAGATAAGAAGACGCAACTTTTCTGTTGCGAGCGACACATGGCAGAAGATTCGGATTTTGAGGCTGAAGAGGACTTATGGAGGACTGAGGACTGAAGAGGAGTGTACGGATGAGAAGACAGAATGGATACGGAAAGAATGAAGCGGAGACAGTTTTAGGAGCAGCGCAGAGAACAGCCATCGGTTTTACTTCTCAGAATCGTCCGCTGAATCCGCTGGCCTTCTTTCTTTTTCCTTTGCTGGTAAAATTCCTACTACCTACTTGTCTCCATGGAGATGTTATTGCTTTCCCTGTGGTGACATTAAACGTATTAATCGAGCATTTATTCATTTGTCTGTTGCTGAAAAATACAATAATTCCCTCTGTGAATAGGGACGCCTCTCCACAGACCTGCATTGTAATGTAGCATAGTGCTGTGACCTGCTTGTCTCCCTCGTGATAGACAGGTTTAATATGTACTGTGGATCATGCTAGATAAAGCAATAACATTTCCATGGAGACAAACAGGTGGCGAATCCTCCACGAGAAATGTTACGCAGTGCACCTTTAAAGAACAACTGATCTAATCTAAACATGCGATCAGGACGAAATATATTATAAATATAATCATTATTGTAGTTTTCCATGAAAACACATGAGGACAAACTGAACCTTGAACAATATTGTAGGCTGTATATAGTTAGCTTTGACTGCATTGATTTCTCTGAGTGTTTCTTACGGTTTAATGATTTCTATATTGACATCTGCACACTCAATACTTTCCAATCGCCAAGAAATATGTCCAGCTAAAACAATCAATATCTATGACTTTTCAGTTTCTCAAGTAATGTTATACTGTTTTGCAAATGTATATCCTGTATTAAAGAGGACGTTTTATGCAGAATCAACTTTTTGGAGCTTCCTACCGTATAATTAATTTATATTTCATCCATGCATATTTGATCTTGAGACGCCCACACGTCTTGTACAAGATTCAGCCCACAAACTTTCGTCCCCCACTCTGCTGCGTGACAACTTTTCATAAATATACAAAAACATGATACAAAACAATACACTACAACTTCACAAACCTGATACAGTACAGTGGTTTCATTCATGTTGCGGTAGCGGTCTGGGTGACAGTATTTATTGTGCATACATTTTCTTTCTCCTTTTTACACTTCAACTTGTCAAATAAGCATTCTTCACAACAAATTTCATAAGGACCCATAAAATATTAAAGTGCTTTTTAGGCATTTTTGAAAAGAAAAGTACACAGCATCTTTAGCCCTGAGCTTGAGTCTAGCAGGTGGTATTTTTGATGGGTCTTTCAAAAACATAGACTACAAAACTGCAGAAAAGATGAAAAGCATTTTCATGGTAAACACTGGTCCCACTGATAGGGTGGCCTACATACACTGACGGCACAAACAACATTACATCCTCTTAATGGAAAGCTTACCCACAATACACCTCTCCTCAGGCTTGTGTTTATTTATCTGTAGTTTTAAGCTTTCCATAGTCTTTAAATAAAATATGCTTATATATGAGAAAACCCATGAATAAAAAAGGTAAATATTAAGCTAGCACTATATCAATATTAGACTTAACTTTTAACTTAACTTGTTGGTCTGGCTTTATGCTAACGACTAATTAGCCTCGATATAACATTAAGAAAGACTTAAAGAAGCAGAAGCAGTGTGTACTTTTCTGCTGCAGGGTCAGCCTTCTACATGTCTCTGAAGATAGAAGAAGAAATGTTCTACAGTATGGCCTTATACTCATCATATTTTAATTGAGAATTGTAATTGTAATTTAATAAATACAATTCCCCTCCTTGAACCGCCACCTTAAAGCCCCAGTGTGTAGGATTCGTGGCGCATAGGTGGATGTTGCTATTGCACTTTCTGTTTTAGCTACGGCAGACCTCGAGGGACCCCGTGCGCCGCTACTGTATAAATAAAACGCGGTCCCGTTTTTTTTTTTTTTCTTTTCTCATGAAAACACACATTCCCGATCATGTACCATGACACTCTACACATCAAATGAAACCTTACAGTCTCCTCTTTTTGACTATGCAATTCATTTCCCTGCACAACAATCACTCCCCGAGCACATGGGGCTTTTATACGGAAAAGCACAAAACGAGGTTAGCTTACCTTAGAATGCTTTGCACAGGTCAAACTCTGTATTTTACCATAAACTTGCTCTCAATTTGTCCGTAAGGATCCAGCAAATAAAATCCAGTAAAACAATTTAGTCCAAAACACGTGTTAGATCCATTACGACGTCTGTTCCGGCAGCATGCTTGTGTTGTTTACCCAAAACCACGAGCCTTGCCGAAGGCGAAGGCGGAGCCCAAATGTCCTTCTGCGGCTCTCGTATTCAAAATGGCTGCCTCTGCATGGGGAAGATCCCCCTTTTATGTGACTATATCTAAGTCCAAAAGAATACTTTGATTTCATGATGGAAGTGAAAAGGCTTGGAAAACAATGTATTTTTGAATGGATATCTTCAATTTCAGTAATTAACGGTTAAAATCTTACACACTGTCCCTTTAACGTGGTGGAGGACCAGGGTTACAGCTATGGACCTGTTTGCCCTGGTCACCCAAGGCAAACAGGTCCTGGGGGACGGGTCAGACTAAGAGCGGTTCAGAAGCCCTTATGACGAGAAACAAAACAAAGCCAGTTACGTCGCCCAGATTGGCATCACCGGGGACCCACCCTGGAGCCAGGCCCGGGGTGTGAGCTCGATGGCGAGCGGCTGGCGGCCTGGCCCGAAGGAGCAACGTGGGGCCGTCCTCCCGTGGACCCACCACCCGCAGGAGGATCCATAGGGGCTGGTGCAGTGAGATTTGGGCGGCAGATCTGTTTAGTCTGTTGCCTCCGTGACCCGAACCCGGATAAGTGGAAGAAAATGGATGGATGGATAAATACTAGACCTAAGTTTAAAGGTGCATTGTGTAACTTTTCTGGTGGAGGGTCCGTCCAATGCTTTTCTCCATGGAGATGTTATTGCTTTGTCTGGAGTGTTTCTCAGTTTTAAATGATATTAAACCTTTCTGTCTTCATGGAGACCAAACCAGACCAAGTTACAGGTCTGATCTGTGGAGAGGCGACCCCGCTCACAGTCAGTGTGCTTGTTTTTGTAGGTATTTTTGAGCACTTTCACCACCTGTAATTGACTAAATGTAATGTAGATCTGTTTAATGTCATACGGTGGAACATTGCAGGCAGTGCGATAACGTACAGAAAGAAGCAGGTGATGAATCCCCAACCAAAAGGTCACATAGTGCACCTTTAATGCCATGCTGCGGAACATTCTAGGTCAAGCATTAACCTCTCCACAGAGACAAACACGTGGCGGACCCTCCCCAGAAAAGTTACACAGTGCATCTTTAAATAATGCTATGTAACTTTTCAGGTGGAACGTACACCACAGTCTTGTCTCCATGGAGATGTTTGCTCTGCCTGTAATGCTCCACGTTATGGAATAAACTTCTTGCATTGCATCTGTGGAAATCCGGAGTAAGTTTAATACCAAATGGTGGAACATTTCAGTTAAAGCAAGTTACACAGTGCACCTTTAAATCATCATAATCATAATGAACAAATGGTTTATTAAGATTGATTAAGGAAAGGCAAGTTCATTTATATGGCACAGTTTATACACAAAGTAATTCAAAGTGCTTTACAGAAAAATAAACACATTAAAATCACAACACAAACTAATTAAAACATAAATAATCATGGTAAAATTAAAAAAGAGACAGAGACATGAAATGAGAGGAGTGCCGAATGAAAACCTGCGCTCAGTAACAAATTTAATATCCTAACTCCTAACCCTTTTCACAGTACGACTATAAATTAAATCTTTCTTCATGCTTTAAGATAGTAGTTATTAAAGTGCAGCTATTTTTTTTACTTACTTGTACATACATTTTTATAATGTATGTCTTATTTAACACCAGTCTCTTGCTATTTGTTTTTTTTTAAATTGCAACTCATTTACAAGTTTTATTACCATTTTTATGTGTTTTTTTGTTTTTTTTTTTACTCTGTTATTATACTATGTGTGAGCTACTGTGTCTGAGTAATTTCCCTTGGGGATCAATAAAGTCTGTTGAAGTTCAAGACATTACATTTATTCATAATAGAATCTTTTGAAATATGAAAACAAAAACATTACTTTTTTTTTTTTCTTTTTTAGAAAGCAAGATTGTACAACACAGTAGCCTCCTTAGAATAATGTAATGAATCTGTCATTGTGAGGCTAGCATTGCGATTTAAGAATTTTATAACGTCCATAGAAATCAGAAGCAAATTAAATCTATTGATCATTAATGTGCAATACTAATAAATGCTTTGATCCCTCTTGCATTTGATGAGTTTGTCCACCAGAGGGCAGTAAGAGTAAGCTTCTGCGCTGGGCTTCACACCAGGAAAAATCTGAATATCTGCCGCATTTGTGAGCCCAAGAAAGTAGAACACACATGATCATAATTTTCATCTATTTATGTATTTAAATCTGAAGTTGAATCGTCACATTTGGCAAATCAGACATTGAATTATGCACAGAACATAATACTTCGTGTGTAATACATGGGATTCTTGTATTAGTTCATCAGTATAGCAAGATATAGCAGGATATATGGCATTGTTCTCCCATATGGCATTGTTCTGTGTTTTTGTATTGTAGAATTGACGATGTTTATTGTCTGCTTCTGACAATGCACGCTGTTGTGTTTTTGAGCAAGACACTTTAAGTTGAATGGTGTTAAATGTTACCATCTAGACCAGGGGTCAGCAACCCGCGGCTCCGGAGCCACATGCGGCTCTTTGATCCCTCTGATGCGGCTCAGTACAGCGGTCCCTCGTTTATCACGGTGGTTATGTTCTAAAAATAACCCACGATAAGCGAAATCCGCAAAGTCGTCAGCTTTATATTTTACAATTATTCTACATGTTTTAAGGCTGTAAACGCCTCACCACACACATTCTACACTTTTCTCAGACTGGAATTAACGTTTTCTCACATTTCTCTCTTGTTTAAACACTCAAACTTTTGTAGATTTTCAACAAAAAAGCAAAGTGTTAGAGATCGAAACCAAAGTGTATTTGGTGTGTATTTCACAGTTCTTATGACCGAGCCTCTTCGTCCTGGCACCGCTTCGCTGTGGCGGGTTTTGTTGGGGAGAAAACTTGCAAACATACAGCACTTCAGAGTCACACTGCGATCGAACATTTACATACGTCTGGCAAACTGAACGCATTCTGTACAGGAGACACGGAGGAGAATGACTGACGAATCGGCAAAGGTCTACAGTTCCTTAGCCAATCAGGATGCAGAAATGTGCCTTGATACACCATAAAAACAAAACAAAACATTGGAATAAAAAAAATCTGCGAAACAGCGAGGCCACGAAAAGTGAACCACGATATAGCGAGGGACCACTGTATTTAATTAAAATGTATTTTATTTTAGTTCATTCCTTTTCAAAATGTAATTCTATGGCACAAAGGCAAAAAAAGATTTCATTTTAAATTTCAGAAGGATTTTGTGGCTCCCAGTGTTTTCTTTACTGTGTGAAACGGGTCCAAATGGCTCTTTGAGTGGTAAAGGTTGCCGACCCCTGATCTAGCATGTACATAAAGTGCATGAACTCTTCTCTCAAACCCACTATTATCCTTTATTTATCCCTGTAGTGAAATTATTTCTCTGCATTTCACCTATTCTTCCAGAGCAGTGGGCAGCACATCTTTGAGGCGCCCAGGGACCCATCTCCATGATCTTATTGCTAGGCTTGGTCAGAACCTCAGCTGGAGGATTTTTTACCCATGGAGCATGTTTTTGAGAGGAAACCCACCCAGACATGGGAAGAACATGCAAACTCCACAAAGAAAGGCAAAAAAACAGCGCTCTTTCTCCATCTCTCCCCGTCTCTCTGTCATCTTTTCTCTTCCCCCTTCTCTCTCTCTCTCTCTCCCTGGCCTTTCTTATTTTTTCACTCACTCACTTCTTCTCCCTGATCCCTTCTGTCTTTTTCCCTTCTGTTTTCTCCTGTTTCTCCCTCTCTTCTCTCACTCTGCTTAACACATTCTAGCTCTCTCCTGCTTTGCTCCCCTCTCTCTCCCTCTCCATCTCTATCCCTCTTTCTTGTCCCTGTATCACCTCTCTCACTCTTTTGCATCTTTCTCTCTTTCTTCCTCTCCTGTTTCTTTCACCCTTTCTCCTCTCCCTTTCCTCCCCTCTCCTCTCTCTTCTCTCTCGTCTCTTTTTCTCCTCTCTCACCTCACCTTCTTTAATTTTCCTCTCTTTCCCCCTCTCTTTTTCTTTCTCCCTCTCTCCTCTCTTCTTTGTCTCTGCTCAACACATTTTCTGCCACCTTTGCTGTCCTCACTCTTTCTCTTTCTCTCCCTCTTTACTGTCCCTTTATCTCCTCTCTCACTCTTTTCATTTTTCTCTTTCTCCCTCTCTCCTCTCTGTCTCTCATGCTCTTTCTATCCCTCTCTCTCCCCTCTCTTGTCCCATTTCTCTTCTCTCACCTCACCTTCTTTTATCTTCCTCTATCTCCTTCTCTCCTGTTTCTTTCTCCCTCTTGTCTCTTTTCTCTGTCTCAGCACAACACATTTCCTCCGTCTCCCTCTCTCTCTCTCTCTCTCTCCCTATTCATTGTCCCTTTATCTCCTCTCTCCCTCTTTATTCTCCCTCTCTCCTATTTCTTTCTCACTCCCTCCTCTCTCTCTGTCTCTCACACTGTCACTCTATCCCTCTCTCTCATCCCTTTCTCTCTTCTCTCACCTCACCTCACCTTTTTCATCTTTCTCCTTTCTCCCTCTCTCTTGTTTCTTTCTCTCTCTTTCCTCTCTCTCTGTCTCTCACACTGTCTCTCTCTATCCCTCTCTCTTCTCCCTTTTTCTTTTCTCTCACCTCACCTTTTTCATCTTTCTCTTTCTCCTTCTCTCTTGTTTCTTTCTCTCTCTTTCCTCTCTCTCTGTCTCTCATGCTTTCTCTCTCTATCCCTTTATCCTCTCTCTCACTTCACCTTCTTTCATATTTCTCCCTCTCTCCTGTTTCTTTCTCCCTCTCTCCCTCTCTCTGTCTCTCACACTGTCACTCTATCCCTCTCTCTTCTCCCTTTTTCTTTTCTCTCACCTCACCTTTTTCATCTTTCTCTTTCTCCTTCTCTCTTGTTTCTTTCTCTCTCTTTCCTCTCTCTCTGTCTCTCATGCTTTCTCTCTCTATCCCTTTATCCTCTCTCTCACTTCACCTTCTTTCATATTTCTCCCTCTCTCCTGTTTCTTTCTCCCTCTCTCCTCTCTCTGTCTCTCACACTGTCACTCTATCCCTCTCTCTCATCCCTTTCTCTCTTCTCTCACCTCACCTCACCTCACCTTTTTTCATCTTTCTCTTTCTCCTTCTCTCTTGTTTCTTTCTCCCTCTTTCCTCCTCTCTCTGTCTCTCTATCCCTCTCTCGTCCCTTTCTTTCTCCCTCTTTCCTCTCTCTCTGTTTCTCACACTCTCTTTCTATCCCTCTCTCTTCTCCCTTTTTCTTTTCTCTCACCTCACCTCACCTTTTTCATCTTTCCCTTTTCTCCTTCTCTCTTGTTTCTTTCTCCCTCTTTCCTCTCTCTCTGTCTCTCACGCTGTCTGTCTATCCCTCTCTCTTGTCCCTTTCTCTCTTTTCTCACCTCACATTTTCATCTTTCTCTTTGTCTCTTGTTTCTTTCTCCATCTTTCCTCTCTCTCTGCCTCTCATGCTCTCTCTCTCTATCCCTCTCTCCCCCCTCTCTGCCCCTTTTTCTCCTCCCTCACCTCACTTCACCTTCTTTCATCTTTCACCTTCTCTACTGTTTCTTTCCCCCTCTTTCCTCTATTATTCTCTGTCTCAGCTGAACACTTTCTGGATCTCTGCTGTCTTTGCCGTCCTCTCTCCCTTTCTGTTTCTCACCCTTGTTCCTTTATCTCCTCTCTCACCCTCTTTCATCCTTCACTCACTTTCTCCCTCTCTCCTCCCCTTTCTCTGTGCTCGACACATTCCAGATCTCTGCTGTCTTTGCTTTCTTCTGTCACACTTCCTCCTCAGAGCTTGTTGGACTGTAAATGTCACCCACAGCGAAAATATAGCAGTTATGTAACACATTAATCTACGCTGTCTCTCTCCCTCTTTTTCCGCGTGGGCTTCTCACATTTGTGTCCCAAAAAGACAGAGAACATGTACTCTGGGAGCGTTTGGCACAGGCACTGCTCTTCTTTTATGAAATTAATTTGCAGCCTGACTGTGTGGGTCAACGTGTTAGCACAGACTATGAAAAAGTCTCTATTGTCAAACAGTAAAACATTCATTCGTTCATTCATTCTCATCCGCTTTTTCCGAGTCTTTGGGGGGGGGCACAACGGCAGCATTCATCTGTGGGAGTTGGAATCACACCGCCAACCTGTGGGTTAGTGGATCTGACCGCTCAACCAGTGATCAATCAATCAATCAATCAATCAAACATTATTTATAAAGCGCTTTTCATACAAAATTGTAACACCTTACAGTGATTAAGGATTAGAAGATTGACTTTATTGATCTCACACAGGAGAAATCGGTTTCTGCATTTGACCCGGGGACCATCTCCATGATTTTGTTGTTTAGGCTTGGTCAGGCCCTAAGCTGGAGGATTTTACCTATGGTGCATGTTTTGGGTTGGTGGGGGAAACCCGAGTGCCCGGAGGAAACCCACCCAGACACGGGGAGAACATGCAAACTCCACACAGAAAGGCCCGGGCGACCCGAACCTTCTTGCTGTGAAGCATGAGTGCTATCCACTCAGCCAACAGGGAAAACAAAACAAAACCCGAACAACAAACAAACAAATGAACAAACAAACGAACAAACAAATGAACAAACAAACGAACGAACAAACAAATGAACAAACAAACGAACAAACAAATGAACAAACAAATGAACAAACGAACAAACAAATAAACAAACAACAAACGAACAAACGAATGAACAAACAAACGAACAAACAAATAAACAAACAACAAACGAACAAACAAATGAACAAACAAACGGACAAACAAATGAATGAACGAACAAACAAACAAATAAACAAACAAATGAACAAACAACAAACAAATGAACAAACAAATGAACAAACAAATGAACAAACAAATGAACAAACAAACAAACGAACAAACAAATGAACAAACAAACAAACAAATAAACAAACGAACAAACAAACAAATGAATGAACAAACAACAAAGAAATGAACAAACAAAAGAACAAACGAAAGAACAAACAGACAAACAAATTCAGTCAAAGGCCAAGCTAAACAGGTGAGTCTTGAGCCCACTCTTAAAAACATGAACGTTCTCTGCAGCCCTGAGGTCCTCCGGCAGTTCCATAGACGAGGGCTGTAGTACTGAAAAGACTGTGCAACTTTTCTAGTTGCACAGTCTAGATGCCTCCTGCATCTCTCCATGTTATTGTTTTGCCTAAAGTAAAGGAGAAATTCAATTCTGTTAACTGGACAAAAGACATCCAAGCTACTTCTTCAATTCTGGTCAGATGCTGGTGGACACTGTCTTATATCTGCTTGAAAGGACGAGCTAACTACACTGAAACTACACTGCAACTACACAATCAAGTTGGTGTGTTAGTTTCAGTTTGTTGGCTAGCTCTATTGTCTCTTGGGAACTGTGCGTGAGTCATCTTAGTATAATCATCTAGGCCCCCGATTGGTTCACCTCTGAGCCTCCAGGCTATCACTAGTGTTTTCTTAGTTTTGATTTGGGTCTGAGGATGGAGTAATAAATAGGAGAGCGATGATGTCTAAGCCCTCCATTTCTGTTCAAGGATAGATTGTAAATAAAATAGCCTCTTTAATATATATTATATAGCCTCTCAAACCATTGATTTTCTCTGGTTAAGATCTGTACCTCACTATCCTCAAAGTAGTGGTTAGTGGCTTATGATGTAGATGTACAGCCGACTGGGGTCCTGTGCTGCTTTTGCCTAAAGTCCTACAATGTTCCACAGTATGGCTTTAAAGTGCATATGCCAGGTTTTCATCTTTTTCTAATTAGGACTTTGTTTGGTGGAATAGAATCAGTGGTAAATATGTATCTTGTGTTTTACATCAGTTAAGTGACAGTTTGTGGAAAAATGTGAAAAAGAAAAAGTACAAAAATATACTGCTGCTATTCCGTCTGTTTCGTCTGTTCCATTTTGGAAAAATTCCTTTTCCCAAAATGGAACTCACCTCCAAATTTGCTACCTTTACCTTCATTCAGTTCAGTAGAAATGGGCAACTCCAGGGTTGAAATGCTCCTAATTATTCTAGTGAGGATGTATGCAGCTTAAAAACACAAAAATCATCTCCTTGAAGCTCCTTTCTCAACAGGACTAAGTGGTACCATGTCTTTGGCTAAGTGGATAGTAACAGCGTTTGTAATATCGTTCCACCGTTTGCTTTTCTTGTCGTAGGCGGTCCCCTTCGCAAACGCGTCTTTGAGTGACGTCTGAGTGGCGTTTTGTGTTGCGACGCCAACTTGAACGTTCCCTGCAGACGTGGAAGAGGATGCAGATCTTAGTTTCGTGTATTCTTCATATTCCAGGACATGTTTGTGACGGAGGTGGTGAAGCAGATCGCTCGTGTCGCCCGACAACATTTACAGAATACAGTTGTTTGATCAGCGCCAGATTTTTTAAAGCCGAAGTACTTCCACACGACTGACAGGGCTCCTCTTTTCAGTATAAGCTCCTCTGTGTCTGTAACATTTTCTCCGTCCATGTTGTTCACCGCTCAACACACACTGAGCTTCCACGGCTCTCACGCCACTGCAAAACAGTCCCCCTCATAAACAATGTCCCGCGGCACAGCGTTCCGCCGCTCTGTGTTCCCGAAGTTTTGTACGCACACACTCACCGGTATTGGGATATATGAAAAATTCATGTCATTAAAAAAAACAAAAAAACACTGATATTTGGTATAAACCGGTATACCGCCCAGCCCTAACTCCAGGTATGTTTTTGACGAGGAAATATTATAACATGGATCAGAAAATAGCGTAACACGGGCCCTTTAAGTCTGATGCAGATGGATTTCCAATTACAAATATACACAGACACTTATGCTAAACAGGACCAGCCATATGGTAATGAGATTTGCCCAGCTCTCTCTGCTCTGTACCCAGCGCAGTGTGTGTGGTCAGAACATTTTAGCTTTGACCTTTAGAATAGTTTTCATAATGGGGGAAATATGCAGGGAGCGAGGAAGTTTAGGAAGTAGACTATAGCGAAGGAGGGAGGAGGGAGAGAGAGAGAGGGGGGACATAAGGGCAAATCCGGGAACAAAAACAGGAAGTTGGAATCGAAAAGAACAGAGTCAGAGAAATTGAATCACAAGGACTTTTTAATGTTTTTTTTTAGTAGTTAAGAATCTTGTTGGAATATAAGATCCTTTTTTAGATATAAACCAAGCTATAAAAAGTCCATTCACCTTTTGTACCATCACTGTGCTGAGAGCTTGTGCTATCACAATACAAAAAATTCAAGTAAAGATGTAAGTAAGAAGTACTAATATAGATAATAAACAGGCTTAAAATGCTCTGTTCCACCTTGTGATGTCATGAAGCAGTTTACAAGTTAACAGCTACCTTTTACATTTTGTTGAGCAGAGGTTCAAAATTTTAGAGCTGGAATTTATCCAAATGATTCTAGTGAAGGTGTATGGAGTTTAAAAACACAGTGGAGCACTTCCTGTATTACCACATGACATCACAAGGTGGAACAGAGTGATTTCTTTTTGAAAAAATAACTCTGTTTAAATATCGGTGTTAAACATGTGTGAATGAAACAAAACCACAACTCCAGGTATGTTTGTGATGAAACAACATTATACCAGATCAGAAAATGGCGTAATATGGGCCCTTTAATACAGACTCTTTGTTTTGTTGATAGTAATAGTTAATCGCAATGACAAGTATTTTCCTACAACATAACAAAGATTTAAGCACCTATAAAAAGCTTTTATGATGAACATTTAATATGTATCACAGCAGTTAAAGTCTGTTTTATCCACTGTTTGACTGCCATCTGCTCTTCATCTATTATTTTGATGCTTCTTGCCGCTCTGAAATGTCTCTAATATTTATAATTAATATAACTTTGCAAATCTGTTTATTTTCACTTTCAGGATAGGCAGTAATCACCGTGCCATTTTTAAAGGATGACTTTTGTTCACCTTAACGTTTAAAATGCATGCCGCTCTACATGATCCTGGGGGTTTTAATTTAACTATTTTGTCAGTAAATATTTCTTGACATAAGAAACATCAGTGGTTGAGCGGTCAGATCCACTGACCCACAGGTTGGTGTTGTTGTTGGTTGTTGTAAAGCGCTTTGGGTGCCTTGAAGGTGGAAAAGCGCTATATAAAGATGTGACCATGAGCTTCAATTGCCTGGAGCCAAACGCGATGGGTGACGTCACACTTCCATATTTCACAACTTTATGAAGTCTATGGTTTGATGTCAGTTTGTCAGTGTCTGGGATCCAGAATACGTCTTGAGCTCAGATGGGCAGGTGGATGAGCCAATCAGTTTAGAAGGACAAAAGAAAGGAAAAAAATATATCACAAGGTCCTGAAAAACACAGATTCCTGTAGAATTAATGAGTGAAGCACTTAACTGTTTTAATCTGGGGTGAGAGAAGTTTGATTTAGTCCAAAAGGAAAGACGAACAATGAGCTCCTTCGTTTCACTGAAATTAAACATGTTTGAGCCTTAAAGATCCCATGACATGGTACTTCTTGATGCTTTATTCTGGCGTTGTTGCTTGAATGCAAATGAGGAGGACAGAGACAGGCCAGTGCAGCGGGTGGGTTGTGGCCAAATACGCCACTGTTTCTTGGATTAGCGGTGCGCTGTGTGCTATCACCCACTTCCGCGTTTTAAGAGCTTGGGACACGTTTCATATCTTCCTATGAAAAAAAACAAATTTCCACAGAAAATAAAATTAAACCACTGCTGTTTCAGAGATTCGGAGGCTCGGATAAAGGACATCCGAGCCTGGAAACACTCTCACATCTGTCCAGGCAAAAAAAACAAAAAAAAAACGCATCTCGCATTTCGTAGCTTTTTTTTCAAACGCGGAAAAGGATCGCAAATGCTCAGTTTACACATTTCGCAACATTTAGCCATGGGGGGGCTGAACAGGGTAGGGGAGTTCACATTAACGTTCAAAAAACTCTATGGGACCTTTAAGGTGCGATGGGGGGAGTGTGGGCAATATTTGTTACCTGGCCAGCCAAATGATATCTCTCTGTATTTGCTATACAGCGCGATACCATTTGGACACCCTCCCTCCACCCTCGCTCCTCCGGTTAACAACGGACTCCGCGATTCTGATTCGTTCAAAGATGGTGACGTCAGTGCACCCGCCTTTGCCCGCAACGTCCCTTCCATTCAGCTGTAAAATTGGTCTTAAATGACCTAAAACACATCGATTCCTTAAAACCACAGCAGCTGACAGCTCTAGAGGCCTTTCTTTTCAAAAAAGATGTTTTTGCGTTGCTGTTGGTTGGTTCACGTCGCTGTCCGTTAACTGTTCTCTGATTGGTTCACTTAGCTGTCTGTCTAAGCGCAACGGCAGCGCATTCTGGACCAAGCGTTACCAGACTCGCCGCTGGTACAGCGATGAGTCATGGATTCTTCCAGGCAACAATATTTGTATCTGTCTGGATAAAAAATACAGGGAATTCACTCAAAAGCAACTCAAGGTACTAGACAGTCAAAATGGCGAGGATCACAAATGTATGTACAAACAAAGCTAGTCAGTATAAACTAACTTAAACTGACTTTAATTTAAATTCGCAGACAACATTCTGCTCATAAACCACGCTTTCATATCTTCTCACTTTCACCCACCAACTGAAAAATGATTGATGTAAAGATGTACTTGCCCACGTACGTACCATCTGTTAGCTAAGCCCGCTATATCGCTTCTTGCTTGTGTGTTGCAGCTGTGCAGTCACTGAACAGCCTGAATGACCAGATTGCCAACTTCATGGTGCCCGGTCCGAAGCCCATGGAGCCGGAGGAGGAGCCAGACTCCAGCCCCAGCCCCCCAGAGAGAGACAGCATGCACAAGTCCATGACCCTGATGAGACACCTGCTGGTAGATGCCCAGGTATGTACCATTATCACCATTCTCAGCATTATCACCGTCACAACTAAGGGTCAGCGGTGGAATTTCAGGTATTTCAGCTGAATTTCAAATGAACTCACAACATTTTATAGGCCAGTGATATTTCATACAGATGTGGGGCAGCTAAAATGAATACTGTCAAAATGCTTGTTGTTTTTGTACTACAGTGAGGTCTATTGATAGAAACTGATCAATTGGTACTTTGCAGTGACATGTGGGGGTGTTCTACATGTATCTCTATGATGAAATGTTCTAGTATTTACCATGGAGACACAATACACACATGAAGATGGCTTGCAGCTCGCAGCCGAAACATGTCAACATGCTAAATACACTTTACCCTATTGTCATTAAAACAATTCGATTTTGCGAGCTCTCGTGGCATGAGAACAGTCAATTATCCTTCGCCTGACGCTGCTCCTCTTCACACCTCATGTCCTCTGCTGCTGATGGCTGCTCCAAACACAGACTGGTGTTTCTGAGGTGTTTGCAGAATGAAAATATTTACTGTATCTCCTTACAGCAAGTGCACACATTCATTAGAAAAGTAAATTGTCACTTAAATTCCCTTGGTACAATATTTTGCCGCTTAATTCTTTGCTAGAGGCTTCCTTTTCCAGGGCCTATTTCATTGCTCACAACATATTTTGGAGTATTTCTCACTAAAAGGGAAATGACAGAGAGTTTAAAGGGCTCATACGCTATTTCCTTATCTATGTTATAATGATTTCCCTCATCACAAACATGCCTGGAGTTGTCTTGTTTCACTCAACACAGAAATCCTGCATATTTAAAATGGATTCTCTCAAACAGAAAACACTCTGTTCCACCTGAAGTCATGTGGTAATACAGGAAGTGCTCCACTGTGTTTTAAACTCCATACACCTTCACTAGAATAATTTGGATCATTTCAGCTAGTTTCTGATAACTTGAAACCTACAGCTTCATGATGTCACAAGGTGAAACAGCATTTTGAGCTTTGGAGATGTAGACAAACTGATAAAAAATGGTTACTCAAATGTGTGAATGAAACAAAACACAACTCCATGATGAAGTAACAACATTATAACATGACTTAAAGCTCACAAGAATCAGTTTGGCTCAATATAAGATCTTAAAAGAGAAATGACAGAGGACTAACGTAGGCACTATTTAAGCGAACTGTGAAGAGTTTAGAGTTGAGCAAATGGTATTTTTGATTAACCAGATTCACTTGTATTCAGAAAGTGTCAAATCCTCTGTGGAAGTGCAGAGTCAGGCATTTCCCTGGAAGCAGTTCGTTCACTTTTGTTGCACCTGATGACAGATCATTATATGTGGGCCCATTTTCAACAATAGATGTCAAATCAGTGATGAAATTCATGGAGGTGTGTGTAGATTGGATAATTCTTTGGAGCTTCATTTTTTCCCTGCTCATAGTAATTTCCAAATATATGTTTAAAGGTGCTATATGTACTCTTGTGAGCTTTAAATTGTGTTCTAATGCTGTTACCTCCTGAAAAACATACCTGGAGTTGTTTTGTTTAATTCACACATGTTTAAGTAAACTTTTATTATAAGTCTGTCTATATCTCCAAAGCTCAAAATGCTCTGTTCTACCTGGTGATGTAGCTGTAGATTTCAGGTTAACAGCTACCTTTTACCTAACCTGGGAAATCCCAGGCTGCTTTCGTTCGTTCCGATTTGAAAGACAGCCAGGCAACTAGGCTAAGCGAGCTCTCCCGATTTTGGGAGACAATCAGAGAGCGGGGAGGGGTGGAAAGACGGTAACGCGTACTACGTGACAAATGGAAACTTGTAGTTTGAACTGACAACTGACATGATTGGCTATGGGCTACGTATACGCCAAATGACATTCGTAACGCCCAATAAACGGCCGTTGGCGATCGTAAACCACACCTCCGCTACGAGATATTCAGTAGACGGCTCACAGACCATATATCACTTGTGATATGGTCTGGTGTAAACCAGGCAACCTGGGATCATGTCTGTGTCTGGGATCATGTCAGTGTCTCGTAGGATTTCAGCAGATTTCAGGATCTCCTGGGGGGCGGGGATAGTTGTATCGATCAGGTAATGGAGTGGATGTCCGGCTACTGAAGTTTGAGACGTTTCTTTTCGTCATTTACGCCTGACCTGCATTTAACACATACGGGTCATTAAGACGTATCCCACTCAATAATGTTCATTTAGCATCATAACTTATTTTATCACATGGCGATAAACTGTTTTAGTGCTGACAAAAGCGCTCGCTCGTGTCGTAACTTCATGTTCACCGCACAGACAGCGGCGCTTTCCGCACTAAGGCTGCGCACACACATCCGCTGTGTTCATAAACAAATAATCCTTCCATATCGGTGTATAAGACACAGGGTTCAAAGTGTGAGAAAAAAGTAGTGGCTTATAGTCCGGAAATTATGGTAATTGGTCATTAAACAAACAGTTATCAGAAGGGCTTCAGATTTTACAGAGGTGACGAGGAGATGTGTTAAGGGCAATGGTGTGAAACATTTGATTTGACTGTTAATCTTTAAAAAAAAACAAAAAAAACGGCTGGTTAGCGCAACTGGTAAGTCACTGACTTTCCCCGGTGGTTAGTGAGTTCAAATCGCCCCCGGCAATGAGCAAACCAGTGTGGGTCCTTGGGCAAGACCCTTCACGGTACTGCCCCCCGGGCGCTGAAAGCTCACTGCTCACTGCTCCTGAAAAGGAGGGGTCAAATGCAGAAGTCAAATTTCTCCCGTGTGTCACTGTGTGTCATTGTGTGTGAGACCAAATAAAGACTTAAATCTTAAATCTTATCGGTTACGGTTTGAGTAAAAGCTGAGAAAAGTAAAAAAATACAAATGACAGCAGTGAATTCCTTGGTGGAAAATTACATCCAAAATTCAGGGACAATTTCCACAGAAGGAACACATTTTTATGGCAGTTTAAAGGTGCACTGTGTAACTTTTCTGGAGGGGTTATGGAGAAGTTAATGCTTTGATTAAAATTGTCCACGTATGGTATTAAACTAATCTGTCATGCATTTATTTAACTACAGGTGCTCAAAGGATCTTAAAAACATTCTTACTGTGAGTGGGGTCGCCTCTCCACAAATCTAACCTGCAATTTTCCTTGCAAGTTTCATTTGAGATTCCAGAGTTTATGGCCTTACTGTGGAACATTCTAGGCACATCTCCATGGAGACAAGCAGGTGACAGACCATCTACCAGAAAAGTTACACAGTGCACCTTCAAACCTTCATTTAACAAAATAAGGGTGTTGTCATGTTTTTTTATTGGTCTAATCATAACTGTTGTGCAATTTAGAGAAGTTTTAGCCCTTTTTACATATTTGTATTAGTTGGTAGTTAACGGTTAATGAAATCCTCTCTAAAAAATAAAACTAGGTAAGATTTGTAGTAAAAAATATTTAAATTTTAGTGACATAAGTTGCCTGTCATATGCCCTTAAAATGTCCTATATTACACGAATTTGACTCTTGTGAGCTTTTAGAAATGTTATAATGCTGTTCCTCAAAAACATACTTGGAATTGTTTTGTTTTATTCACACATTTGAGTAATACTTGAGTAAAACTTGTTATTATTCTGTCTACATCTCCAAAGCCAAAAATGTTCTGTTCCATCTTCTGATGTCATGAAACAGTAGTATTTAAGTGAACAGCTACCTTTTATCTTTAGTTCTACAGCGACAGGCAATTCCAGGGCTGAAATTATCCAAATGATTCTAGTGAAGATGTAAGGAGTTTAAAAACACAGTGGAGCACTTCCTGTATCACCACATGGAATCACAAGTGTGGAAAACACTCATTTGAGAGAATACCTCAGCCTAAATGTTGTGATGAGGAAACAACATTATAACATAGATCAGAAAACAAATCTATATTATTATAACATATTCCTCTTTTTTGCCAGTTTGGTCTTTTGGTTCCCTGTGTGCCACTTACTTCCGTTTTACTTCTTGAGGCAAAAAATCATGTTTAATTCACTGCTTAAGTCGTCCGGGTGCACCTGAGACATGTGGAGACTACAGAGTGAGTGGTGATTGACAAGCTAAGGTCTGCCCGCTCTTCTTCTCTAAAGGCAGGACAAAAACAAAATAGAAGCGGCAGTTTTTCCTCCAACGCTACACAGCTGTCCATATGTTGCTTTATTTGCACAAAAGTAAATTATGATACAATGTTGACCCCAAAATATTAACCCCCCAAAATTATTGTTTCATCAAGTATGGAAAGGAAGGTCACTAGTCAATATAGTAATGGAATAAACAGTGGAATAAACTTTTTGGGCGGTAAAAAAGTTTCTTACTTAAGTACAATTTTTAGTTATCTGCACTGTAAATTTACTTTTTGTTTTTACTTCACTACATTTGAGAGCAGGTATCGGTACTTTCTACTCCACTACATTTTAGATGTGGACTAAAAAGTAAAAATACTTTTCTTTTTGAGACCTGCTGAAATGGCTTAGACTTATTTTTAGCACATTTAATTTAAGTTAATGACCCAACTTTGAGCAGACCAAATACACAGAAACACAAAAACACTTGGAAGAATTAAGAAATTAGTTGAATAACTCAAAATTGGCTTAACTCTTTATCAAAATCACTACATTTTTAACTCTTTTACTACTTTTACTTTTTAACTCTTGCAGTACATTTTTAAACAGGTACTTCAATAGTTTGACTTGAGTGGATTTTTTCATGTGATACTTTTATTTGAGTAACTTTTGCTCCGTATCTGTATTAAGTAGCAAAATCGAGTACTTTATCCACCACTGATATCGATACAGCAGCTCACAATAACGATACTGTATCACCAACTTTAGTATCACGATATATTTCAATATTTTTATATTTTTGCACAGCCCTATTTTACTGTGCGTAGCTCTTCTTTAGCAGAAGTAGAAGACTTGAAGCAGGTCCGTGACACTTTGGGGTTGAAACTGTGACGTTGACAGTGACTTAGGATTAGATGGTGAGTAATGGGACACATCTGACCTCACCTGACCTCTTCTTCAACCAACCGTAAACAGCTGCCAGTCACTTTCACGCCGGGGCCAAGGGCACAATGAGTCAATATTGTGTCTTTGGAAGGATAATGCAAAGAAAAAACATCCAATACAGTTTATTTCTATCAAAGATCAAAAAGATCAAAGTCAGCTTTATTGTCAATTCTGCCATATGTGTTCAACATACAGTGAATCGAAATTTCGTTTCTCTCTGGCCAAGTAGTGCAAAAAGACAGTGTACAAAATACAATATAAAGACAAAACACAACGAAAACTATCTAAGACAGAGATCTAAGGTTGAACTAAAGTCTAAGATCTAAAATCCTTAAAGCAGTGCAACATAATAAATAAATACCTATATACAGATGTCCAAAGTGTGCAGTGTGCATCAAAAATGTGCAATGGAAGATACAGCAGTGAAATGGCAATGTGCAATAGAATGTGCATTTGAGTTAAGATAAAATAAATGTGCAATATAGCACAAATGTGCAATATAGCACATTTTATAAACAAAGACAATATCCAAAGTGCTGCACATAGAAAATCTACTATTTAAAGGAAAAGTAAAGTTTTTTTTTACAATCTGAGCCTTCTTTCGGCAGTAAAACAAGTAGTTTTACTCACCCATAGCAGTTTGGTGTCAATTGGAGCAGTTTTGAAGAAGTTATGTTGTAGCCGTTCTGTTCTACTAATGATCCCGTATCCGTTAGCGTGAGTGCTCTGGGCACTGATTTGCGGTGTCCAAATAACACAAACTTTAGCACTTTTCAAATCACAGAAGATCGCTGTGTCAGGGTAGACTTTTAGTAGATTCCAAAACAGCCTGGAACCCGATATCGCAACAGAAAAGTAAAGTTCAGAGCGGTGTTAGCTTCTTTCGGACTAGCGGTGTTTACAAAACAGCTGAGTTCACGCATGCGCACTGTCCTCTCTGATGACGTCATCAAATGAAACTATAGCTGGATATCGGGTTTCAGGCCGTTTTAGAATCCACTAAAAGTCTACCCTGACACAGCGATCTTCTGTGATTTGAAAAGTGCTAAAGTTTGTGTTATTTGGACACCGCAAAAGTAATGCCCCGAGCACTCACGCTAACGGATACGGGATCATTAGTAGAACAGAACGGCTCCAACATAAGTTCTGCGATACTGCTCCAAGTAAAACGACTTGTTTTATTGCCGAAAACTACTTGTTTTATTGCCGAAAGAAGGCTCAGATTGTAAAAAAAACGTTACTTTTCCTTTAATACAATAAAAACAAATGAAGAAAACAATAAAATAGACCCATAAGAATAAATGAATAAAAAAATCAATAAAGCAAAACAATGAAATGGATGGCGACACACCCTGGTTTTAAGTCTTGTCCTCGGCATCATGAGCTGGAGCTGGCCCTTGGACCTCAGAGCGCACATGAAGTGGTAAATTTGAATGAGGTCCGAGACATATTGTGGGGGCCAGTCTCTTCAAATCTTAAAATCAATTCTAAAATAAACAGGAAGACATGCTTACTTCTGTGCTAAAACTTCTAAACTTTCTCATATGGTTATCAAACATCATCATCATGACCAAAAACAAGTATTTAAATTAGATCTGCATTTGAACAAGTATTGATGCTAGAAAAGTTGCATTCACTGAACAGAAATGAACCTTTCCTGAATAGATTTAGAATGATCTTGAGCTGAGAATAACTACATTAACACTCAAACTTGTAGATTCAATTCTAGGGATGTAAAAATAACCAAAAATATTGTGATATTGTATCGTCCAAAGTCTCACAATAATATCGTGGGCCATCATAATATATGGAATCACAAGTCTCTTCGCTTATATTCATTGTTTTGGTGCAGCGAAAAAACAGGGAACTACATTGACCATGATCCTTTGCAGTTTCATTGCAGACTACATGAAAAAATAACTGTTATTAAGGGCTTTTAAGTCTTTAAAGTTTTGTAATTTGTATTCTAACAGTACCAAAGGCTTATTTTAAAAAGAAAAGGTGCCGTGTTCACAATTTTGTTAGCCTCCACAAATTATCTGAATAAATATATCAAGAGATTTGGATACCGTTACATCCCTGTTCAATTTTGGTGTTGTTTATTTTTGTTAAAGCTGCACTTAGGCCTGTGTCTATAACAGATCTGATCATATATCGCTGAAGAAAATGTATACAAGAAATTATAATATTAAAACTAATTTATGCCCCTGATACAAAAACCCTAAAGCAGGATTATCCCCCCAAAACATGTCCTAAATGTATAATGCTTAATAAATGAATTGCAATGAATAAATGGGAGAATACAACACAGAAAACAGAAAAATAACAAAGAGATCCCCGTACCCGTGATAAATACTGACCCTTAAAAATGATTGTCCCATCTAACTTATATTGAACGATAAGTCAATATAGTTATTATCGTGACAGGCCTTTTTGGTGGAGTGTTCCCATCTTCTTGTCTCTATAGCGATGTTATTGCTTTGAATGTTCCACAATATAGAATTAACCCTACATATGAAGACAAGCAGTTACATGTCAGATCTAAGGTATCCAGAGTAAGAATGCATTTTTTTCCACTTTTGAGAAATAAAAACACGATAGAAGATGGATAGTTTAATGACATACTTTTATACTGAACTCACAATTACCAACTATACATAAATTGTCTTTTTTATTTATTTAAAGGGCCCGTATTCTGCTATTTTCTGATCTAATGTTATAATGTTTCCTCATCATATTGTGTTTTGTTTCATTCAGACATTAACACACAAACCCTGGATATTTAGTTCTTCTCTCAAACAGAAAACATTACATTCCACCGTGTGATGTCATGTGTTGGTAATACAGGAATTTCTCCACTGTTTTTAAACTCCATACACCTTCAATTTAATAATCTGTGTAATTTCAGTTTTGTACTTACCTATCTCAACTGAACTAAAGGTAAAGGGGAGCTGTTAAAGGAAAAGTAACGTTTTTTACAATTTGAGCCTTATTTCGGTAATAAAACAAGTTGTTTTACTCACCCATAGCACTTTGGTGTCATATGGAGCACTTCCAGAGATGTTTTAAGATTTGTGGTTAGCCTAGCGCGACTTCTAGCCATAGCTCGGGGCATATAATATATTCCCCGAGTATGTAATATGCTCCGTGCGGGCTCCAAATAACACAAACTTTAGCACTTTTCAAATCATAGAAGCTCGATGTCTTTAGTCTACGATTTCGTTTGAAGCAAAAGTGGCCTGTAATCCGAGATTTATCCATAGTCTACAGCTTTGTGTTTCATGTTTGGGTCCCGGGAGCTGAGAGCACAGTCCGCACATGCGCACTGGCCTCCTCATCTACTCGAAACTATGGCTAAATCTCGGATTACAGGCCACTTTTGACCACACGAAATCTTAGGCTAAGACATCGGGCTTCTATGATTTGAAAAGTGCTAAAGTTTGTGTTATTTGTAGACCGCAAACAAGTGCCCCGAGAACTCACATGATGGAGATCGCAAATCTAAAACATCTCTGGAAGTGCTCCATGTGACACCAAAGTGCTATGGGTGAGTAAAACAACTTGTTTTATTACCGAAATAAGGCTCAGATTGTAAAAAACTTTACTTTTCCTTTAACTTGAAAACTATTACTACAGACATCACAAGGTGGAACAGAGCATTTTGAGCTTTGGAGATGTAGACAGATTAATAATAAACAAATGTGTAAATAAATCAAAACACAACTCCAGGTATGTTTTTGATGAGGTAAAACAGGGACGTGCACAGGAATTTTGAGCGGCAGTTGCTCTGACCTGAAGAAAGGGCAAACCAACCCCCTCGATTGGCGATTGTGGCAGGTTCTTCAAGAACTCAGGCTTAGTCGGGAAAAGTGTTTCTAGGTGGTTTATTGTGCACAGTGCAAAAAAGGTGTCAAATGTGCGTAAAAAATATTTACAGTGGTGCAGTGATTAAAAAAACCTGCAAACTTCCCCTTTAAGTCTTTCAGTCTTTCGCTCGCTTTCTTTCTCTCCGCCACGTTACGCCCGCCTCGTCCTGTCCATGGCCAGGTATTCTATCTTCGTGGCACGGAACCACCACCTCCACGGCGGCCGCGCAGCAGAGCACTGGTCCCTTTTTACAGCGTTCCTTCGCGCCCACGTTCGCCATCTCCACTCTGCAAGAGAAACGGAGTTTCGTGACACCTTCACCCCAGACAATACACTCTTCTCCATCTCCCAAACCGGTTCCCCTCAGTTGGACTTCTGACCCCTACCCTCCTCCGCTGCACTGCATCGCCCTTGCTCTCCCCCAGACCCTCTTTCTTCACCAGGAACAATCCCTTTGGACCTTTCCACTCCCCCTGTTTCCCTTTCTCGACCCCCCTTGTATTTCCCCCAAGTGCCTTCAAGTCCCTTAGCCCTTTAACCCAGTGGTGTTTATTCTCGTGCCCGCATCCCCCAATGTGTTGTCTGAGTACTTTGCGAATGTTGTTGTGGTTTGAAAATATGTAACTTAAATTTAAAAAAAAACTCCACTCTGACCAAGGCAAGACTGACTGCAGAGTTGCAGAGTGCACCTATGTACCCCCATTTGCCCCTCCCACATTACATAACATCCACTGGAAACATTATTTACACCATTTCCACTATTAAATAGCTAATATTTTATGTACCAAAAGTTGTGCACGGACAATAGCATTAATACAAAATCAATAAGTCACATACAACACTTCAAATGCACGGAGAATACTTATATTTAATAATTGCCCGTGCCAATTACTCCTGGCTCACATGGCCAACCGGATCCGGCGAAAATGGAGGATTTAAACTCCCGGTGCGGATGTGTCTGCAATTTCACCTTAAAATGAGAAACCATTCCATTCTTCATACCAGTGGTTGAGAAATACTAGTTTAAATCCTATAAATTCACAGACTAGAACAGATGGAAATGAATTGCCCAGTGCAGTCCATGTAAGCTGTACATGTATGACGGGACAGTTACAGATATCCCCCTGCATGTAAAACAGACAGTGTTGTGATGTGATCTAGGGTCAGTGGGGCCCCTCTGCAGTCGGGACCCCAGCTGGCCTTCAAGAGCACACTGTGATCCATGAATTAAACATGAGGCCGAGCCCATCTGCCCCCCCAGCCCCATCTGCCCCCCTGGCCCCAACTCACTACTGCACGATGCGCCTGTAATGGGCAGAGGTAATTTTGAGGTAGCGCTGTCGATCCTTCCGCACCTGACTCATTTCATTCAGATGACATTTTTTCTTATTTTGTTTCAAGTTTAAAGGTCCTATATTACGCAGCATTGACGTTTCATTCACACATGTTTGACTAATCCTGCATTATGTCTGTCTACATCTCCAAAGCTCAAAAGGCTCTTTTCTACCTTGTGATGTCATGTAGTGGTAGTTTTCAAGTTAGCTACATTTTACCTTTAGTTCAATAGAAATGGGAAACTCCAGGACTATAATTATCTAAATGATTCTATTGAAGGTGTATGGAGTTTAAAAACACAGTGGAGCACTTCTGCATGACATCACAAGTTTGAGAGAAAACTCCTAAATATACAGAGTTTGTGTGTTAAACATGAGTGAATGAAACAAAACACAGCTCCAGGTATGTTTGTGATGAGCAAACAACATAACAGATCAGAAAACAGTATAACTTGGGCCCTTTAATCTGCACTGCAAAAAGTCTTTCTAGCATAGGTTAAAATGATTCTATAAATCTAATCTAATATAATCTAAATGACTCTCAAATACACAACTTTTCCTCTCATCACAATCAAATAAATACTTCTTGAATATGGACAGCCCAAAGTATTGAAAATCAGATACAAATCAATACAAAAACTAGTATTTAAAAAATTAGATACTCATTTGAGCAGGTATCAGTACTAAAAAAGTCACATTCACAGGACAGAATTGAACCTGAGTTGCTTTAAAATGACCTTGAGCTGTGTCAGAACAAGTATAAGAGCACACAGAAAAGTATACGCCCATGGACCACTGAGGGATTACACAGATATAAGACCACAAAGTACTACGATTTAATGTTGAAAATCACATTCTATTGTCTAAAGCAGAGGTCTTCAACAGGGGGGTCGCGACCTCTAGGGGGATCGCGGAGGTACTGCAGGGGGGTCGCGAAATCTTTTATTTCACTTTAAAATAATATAATTATTAGTTTTAAAAACAATATATTTTTTCATTTTTCCATAATCAATTTCTCCCTTGTCCCTCCACCCTCTTTGCTGTCTTAAAATGCACAGCCACTCTCTCCCTTGCACTTGTTTTTTGGTTGAATCAGTGAACGATCTTAATAGACCTGTGTTATATGCAAGTTGTGTTTAAAAATTGCAGTAGCACATCCACCCCGTAGGGCGTATCTGGCCCATCTTCAAAATAAAAAACATGAAAATACAGTATTAACCTGTGTATTATTTCCTTGTATTGGATGTACCATAACAGAGTAGCAAAGTTTATACATGACACTAAGCTCAATTTAATATAATTCTATACAATTCTATGCCGTATATATAGTAGGGGGTCCCTGGCCCAGTTCGCCATCTGTTTGGGGGTCCCTGGCCTGAAAAACGTTGAAGACCCCTGGTCTAAAGTGTTTTCCTTAGTATCAAAACTAACTAAAACTCTACTTGCCTAATACACGTATTAGCCTGTATTGTGCTGAGCAGATTGTGACACCTCTTTAAACACAGTTGCCCATCAGCCCCTTCTCTACGGCTGCTTTGACCCTATCACAGGTCAACTGCACTCTCTAATGAACTATATACTTCAAATGGAACTCGCTGTTTAATAGGCTACATTGATCCTGCTCACAGCTGATTGCAAGGTTGAAGGACTTAATTTCTCTTTGTTTAATAAAATAGCAAGATAAATACATATTCTTCAAGGTGCACTGGCATGGGATCAAATTCAGATGCAAAGCTAGACTATTTTCTGCGTAACAGGGGAACTCCCAACGTGGTGCGTAACAGGGATTCCCCTGTGTGCTTCGTCTGTCTTTTTCCGCACAGAAAAATAGTTCCCACCCAAAATGACCAAGTCAAGCTCTCCGTGTTGATTTGCACATTTATTTGCACTCGATATGAATGCGCACTACACATAAAGTAATTGGGAAAAGCATCGAGCAAATTAATTCCTTTTGGCCGAAATCTTTCTCTGGCGACGTTAGACTCCAGTCTAACGCGGAGGAGCTGCAGATACCGCAGCGGTCAGTGGCGACAGACTCGGACAATGGCTGCGTCACCAGAAAAACGCTTTCCACCACTTACTTTAGTCTCTGGACTGTGGGGAGATGCCCAAGTTTGACCTGGGGGTGGCATATCCCTTTAACCATGGTATTGTAAAAATTATTGTAAAAGATCATTTTTAATTTTTTTTAATTTTTTTTTTGACACTTGACACATCCAGGCTGTATCTCATGGATCTGTTTATTTTCACTGACACTAACAAGCAAATAACCTTAAAATTATGAAAATATGTTTATGGCATTATCAAATACAAAATATATGTTGTTATTGTACTCACCTGAGAGTTTATAGTTATAGAAAGGCTGATGTTAGATTCCTCTTTCTGCTCCGTACTCCACACAGCTCTGCCTTCTCTCTGTTGTAAGCTTCGTTTCTTGTGAAATGCTGCTGTTGCCCCTATATCACTTCCTGTTTCACCTCAGGGCAAGTACACTGTGTTGTCCCTATAATGCCACTGGATCAGTTAGTTAAAAATAATCACAATAAAGCAAGAAAGACAGACTGCTCTTCATGATTTCACCCCACTGGTAGTTTTCATATTCAAGAATGTGATGATGTCATGCTCCCAGATGGGGTCAAGAGTCAGTTTTTCCCATTGATTTCATTTTTACGTTACCCTGAAATATCCAAAAAGTAAATTCATAAATGTTGAACCCGAACATTTCTATCATTGTCAAGACCCAAGTACTCAATATATGGCAATAAAAATCTGCATTTCATTTCATTTCATTTCATATTTATTTCTATAGCACATTTAAAAACAACGTCAGTTGACCAAAGTGCTTCACATGAAGGATAAAAGACAAAGAACATATACATATATAACAGTGTAAGGACTATAATAAAAACTATAATAAAAAACTGAATTTTAACAATATTAAATTCAGGTGCCCCCCATCTATATTAAATAACACTCACTGGTTTATAGAATGTTATGATGTCATCTGAAACTGCCTGATTGGCCAAAGTTTTTGCCTTACTTTAAAAACCATAAAATCCATAAAGGACTTGCATAACTGTGTATCTGTGAGAATCAAATCCCCATACTGTGGTACGTGTCTGTATCTTTAATCCATTTGAATTCAACTTTCAAGTTGATGTTTCAATGGAGTGGACCTGTGAGTGGATTTGCATACTATTTCCTTGGCTGTAAAATGGATTCTTCTCCTTGAACGAAGCAGTGGCATTATAAAAGAGGCTTATCTAATGTCCCTGTACCTTCGTGTCACTGGTTCTTTGACCTGCATATAGACTCGGACAAGAGTAGTCTAAACCCAGGCTAGACCTGTCACAATAACAAATTTTGATCAACAATATATACAGTAGCTAAGAATTATCACGATAAAAGATAATAATGAAACTACTTTATGACATTGACACAAAGCAGGATAATCCCAGTAAACACAGGCAGTCCTACTCTTTTTGCTAAATTGGGCAAATGACCATAGAATCAAATAGTATTTAAACCAGTATTAAAACCAGCTACCCCTCTGTTTTTAGACAAATACTTCACCCATTGGGTTATTGGTGCTTCACCAGCCATGCGTGGAAATCTCAGTTCGTCAGACAGACCATTTCTACCCTTTTTTCCCCTTTTTCTCTTTTGGCAAGCTCAGGTGTCTCTAGCTCCAACCTCCATTCTGCATGAAAGCCTGTGTTGTTTCAGCTCAGATTTTGGTGTTTTTTCTAAAACAGAGCTTTGGCCTCAGAGCAGAGAATATGGGCTGTCAGGACAGGCATATCACTGGGAGCCGTGTGTCTGTGGGCTTGTTCAAATCCACAAAGAAACACAACAGAATGACTGATACCAACAGCCCTATGATGAAAAGAAAGACAACAACAATATTCAAAACTGTCTAAATTTTTTGAGCTTTTGGTTCTTGTTTTCTGACGTGGTTCAGTTGCCCATTTGGTTCGTTTTCCATCTGTCGACCTGAGCAGTTTAGAATTTGTGTACACGAATATGTGATTAGACCACTATTTCTTTGATGCCCAGTGCCCAGTGATGAGAAAGTATGTCACAATACACAATACACTACGAGTCAAATGTTCAGTGTTTTTTTTATATTTTATATTCAAATTTTCAAAGTAGCTACCCTTTTCTTTGCTGAAATATATTAAGAAAAAATCTTTACTGTCTAATTCCTTATATCTTGCCAAAGTTGGCAGTTCAATTCTCAGGTATAATATCACTTCATACATCTACAAAATTAGATGAATTAAATTACATCCCTGTGCCTTTAATTTATTATTATATTTATTGTGATGCATGAGCTACTGTGTCCAAATAATTTCCCTTGTGGATCAATAAAGTTTGTCTGAAGTCTAATCTCCTCTGACAGATAACATCCGTGTGGTGTGATTGACAACAGCTTAGCTCCAGGACTACCGTCGATATGGGACTTTGTGCGCTTCTTCATTCTACAGCACTGTCCCTATCTCGCAATCCATTTGATAACTGCAGCCAGAACCTCAGCTGCCTCCAAAAATACCAGCTTCTTTCCCTCACCCCTCCACTCCACTGTCAAGCCAAACCTGGTTCAAATGGTCTGATTTTCCTGCACACTCCAACAGGCTTACAGGATTACATCACTCTGTGAAACCCAAATCTGAGCTAAAAACAAACAAAAGCAGGATTTGTACGTGACATTTGTAGCGTTCAATTTCACATCCAATCCACCACATTAGGCAGAATTAAATGTACATTGTGTAGGTACATTTTGTGACTAAAGTTGACTGAAGTGGGACGTGTCTGTCATGAATTTGGGTTCAAAAAGTGTCTAAAAAGCTTAACATTTAAATCAATTTGTCCAATTTGACAAATCCTTTATAAACTTACATTGTCTGTCAGCATACTAGCGGAGTGGTTACACAGCAATAAGGTTTTGTGTTTATCCCATTTCAGATAATTTGCAGTTTTTTTTCTCTCTCTGTAATAAAAACAGACAGACAGACAGAGGTGCTAGGCCCCAACGGAGATCTGCAGAACACCCTTGAGAGCTACCCTGCGGTAATCCATTTGTCAGGTTGTCCCAAAGTTGAAGGTGGTTGAAGAGAGGCTCAATATGGAAAATATCACACAGTGTACGATCTAAAATTACACTACTTCTGTCACCTTGTTACTTACCCTTTGTATTTACTGGTATCTGTCTCTTTTGGTTAAAATGTGTATGTGCATCAGAGACTACCACAACAACCAGGTACTCAATGGTTCTATAGACTTGTTTTCACTGGTTTACTTTGGAGCAGATCTGAACTGCCAGAAAGGATCGATACTGACTCTGTTACATTGATAACTGCATTTATTTCCTCAGAACAAAATTTACCTTTGTGTAAATAATATATTACTAAAAGTTCAAAGATCAAGATCATCTGGGCTTTTTGGGTGAATAGTCTTATTACATCAATTTATATTTTCAAACCAAGTCAATACTCAGTCTAGAATTTTGTTTCTGGATTGGCGCTGACATGCAGTACCCGAGGGGGTCCTCGGGTTACGACGGTCTCGACTTACGACGTTTCGTGGTTACGAACGCGCCCCCATAAATTTTTTTTTATAATATTACGCGTCATTCCGTCTTGCGCGGTTTAGCGTGGTAAGCGACGTAAACAAACGCGAAGGGCGCACGGCGCACGGCGCACGGCGGAAGAATACGCTTTGTTGTGGTTGTAGGGCGAAGAAGACGGCCTCGTGTGCGTGCCCAATGTGGGCGGAAGTACCTGATGTGGGCTCTGATCTGCTCCTATGAAAGCGGCAGTGATAACCAAGCAGCACAGTTGTCTAATTATTGAGATGGAAAGGTTATTGGTGCTTTGGTTGGAAGATCAAAGTCAAAATCTGACTTACGACGAAATTCGGGTTACGATACGGGTCTTAAGAACGGATCAACGTCGTAACCCGAGGACCCCCTGTACTAGTATCAGATCCCTACATCTAACATTAACCAAATCCATTGTATTACATAAAGAGAAAAATATAGCTTAAAGGCACAGAAAAGTGAAATGATGCAGAAAAAGCCGACAATAAACAGGAAGTAGTTTGCCCTGGATCCAGAGCTGTGCCTGGAGCATGGAGACATAAATCCGCTGGAGGTGGTCCCAAGTATTACGCTGTAGAACTCAAATGGATCATGCAAATGGAAATGTAGTGCTGAAGAAACTATCAAACCAGAAATAAGATGCATAAAGCTTAAATGTACTTTATTGCTTCTGCATTTTACCCATCTGTCATGTACAGTGGGCAACCCTTGAGCTAGTTATATGGCCAGAAGTACTTGTTCCTGAATAACCCATTATATACAGTATAGAGTACATGACCCAAAAATGTACTCAAACTATAGATTTCTCTCACTGGGTCCCCCTGCAGCCTTCTTTAGTTTTGTCTTGTCTCCGCACATTACCCAGTCTCTCTAATTACAGATAGCAGCTCTAGTTTGGTTGACGCTGGGAGCCGGAGGGAGAGGAGGACCGCTGTGAAATGGAGGCTCATTTGTTCTAATTTAATATTTATCTATCGGCACAGGCTGAGCCATCACAAGGACCTAAATTGAAAAACACCCAAGCGTGCCCACACAGTCAGCAGAAAATACAAGAAAACAGCATTGATGACCCTTAAGAAAGAAGAAGAGGCTTAGTTAGGAACAGTTTGTGTTGTAACTTATAGAAGACAGGTGTGATGTAGAATTCTTACGCCCCACATAGAAATCACTGGAACTTTCTATAGTGAGCCAGTTTGGTCAGGACTATTTGTCTATTGTGTGCATGTGTTGGAGAAACCAAAGAAGCATGCACATTTTACATAAAGCTGCATTGTGTAACTTTAGTGGTGGAAGGTCTGTCCAATGCGTTGAAGATGTTATTAAACCTTTCTATTTTCATGGAGACCAAACTGCGCCAAGTTACAGGTCTGATCTGTGGAGAAGCAATTCAGTTGTGTGGAATTCACAGTAGACGTGCGCGATTTATCGATTAAATTGATTAATGCAAATTTACAGTTCAGGACGATGTGTTTTTATGAAAATCGATTTTAATTTTTTTTTTTTTTACATGCGAGCGGAACTAATGCGCCGCCACACTCTACACGGGTAAGTTAGAGGGGCGTACCCAAACATTGTACAATCTAGCACGGCAGCGACTGAGGGAAAGCCGGAGCTTGTACCAAAGAAAGGTGTCGCTACATCTGTTATATGGAAATGGTTCGGTTTTCTTGCGTCGGACTTAGAACAAACGAGTGCTCGCTGTAAGGTCTGTTCAAAGGCTGCTGCAAAGGAAGCAGCGCGACAAATTTATTCCAGCGCCTAAAGCAGAGGCACGCAGGTCCCAACAGAATGAAAATAGCCACAGCACGTGTCAAACAAGCAACAGTCCCTGAAACATTTTCGAACTGTGTGCCATATGATAAGCATGGGCCACGATGGAAGGCAATCACACACGCTACCGTGATGTATGTTGTAAAAGACATGGTGCCAATATATACTGTGGAAAAGCCCAGATTCATTAACATGGTGAAAGTTTTGGACCCGAAGTATGTGCTACCAAGCTATAAATATTTTTCTGAAGTTGCCTTGCCACAACTGTATGCAGACTGCACAATGCTATAGGTAAGGGTCTTCAAGAGATATTTTTATAATAACAGCTTATTTGTTTTATAAAAGAATGCTGCATTATTTTTGAGCCATTTCTCTGTCATCTGTTATTTGTTTCTGAGTAGGGCAGAGAAAAATCAATTA
The DNA here is from genome assembly GCA_036785185.1 of Paratrypauchen microcephalus. Classification (NCBI taxonomy): domain Eukaryota; kingdom Metazoa; phylum Chordata; class Actinopteri; order Gobiiformes; family Gobiidae; genus Paratrypauchen; species Paratrypauchen microcephalus. The sequence goes on along the minus strand of JAVJIX010000036.1, from coordinate 2,862,544 downwards.
AAATCGGAAATCAGATTTTTTGTAAAAATAAAAAATCGGAGATTTTATTTTTAGGCCATATCGCCCAGCTCTAATTCACAGAATTTCAGGCAGAGCAATGACATATCCATAGAAACAAGAAGGTTACAGACCCCTAACCAAAAAGTTACACAGTATGCCTTGAAAAAAACAAAAAAGTCCAATAAACAAATCTGGGACATTTGTTTGCCTGGTCAGCTAAGGCCACACAGACTTTTTCTTTTACTATTTCCTATGATCTTGAGTGACAGGCGAATTAACCAATCAGAGAAATGCAAAGAAACGTGGGGCTTGCGCATAAAAAGAAAAAACAAACAGTAACACAAAGGACTTAGCAATGCACTAAATTGCAAACCCAAGCTTAAAGACGTTATAGAAATGTCTTTATCGTTTGCATTATAGCTTCTTAAAGATCCCATGACATGGTATTTCTTGATGCTTTTATATGGCGCCTTAATGGTTCCCTAATACTGTAAATGAATCCTTCTTCAAAATCAAGATTCAGTGCATGAGAAAGCCCCATGAACACAGTTAGAGTCATAAATATCTCTCTCAAACACTTTATTCTGGGCGTTGTTGCTTGAACGCAAATGAGGAGGACAGAGACAGGCCAGTGCAGCGGGTGGGGGGGAGCAAACTCTCCGCTCTTTCCTGGATTAGTGGTGCACTGTGCGCTGGCCCCACTTCCGCGTTTAAGCGCGGAGGAAGATATGAGATGATTTCCATTGAAAAATAAACACATTTCCACCGAAAATAAAATTAAACCACTGCTGTTTCAGAGGTTTGGAGGCTCGGATAAAGGACATCCGAGTCTGGAAACACTCTCACGTGCCTCCAGGCAAATAAAAAAACGCGTCTCGCATTGCGTAGCTCGTTTGTGGTCCAAACTCTCTGGCTGTGATTTCCAGAGATGGTGGGTAGACATCCAGATGGGGGGTGGAACTGCATTTGCATCTGAGTGTGACGTCAGAAATTTCCCTTGTTCAGAATCGCCTGTTTGAGCTGTCTTTTTTTCAAACGCAGAAAAGGATCGCAAATGCTCAGTTTACACATTTCGCAAATTTTAGCCATGGGGGGGCTAAACAGGGTACGGGAGCTCACATTAACGTTCAAAAACCTCAGAAAGTGAAAATTTCATGCCATAGGACCCTTAAAGGACCAATATTACACTATTTTCTGATCTATATAATAATGTTATCATTAAAACATACCTGGAGCTGTTGACCTGAAAACTACCACTTGACAACATCACAAGATGGAACAGAGCATTTTGAGCTTTGGAGATGTACACAAACTAATAATAAAGGGTTACTCAAACATGTGAGAATGAAACAAAACAACTCCAGGTATGATTTTGAGAAGAACCTTTAATGATTATACTTTTCCTTCATACACATATCAACATTACAACAATATCTTCCATAGACCAACAATTTCAAATCCTGTGTGTGCAACCTGTACATATGGTTTTTGACAATAAAGCTGACTTTGAACAAGTTCTTTTTTTAAACATTTTTTCTCAACGTAACCTTTTTGTTGACGGTGCACTATCCATTGAACCAAGGCCCTCTCAGATTGAATATGGATATAAATGACCTCAGACTCATTTAAATTTCAATCCTCATACCTCACGACTGCCGAGAAGTGAACGAGAATGATTGACATTTTCTAATTAATACAGCCAAATGAATAGAGCTTTTGGAGCATTAATTAAAATGGGGAATCATAATATTCACTGATGAGCCTTCTGGAGATGTTGAATGCAATTATTTTGCTCAAGAAATTAATAAATCTTCTCTGAAACAAAAGGCACAGTGTTATTGTTTTTAAAGGTACATTGTGTAACTTTTCTGGTGGAGGGTCCGTCAAATGCTTTTGTCCATGGACATGTTATTGCTTTGTCTGGAATGTTTCACAGTATGGCATTAAATCCTTTGGTCTCCATGAAGATAGAAAGATTAAGAAGATAGAAAGACCAAGTTACAGGTTAGATCTATGGTGAGGCGACCCCGTTCACAGTTAGAATACCTGTCTTTCTTGGTATTTTTGGGCTATAAAACCACTTGTAATTGAATAAATTTAAAGTAGATCTGTTTAATGTCATATTGTGGAATATTCCAGGCAGAGCAATGACATATCCATAGAAACAAGTAGGTGACGGACCCCCAACCAAAAAAGTTACACAGTGCACCTTTAGGAATGAGTAGTTAGATGGCGCTGGCATAACAGAGGAGAAAGTGAAAATAAAGCAGCTCGCGTTTTGAGGAGGGCTGGGGTTTGATTCCCAGATTCTAAGGGGCACTGTGGGTAAAAATCTTTGCATGATACTGTCCCAGGGTAGATTTGGGTTCAGTTTACACCATTTTTAATTTAATCTTTCGGTTCGGGGTCCATCACCTGCTTGTTTTTATGGATATGTCATTGCTCTGCCTGGAATGTTCCACATTATGACATTAAACAGCTCTACTTAATGTTTATTAAATTACAGCTGGTTTTATAGCTCAAAAATACCTAGAAAAACAGACATTCTGACTGTGAGCGGGGTCGCCTCTCCACAGATCTGACCTGTAACTTGGTCTGGTTTGGTCTCCATGAAGATAGAAAGGTTTAATGCCATACTGAGAAACATTCCAGACCAAGCAATAACATCTTTATGGAGAAAAGAATTTGACAGACCCTCCACCAGAAAAGATACACGATGCAGCTTTCATTTTGTCAGTTGCTGGAACTGCTTTACAACTGGTCAGACTACTTTAATAGCAGTAGTGTTTGCAGATTTTTTTTCATTTCATTTATTTAACGTTTTCTCATGAGACTAGATTTTGAGTAGCTCTTCTGATTTCTGATTGATGTTTGGTGAGACGAAGAGTCTACAGCTCGTCTGAATGGAGCTTAAATCAAATATTAGACTGAGTGAGGATTCCTGTTTTGTGTGCAGGTTCCGGCTGTGTGTGCTGAGGGCCAGATCTGTGTTGTACAAATATTACAGAGATGGAGTTGGGTTTTATTTAGACTCTGTCCAAATAAGCTTCCTCTCCACGTAATCAAAACTCCTTGAACTTGCCTGTCTTTCTAGTGGCTCTTCAGGGATCCTTTACTTAAATTTCTTCTACTTTATTTTGCTTACAAGCATTTTTGTTCTTGGCGGTTCTGGGCGGTAGATCTGTCTGGAGCGTTGCCCACGTGACCCGGAATACAGAAAAGTGGAAGAAAATGGATGGATGGATGGATGGATGGGCATTTTTTTCTCTGCTCCAATGAAAAAAATCAGGATATATTGAATGCACAGTACCTGATTTTTGCTAATCTTAAATGTGCACTGCCCATCTTTTCTGGTGGAGGGTCCGCCACCTGCTTGTCTCCATGGAGATGTTATTGTTTTGGGATGTTCCATGGTATGACTTTAAACATTTCCATCTGGTATTTATTAATTACAGGTGTTTCTATTACTCAAAAATACAATAATGCCTTCTGTGAATAGGGGCAACACTACACAGATCTGAATTGTAATGTAGCATAGTGCTGTAGCCTGATTGTCTCCCTTGTCATAGATAGATTTAATCTATAATGTGGAACATTTTAGACAAAGTGATAACATTTCCATAGAGACATCAGGTAAAAGGAGAAATTCAATTTGTCAACTGGACAAATTTTATTTGGTCGAAGACGTTTCGCAGCTCATCCAAACTGCTTCGTCAGTTCTGGCTAGAGTGCTGATGGATGCTGCTTATATCTAGCTGCAGGGAGGAGCTAACTACACTGAAATCACTATGAAACTAGCCCACCTTTGTTTTCCAGTTTCTGTCTGGGCTCTTGTTTAGCATACCCATTCAGTATCATAATGGGTGTTTTCACACCTCTGGACCTGATCTGGCTAGCCCTATTGTTTTCTTTGTTCGTTTTCATTTAGGCTTAAGAATGGAATTATAGATGGGAGACAAATACTGTCTGACTTCTCCATTCCTGTTCAAGGAAAGATTCTCTTTCTTGACAGAAATAGCCTCTTTAACTCCCCTCTCAAACCAGTTCTTTTCTCTGGCTAAGATCTGAACCTCACTGTCCTCAAATGAATGGCCCGTGGCTTCTAGGTGGAGATGTACGGCAGATGACGGTCCACTCTGGCACGCCCATCGATGTTGGTAGATCCTCTTGTGAAGTGGTTGTTTTGTTTCTCCAGTGTAGTGCTCACTGCAGTCTTCACTACACTGAATGGAGTAGATCACATTGCTTTGTTTGTGGCTTGGTGTTTTGTTCCTTGGGTGGACCAGTTTTTGTTTGTGAGTTTGAAATAAACTGAGATTTCATATTGTCTGAAAATCCCCTGTAGTTTTCCTCCTGGGTTCTGATTCTCTGTTGTCTTGTTTCTTGTCTCTCTTTAGGATACCCATAGCCCATTTAGGATATCCACAAACAGAGAGGGCTTTCTGCACATGTTGTTCTTCTTTCTCCTTACCCTCTGTGGGGGGGGGTGTTCGGATCTACAGAATTGATATGTTCAAAGTTCAAAGTTCAAAGTTCAAAGTCAGCTTTATTGTCAATTCTGCCATATGTGTTCAACATACAGTGAATCGAAATTTTGTTTCTCTCTGGCCAAGTGCAAAAAGACAGTGTACAAAATACAATATGAAGACAAAACACAACAAAAAACTATCTAAGACAGAGATCTAAAGTTAAAACTAAAGTCTACGATCTAAAATCTTAAAACAGTGCAACATAATAAATAAACTATACTATATACAGATTTCCAAAGTGTGCAGTGTGCATCAAAATGTGCAATGGAAGATACAGCAGTGACTTGGTCATGTGCAGTAGAATGTGCATAGGAGTTAAGATAAAATAAAAATAAATGTGCAACAGTAGTAATTCTAGTGCAGTAACAGGAGTAAACAACAGTACTAAAATTCCAGTAGTCAATGTGCAATAACAGTAGTAAACAACAGTGCAACGGGGGTAAAATTCAATAACAGGAGTAAACAACAGTACTAAAAATTCCAGTAGTAAATGTAAGTGTGCAATAACAGTAGTAAACAACAGTGCAACAGGAGTAAAATCCAGTAGTAAATGTAAATGTGCAACAGTGCAACAGTAGTCCTTAGCAGCAGTTTTTTAAAGTGTCTAGAGTGATATGTCTTTTATGGAATACAGGTTATGCCAATATGGGGGGTGGGGGTGGGAGATGGGTAAGGTGGGAGTTTGGGTGTGAGTTCGGGTGTGAGTTCAGCCTCCTGACAGCCTGGTGGATGAAGCTGTTTGAAAGCCTGGTGGAGTGGGCCCGGAGACTCCGGTACCTTCTCCCCGAGGGCAGGAGGCTGAACAGGCTATGTGCGGGGTGGCTCGGGTCACCCACAATGCTGGACGCTCTGCGGGTGAGCCGGGTGTTAAAAATGTCTAGGAGGGAGGGGAGAGAGACACCAGCGATCCTCCCAGCTGCATTCACTATGCGCTGCAGAGCTTTCCTGTTCTGTTCAGTGCAGCTCCCGTACCACACAGTGATGCAGCTGGTCAGGACGCTCTCAATGGTGCCTCGGTAGAAGGTGGTCATAATGGGTGGAGGGGCTCCAGCTCTCCTCAGTTTGCGGAGGAAATAGAGGCGCTTCTGAGCCCTCTTTGCCAGTGATACAGTATTCACTGTCCAGGAGAGGTCCTCACTGATGTGCACCCCCAGGAATTTGGTGCTGCTCACCCTCTCTACAGCAGCACCATTGATGGACAGTGGGGGGTGCTGGGTGGGGCCTCTCCGGAAGTCAATAACAATCTCCTTGGTCTTTTCAACATTAAGAAGGAGATTGTTATTGCTGCACCACTGGGTCAGAAGGCTCACCTCACTCTGTAGTTTGTCTCATCGTTATTAGAGATGAGACCCACCACAGTCGTATCGTCCGCAAACTTCACTATGTGATTGGTGCTGAACGCTGGTGAGCAGTCGTGGGTCAGCAGAGTGAAGAGCATCGGACTGAGCACACAGCCCTGGGGGTGCTCAGTCTAATGCAGCTTGAGGTGTTTCTGCCGACCCGCACTGCCTGTGGCCTCTCACTGAGGAAGTCCAGCAGCCAATTACACAGTGAGGTCTGAAGCCCCAGGTGGTCTAGTTTGATAATGAGCTGCTGTGGGATTATAGTGTTGAATGCTGAACTGAAATCTATGAACAGCATTCTCACATATGAGTCTTTATTGTCTAGGTGGGTGAGAGCCGGGTGAAGTGCAGAACAGATTGCATCCTCGGTAGAGCGGTTGGCCCGGTATGCAAACTGGTATGGGTCTAGGGTGGGGGGGAGGATGGATTTGATGTGTGCCATGACTAGCCGTTCAAAGCACTTCATGATGATGGGGGTCAGTGCAGTAAAAGGTTCCAAATCTTGAATTTTAAGCCCAGACAGAAACAAGAACCCAGACAGAACTGGGAAAACAAAGAGGTGGGATAGTTTTAGAGTAATTTGATTGTAGTTAGCTCCTCCCTGCAGCTAGATATAAGCAGTGTCCATCAGCACTCTAACCAGAACTGACAAAGCAGTTTGGATGAGCTCCGAAACGTCTTCGACCAAATAAACTTTGTCCAGTTGACAAATTGAATTTCTCCTTTTACCATGGATTCTACCTGGACGACTGACGGATTCTTCACATAGAGACATCAGGTGGACCCTCCACTAGAAAAAACATGAAAACCAGAACTTTACAATGGCCCAAAGTTGTTCCTCGTAATTATTCACTTTGAGCGTCAGAGTTGAGTTTCGAGTCACCAGTAATCCTAATAACAGCTAGCATGCTAACAACATACTTCCTAATTATCTGAAAAATAAAACAGACTTGAGAGCTGCTTATACAATATATCTGTACTGAGGCAAGCCACATTTTGCTTAAATATATGGACAAAATCAGGTACACGCCCTTTAAAGATATTGATAGCTGCTGCACCAAGGAGTGAAGCTGTTTGCATCCAACTGCTGTCAAATTTGGTTATGCACGTGAAGGTAATCTGATGTTTGGTTTGGTCAAAATTAGTCTGGTGAATGGCTATGGGCTTTAAAAACACAGAGGAGCTCTTTGGGCTTACCACCAAATATTGTCATGATGTGGAGCGATTTGAGTCCTTTATGTATCAGCTCAAAATTACTGTGTTAAATTGTAATTGAGAAAATATTAAATAATGCTTGCTCAAAGCAGACCTATTATGCAAATTTGACATTTTAGAGTGTTTACCGGTAACCATATTATAGGTGTTCTCTCAGAGTTGTGTTTGGAGTGATTCCTGCAGGTTTGTGCGCTTATTTTCAAGACACCATATTTTCGATCAACTCACATTTTCCACATTCTGACCCTGGTATATGCCCATTTCTCTGTATTTGGTTCTTAAATTTTATTTTCTTAATAAGTGATACATGTAGGATTCAGCAGCGTTGCTTAGTCACAAATACAAAGTACAAATGAAAAAGAAAATGGTGCTTGCTAGTAGGAATGTAACAATAACTGAAATATCATGATATTGTATCGCCAAAAGTCTCAGAATAATATCGAGAGCTGTCACAATATATCGAATTACAAGTTTTTTTGTTTTTTGTTTTGCTTAAATGCATTATTGTAGCTAGAGCTAATAAACACAGGGAACTACATATCCATTTCAGTGCAGACAACATTAAAGATCCCATGACATGGTACTTCTTGATGCTTTTATATGGCGCCTTAATGGTTCCCTAATACTGCAAATGATGGTTAATGGTTCCCTAATACTGCAAATGAATCCTTCTTCAAAATCAACACTCAGTGCATGAGAAAGCCTCGTGAACACAGTCAGAGTCATAAATAGCTCTCTCAAACACTTTATTCTGGGCGTTGTTGCTTGAATGCAAATGAGGAGGACAGAGACAGGCCAGTGCAGCAGGTGGGGGTGGGGCCAAACTCTCCGCTCTTTCCTCTTTAGCGGTGCGATGTGCGCTGGCCCCACTTCCGTGTTTAAGCGCGGAGGAAGATATGAGACACGTTCCATTAAAAAAAAACATTTCCACAGAAAATAAAATGAAACCACTGCTGTTTCAGAGGTTCGGAGGCTCGCTTAAAGGACATCTGAGCCTGGAAACACTCTCACGTGCCTCCAGGTAAATAAAAAAACGCATCTCGCATTGCGTAGCTCGTTTGCGGTCTAAGTTCCCTGGGCGTGAATTACAGAGACGGTGGGTAGACATCCAAACGGGGGGTGGAACTGCATTTGCATTTTTCCCTGAGTGTGACGTCAGAAATTTCCCTTGTTCAGAATCGCCTGTTTGGGCTGTCTTTTTTTTTCAAATCCAGAAAAGGATCACAAATGCTCAATTTACACATTTTGCAACTTTTAGCCATGGGGAGTGGCCCTAAACAGGGTAGGGGAGCTCACATTAACGTTCAGAAACCTCAGAAAGTGAAAATGTCATGCCATGGGACCTTTAAGAAATATGTGACCCGCCACGGTAAAAGCCGCCACAACTCGGTCAGGGCAAACATGAGAAAATCGTGTTAGAAGCTTTTTTTTTTCTCAAAATTTGTGATTTTCGTTTTTTTTGCAGAATGTGGTGGTTGAGATCATGAAGAAACCACTCCATGTTTCAGATAACAGCATTGGTTGCTTTAAAAGCATACATTTTGTCTATGAAACTGAAGTTTTTCTGAAAGAATCGGGGCCTGTGTAAATTACCATAATTACCCATTCTGGCGCTTCTGACCATTCACGTGACGATTAGCGCTCTTTTGTTTTCTTTTTCCGCCTATCAGCTGTGAGCAGGTCGTGAATATTTATGCTGCATTTCAAGAGTCAGTGAAAATGGAGAAAATCCGTAACTTTGACTGTAAATGCTACGTAAGAAGGAAGGAGAACTCTCTCCTCGGGACACATATTGCTTTTATTTTTTGGATTATGACAGTAATGATTTACACCAAAGTCTTGTTAAGGTATTTTAAAAGCCAAAAGTATCCTATCTATAATTTTAGCCTCTCCAAAATATTGCAGTAAATATCGTACCATGAAATGAATATTGTGATAAAAAGTAACATTTGGACATCGTTACATCCCTGTTTGCTAGAGGAGATGCTGACTCTTGGTTATGAAGGCGCTTTCTAAAGCAGAAATAAGTAGAATTCTTATAAATTATAGTATAATAATTCACCACAGGTGTGTTATAATTATATAGCAGGCTTAAGCAAAATGTTTGACTAGAAGTTTAATTAAATGTCTATTATAACATTTCATTTAATGTTACACTTCTTATTTTCATGATACAGACTTTCTCCTCTATCCACACACACACACACACACACACACACAAAGACACACACACAGACACACACACACAGACACACACGGACACACACACGGACACACATACACACACACGGACACACACATACACAGACACATACACACACAAAGACACACGGACACACACACACACACAGACACACACACACACACACAGACACACACACGGACACACACACACACACACACACGGACACACACACACACACACACAGACACACACACACGGACACACACACGGACACACATACACACACACGGACACACACACACACGGACACACACACGGACACACATACACACACACGGACACACACATACACAGACACATACACACACACACGGACACACACACGGACACACATACACACACACACGGACACACACACACGGACACACATACACACACACACGGACACACACAGACACATACACACACAAAGACACACGGAGACACACACACACACACACACACACAGACACACACACACACACACAGACACGCATACACACACACGGACACATATACACACACACACGGACACACACATACACAGACACATACACACACAAAGACACACGGACACACACACACAGACACACACACGGACATACACACACACACACACACACACACACAGACACGCATACACACACACACAGACACATATATACACACGGACACACATACACACACACACGGACACACACACACACACGGACACACACACATACACACACACACGGACACACACACACAGACACATACACACACGGACACACACAAAGACACACGCACACACACACACACAGACATACACACACACACACCATGTTTCCATGCTTTCTTGAGACATTACATTGACTTCCATTCATTTCCTGGAGCGTGATCGTAACATTAACCATAATCTTAACCCATTTAAACCCAAATCTGAACTTAAAACCATGAATAATGTACAGAGTTTGGTTCCCACAATGTGATATATACCCTCACACACATGTCATACACACTTGGCTTGGTCCACTCATTAAATTGTCCCCGTGTCCTTGTCCTACAGGCTCGGGCGCAAATGGATTTATTGACTGAAGTGCGTCCAAACATACAAGTACATTTTTCAATTGACCTTTTGCATTGCAGAGTCAACAATCGAAGTCTGTCCAAGATACTGTAGCTCTCCCGTGTCACACTTTTCATGTCCAAAGAGAATATAAAACACTTTGTAAATTAGGAAATTATTTTGATCTGTATCCAAATCCACTTTATTTATTTATATAGCATGTTTTTACAAGTGAGCAGTTTCCAAAGTGCTTCACAGAGACATTAAAAACAAGGATGAAACCATAAACTGTATAAAGAAGTGGACGAAGGGAGTGCGGCGTCATCGCAGTTACAGGAGCGAATTTGGAGCCAGGTTTCATATTAGGAATTTATTTACTGACAAAATAGCGAAATAAAAACACCAGAATCATGTCGAGCGGATCATTTTTGACTCACTGCAGCAGTTACAGAGAGAGGAGTGATAATTTTTCAATGTGGAGCCAGAGTCAATGGAGCCAGAAAAGCCCCATGCTCAATTCATATTTGGAACACGACGGCAAGCGTGTTAGCTACATCCATTTATATATACAGTCCGCGGATGAAATGCTCTTAAATGTTCTTAAATATGAAAACCAAATCAAATACAAGCAAATAAACAAATAGAACGGCTATAAATTAATTAACTACAACATGAAAAAAATAATAAAAACATAATCTTTATCTGTATTTTTGTTACTTTACACCAATACCCCTGTAAGGTGCCAATGAATCTCTTGTGCCATTTAAAACGTGAACACTTGAGACCTACTGTAAATGGATCAATTCAGCTATTATAAAACCTGGCAGCCGTTCCTACTCTATTTTGAATCCAAACCACTAAGTAAATAACTCACTTACCCCACATTCTAAAGCCCCCTTAAATTTCCCCTTCTATATTTAATTTATTTTAATTTTTAATGCAATTTTTATGCTTGAATTGAGGTATAATCTCTTGAACCTTTTTTTTTTGCCTGCTGTCCTGTTGTCTCTGTGTAGTGTTTATGTATGTTTAAACGTTTCTTAAAAATCAATAAAAAGAATTGAATAATAATAATAATAATAAGATACCAATGAATATTAAGTCTTACATTTTGGTGATGTTTAATTTTACTAATTTTACAGCAGATATGACATAGAGGTAATTCTGTAACTGTTTCCTAGCAACAGTAAAGTTAACAAGGGAAGAAAGCATCTAGTCATCCAGTTTACACAGTAGTTACAATTAGATTAATCAAAATAATTAACAAGACCTTTATTTTGTTAAATGAAGGTTTCAATTGCCAAAAAGTGGTTCCTTGTGCGTAAATTTTTCCTGGAATTTTCTATGCTGATGACATCGTTAGAGGTACAGTGAACCCTCGCTGTATCGCGGTTCACTCTTCGCGGCCTCGCTGTTTCGCGGATTTTTTTTTCCAATTTTTTTTTTTTTTTTTTTCAATTTTTTTTATAGTGTAACTTTTTTTTTACAGTGTAACATTCTGTCCTGCGCCCTGATTAGCTAAGAGACTAGACCAGGACTAAACCAGGTCTAAAGCAGGTCTAAACCAGGTCTAAAGCAGGTCTAAACCAGGACTAAACCAGGTCTAGACCAGGGATGGTAGGGACAGAGTCTCAGATTTCCTTCACGAGAGCGCCTGGGTGACAGGGGGTGTGGCCTTTGTTTACTTGCACGAGCCATGGAAGAGAGTGCGAGCCGGACCATGGAAGAGCCAAGAATCAACATGGACTCTTCCAAGAATCAACATGGAGCGTCCGGGGGAGCCGCAGCGGGGAGAGGACACTCGCGCGCACAGAGGAGACAGTGGCTCTTCCCCGTGAGAGGACGAGAGGACGAACCCAATACTCCACAATACAATAGTATTGGCGACGCATTGATAGCGGACTGATTTTGGAGCCGGGGTGAAATGCAACCAACTCTTGTGAGCGCAGGTTGGTCTTACCTGGTCTTGTGGTGCTCAGAGGCGCTCTGTTAGCGGTTTGGCACTGTTAGCATTGGCTTGAGTCTTGCCCAAAATGATATCCAGGTCGCTTTCCACTCGACTTTCGCACATGGCATGGATATGTGGTACCAAAACAAACGCACGTGTCCGCGCGCACGTGCCCGCGCGCACGTGCCCGCGTGTCACGTGCCCCCGCCCCACTATTAATATATTTTAATGAAAATCTACAAAAGTTTGAGTGTTTAAACAAGAGAAAAATGTGAGAAAATGTTAATACCAGTCTCAGAAAGGTGTATAATGTGTCTGGTGAAGCGTTTTCAGCCTTAAAACATGTAGAATAATTGTAAAATATAAAATTGTCCTACTTCGCGGATTTCACTTATTGCGGGCTATTTCTGGAACCTAACCCCCGCGATAAACGAGGGTTCACTGTATTCATATTTTAAACGGGGGACAGGAACTCATTCTCCGACAGGCTCCTACAGCTCCGCTCAAACAGTGAGAGATACAGGACTACATTCATACTATAATACTCCCTACAACTGTACAACAACTCACCTTTATGTAACAGATAATACTCCCTACAACCCCTACAACTGTACAACAACTCACAATTATGTCATAAATAATACTCCCTACAACTGTACAACAACACACCCTTATATAACAGATAATACTCCCTACAACTGTACAGCAACTCACAATTATCTCATAAATGTGGCCATACCTGCTTGTCAAAGTCTGATCTCGTCAGATCTCAGAAGCTCAGCAAGGCAGGGCCTCGGATGGGAGCCACAGGGGTGACGCCAGTCGCAAAAAACTGTTGTTGTTGTGATACTTCACCCACATTGCCTAGTATGAAAGTGGTGTGTGTGAGTGTTTTTTTTTTTTTAATCTTTTATTATTTAAGTTACATATCACCAAAACCACAATAACATTCGCAAAGTACTCAGAAGACACAACGGGGGATGTGGGCACGGAAGCAAACACCACTGGGTATAATGGCCAAGGGGGGCAAGGGCGGATATGCAAGCCATGTCTGAATATACACATTAATTCATTCATTTTCAATGCACCAGCCCCCATGAATCCTCCAGCAGGTGGTGGGTCCACAGGAGGACGGCTCACGTCACAACAGGCCTTGATGTATCTTCTGCCATGGGGTCTACCAGTGTCCGAAGACAAGGGGGGGGGTTAAGTGTCTTGCCCAAGGACACAACGGCAGCGCTCATCTGTGGGAGCTGGGATCACATGCGGTCAACCCGTCAAGAGCAGGATTCGGACCGCCAACCCCGGGATCACTAAGCTCTACCAATTGAGCTACTGCCACCCCTATATACACATTATCTGCTGAAATTACTCCACGAGACGCCTGCTCTGCTCCTGCTGCAAAATGTGCAAAATGGGCATATCTCAATAAGACACAGTTACGGAGCACCTGTAGCTGCCCGCCAACCTCCCCCCGCCTCTCTCTCTCTGGCGCGAGAGCGAGCAGTGCGTGCGGAGCGCTCTGCCTGGTTTGCGGAGCTTGGCTCCGGTGCAAACTATGAGAGGCCGTATGAGAGGCCGTGTAGGCCAAAACACACTGGAATTCTCGCTATCTAGACTCTGTTCCCCTCCCTAGTGCGTGCGAGGGTGCATGGATCCACATGTTCTTCCTACCTTCTACTGTCTCCACGCTGCTCTCACGTTCCGGGGCACTTCCTGGTCATACGATAAATTAACCTGGGATTTCGTGCGTTCTGATCTGAAAGACAGCCTGGCAACTATGGCAAGCAAGCTCTCCCGATTCTGGGGCTAATCAGAGAGCAGGGAGGGGTGGCAAGACGGTGACGCGTACTACGTGACAAACGGAAGCTTGTTGTTTGAACTGACAACTGACATGATTGGCTATGGGCTACGTATACACCAAATGATAGACATTCATAACGCCCAATAAACGGCCGTTGGCGATCGTAAACCACACCTCCACTACAAGATATTTCGAAGGTGGCTCCCAGACCATATATCACTTGTGATATGGTCAGGTGTAAACCAGGCAAACGATAAATAGCGCATAGTGGTGCGCTAAAGGGGGCCACATGACCCGGACTGAACTATTAATTTTAATTTGTGGGTTTATTTTATTTTCTTAAGCCTCTTAGTTAATTAAGTCATACCATATGGGGGGTTAAGCATTTTCTTTACAGTGAACCCTCGTTTATCGCGGGGGTAAGGTTCCAGAAATAGCCCGCAATAAGTGAAATCCGCGAAGTAGGACAATTTTATATTTTACAATTATTATACATGTTTTAAGGCTGTAAACGCTTCACCACACACATTATACACCTTTCTGAGAATGGTATTAACATTTTCTCACATTTTTCTCTTGTTTAAACACTCAAACTTTTGTAGATTTTCATCAAAATATATTAATAGTGACGCGGGGGGAAACACGTGACACGCGGACACGTGCTTGCTGACACGTGCGCGTGGACACGTGTGTTTGTTTTGGAACAACATATCCATGCCATGTGCGAAAGTCGAGTGGAAAGCGACCTGGATATCATTTTGGGAAAGACTCAAGCCACTGCTAACAGTGCCAAACCGCTAACAGACGCCTCTGAGCACCAGTCCTCACCACAAGACCAGGTAAGACTAACCTGCGCTCACAAGGGTTGGTTGCATTTCACCCCGGCTCCAAAATCAGTCCGCCCCGGAGTTCGGGGCATGGCTATCAATGCGTCGCCAATACTCCACAGCTCTCTAGGACGGGGTCGGGTTCGTCCGCTAGGCGTGACGGGGAATACCCACTGGCTCCTCTCTGCGCGCGAGTGTCCTCCCCCCCCTGCGGCTCCCTCGAATGCGGCTCTCCCTGCTGCGGCTCCCCCGGCCGCGCGGCGTCTGGGCCAGGCCCGTCCATGTTGATTCTTGGCTCTTCTATGGTCCGGCTCGCACTCAGTCTCTTCCATGGCTCGTGCAAGTAAACAAAGGCCACACCTCCTGTCACCCAGGCGCTCTCGTGAAGGAAATCAGAGACTCTGTCCCTACCACCCTGCGTGACCATCCCTGGTCTAGACCTGGTTTAGTCCTGGTTTAGACCTGGTTTAGTCCTGGTTTAGACCTGGTTTAGTCCTGGTTTAGTCCTGGTTTAGACCTGGTTTAGTCCTGATTTAGACCTGGTTTAGTCCTGGTTTAGACCTGTTTTAGACCTGGTTTAGTCCTGGTCTAGTCTCTTAGCCAATCAGGACGCAGGACACAATGTTACACTGTAAAAAAAGTTACACTATAAAAAAAAAATTGAAAAAAAAAAAAAAAATGGAAAAAAAAAATCCACGAAACAGCGAGGCCACGAACAGTGAACCGCGATAGAGCGAGGGTTCACTGTATTATCTTGAATTGCAGGTGTTTTATCATTATGGGTACTGTTATTTGTCGTTAAACAATAACGATGATAATAATATTGAAAACAAACAGTTTTGGTATTGGAATACCATCGGTATCGGCCGATATCCAAATTCAGGTATCGGGATCGGAAGTGAAAAAATGTGGATCGGTGCATCCCTAATAAATAGTAACCACAGGTACTATCCCACCAAAGCAAGTCATAATTATAAAAACATGAAAACCTGTCATGTGCACGTTATTGCATTATTGTTTTGATTTATTGTATATCAGTATCTTCAGTTAGAATCATACAAACCTCGTTCTACACACCGTCTCATTACATTTCTGCGTGTACACGGTTTGAGTTTGTGGCCTAACCGCTCTCTCCTTATGCTGCTATTGTGCAGGGCTCTTAAATTACACTTCAGATTGGATTTCCCCGTCCTGATGCAGATAATGACTCCCTAACAGTCTTTGGTTTCCGTAACGTTCTCGTGACAAAGCGGCTCTCCTCGTGTATGTGACGTGTGAGGTAAATAACGGCGAGGAGGCGCGCGGATCAGGGTTTCAAAATGTCCTCCCTCCGCAGCGAATAAAGGCTCTATACGTAACTTGTATAGAGCTTGACTTCTCTGCTCTCCTCACACATCTTTCTTCATTATCCCACAATACTATTATTCTTGGCGATTTTAATTTTCACATGGACAATTGTAATAATTCTCTTTTGAATGACTTCCTCATCCTGTTTGGACAGCCTTGGCTTACAACAATATATTCATTTTCCCACTCACTGCAAAGGACACACCCTGGACTTAGTATGCTGTTCTGCTATCATTCCCTCTGACTGCAAACCCCACACACTCCCATTCACCGACCACATGCTCATCACATTCAGTCTCAAACTCACACTAGCCAAACTCCTCCTCCCTCGCACTATATCATTTCGCAAAATAAAGGACATTAACACCAATAGATTTTCTTCTGATATCAATAACTTCCTCAGTACAGATCCTACTACTCCACCTGATGACCTAGTCTCTCACTACAACAACAGCCTACACACACACTCCTGGACACTCATGCTCTTCCAAAACAAGATCCGTTTCCTTCTCCCGCTCTGCATCCTGGTTCACTCCCGCACTACGACAACTCAAAGCTAAAGGCCGACAACTGGAAAGACTCAAACATAAAACTGGTCTCACAATTCACAAGGACATGTACAATAACCACATTATTCACTACAAAGACTCAATATCCACTGCTAAATCCACCTGCTACTCCGGCCTGATTCACTCCAACAAACACAACTCCAAGACTCTTTTCTCACTTCTCTCTAACATAACAAAACCCCCTCACTCTCTGCCCAACCACCTGTATTCCACAGATTTTTGCAACTCTCTCATGTCTTTCTTTGTCTCCAAGATCACAACCATCCACCAACACCTGACAAATGGAGCTGCAGTCTCTGGAGTGGACACCTTCTTCCCGCACTTACCTCTGTCACCATTTTCAAGTTTTTCCCTTCCTTCTGTCCAAGTCGTCTCTGAGCTCATTCTTAAAGATCCCATGACATGGTACTACTTCTTCATGGTACTTAAATGGTACTTTTATATGGCTCCTTAATGGTTCCCTAATACTGTAAATGAATCCTTCAAAATCAACACTCAGTGCATGAGAAACAGAGATAAGATGAGAAAAAGTCATAAATATCTCTCTCAAACTCTTTATTCTGGGCATTGTTGCTTGAATGCAAATGAGGAGAAAAGAGATGGCCAATAGTAGAGGGTGGGGGCGTGGCCCAACTCTCCGCTCAGAGCCCACAGCTGATCCATTTCCTTGTTTTTGCACGGGGGAGAGATTTGAAGCGTTCCATTGAAAAATAAACACATTTCCACATAAAATAAAATTAAACCACTGCTGTTCAAAGGTCCAGAGGCTCAGATAAAGGACTTCCGAGCCTAGAAACACTCGGACGTGCCTCCAGGCAAATAAAAAAACGCATTTCGCATTGCCTAGCGCATTCGCAGTCCAAACTCCCTGGGCGTGATTTACAGAGACGCTGAGTACAGACAGACGGGGGTGGAACTGCATTTGCATTTCTTTTTTCGATCTGACGTCAATAAGGTGCCTTGTTCAAACTCGCCCGTTTGAGCTCCGATTTTTTGTAATGCAGAAAAGGATCGCAAATGCTCAGTTTAGACATTTCACAACTTTTAACCATGGGGGGGGGGCTAAACAGAGTAGGGGAGCTCACATTAACGTTCAAAAACCTCAGAAAGTGAAAATTTCATGCCATGGGACATTTAAATCCAAACCCTTTACCTCCCAACTTGACCCTATCCCTACAACCCTTGTTGTCCTGTCTCTCCTCTCTTGCCCCCATCATCACTAACATCAGTCACTCTTCCCTGGTCTCTGGTACGGTTCCTTCATCTCTCAAAACTGCCTCTGTTACTCCCATTCTGAAAAAACCCAGTCTAGATCCCAACAACTTCAATAACCTCCGTCCTATTTCCAACTTGCCCTTCATTGCCAAAATTCTCGAAAAAACTGTTGCCTCTCAACTCTACACTCATCTCACCACTAACAATATCTACGAACAATTTCAATTCGGTTTCCGCCCACTCCATAGCACAGAAACTGCACTTCTCAAAATCACCAACGACCTCCTGTTAGCTTCTGATTCCGGTTTACTTTCTATCCTCATCCTCCTCGATCTGACAGAAGCCTTTGACACAAACTCCCACAACATCCTCATTCACAGACTTCAGTCCATTGGTATTTTCCACATTCCTCTCTCCTGGTTCACTTCATATCTCTCTGATCGCAGTCAATTCATCCAATTCAAATCTTGCAAATCCAACACTTTCCCTGTCTTTGCTGGTGTTCCCCAAGGCTCTGTCTTAGGTCCCCTTCTTTTGATCATTTACATCCTTCCACTTGGCTTTCTGTTCCGTAAACACAACATACTTTTTCACTGTTATGCGGATGACACCCAGCTCTACATTTCTACCAAACCTTCCTCATCTCTCCCTCCAACCTCTCTTACCCTCTGTCTACAAGAAATCCATTCCTGGTTCTCCTCCAACTCCTCCTAGTAGGCACCCCCTCCATTATCTCCAAATCCAGCAGTTTCTCTATATCTATCCATGATCCTTCCTTCCCCTCAGATCAAGAGTCTGGGTGTCATCCTTGACAGCACACTTTCTTTTCAATCCCATATTAATAACATCACCCGCTCCGCATACTTTCACCTCCGCAATATCTCTCGTCTCCGCCCCTCTCTCACTCCTCACACCACTGCCATACTCATTCACAGCCTTGTTACTTCCCGGATTGACTATTGCAACTCCCTCCTCTTTGGTCTCCCCAATAAATCCCTCCAGAAACTGCAGCTTCTCCAAAATTCCGCTGCCCGCATCATCACCAGGCCTCCCTCCCCCCACCACCTCACCCCCATCCTCCAACAACTACACTGGCTTCCCATAAAACAAAGAATTAACTTTAAAATTCTCCTAACCACCTTCAAAGCAATCCATAACCTGGCCCCACCTTACATCACTGACCTCCTCCACATCTCCATTCCTTCTCGCTCCCTCCGCTCCTCCTCCTCTCTCCAGCTCTCTGTCCCCTCTGCTCGTCTCGTCACCATGGGGGGCAGAGCCTTCAGCCGATCTGCTCCCCTGCTCTGGAACTCTCTCCCTCCTGACCTCTGCAATATTGACTCTCTTCCTATTTTCAAATCCAGACTCAAAACACACCTGTTCAGACAATCCTACACCACATAACAGTCACTTTCACCATCTTCCAGTTTTGTATCTCTGTTTTTATCTTTGTATTTTAAGTATTTTTATCTTTTAACTTTGTTTTGTACAGTGTCCTTGGGTGTCTTGAAAGGCGCTTTTAAATAAAATGTATTATTACTTGTATCCTAGATGTGAAGTAGTATCCTTTTTGTTATGTGGATGTGTGTTGTGGTGTGTTTGTCTCCATGGAGATGTTATTCCTTTGCCTGGAATGTTCCATGGTGTGACTTTAAATTAGTGCTGTCAGGTGATTAAAAAAATAATCTAATTAATTACAGAATAATTGCATTTTAATCTCGTGAGAGATTGAGAGAGAGCGAGATTGAGAGAGAGAGAGAGGGAGATTGAGAGAGAGAGGGAGAGATTGAGAGAGAGACTGAGTTAGAGAGAGAGAGATTGAGAGAGGGAGATTGAGAGAGACTGGGAGAGATTGAGAGAGAGAGAGATTGAGAGAGACAGATTGAGAGAGAGAGATTGAAAGAGAGCGATTGAGAGAGATTTAGAGGGAGAGGGAGAGATTGAGAGAGAGAGATTGAGAGAGATTTAGAGGGAGAGGGAGAGATTGAGGGAGAGAGATGGAGAGATTGAGAGAGAGAGATTGAGAGAGAGACTGAGAGAGATTGAGTGAGAGAGAGATTGAGAGAGAGAGAGATTGAGAGAGAGTGAGAGAGAGATTGAGACAGGGAGATTGAGAGAGAGAGGGAGAGATTGAGAGGGAGAGATTGAGAGAGAGATTGAGTTAGAGAGAGAGAGATTGAGAGAGGGAGAGATTGAGAGAGAGGGAGAGATTGAGAGGGAGAGATTGAGAGAGAGATTGAGTTAGAGAGAGCGAGATTGAGAGAGGGAGAGATTGAGAGAGAGAGAGAGATTGAGAGAGGGAGAGATAGAGAGAGAGATTGTGAGAGAGATTGAGAGAGACTGGGAGAGATTGAGAGAGACAGATTGAGAGAGACAGATTGAGAGAGAGAGAGATTGAGAGCTACAAAATCACCTTGTTCTTATTGATCGTCCCGTCTTCGTTCTTTTTATAAATAAACTTGCCTTTCAAAGGCCCTGGCAGCGATTCGCTCGCTGCACGCCAAATTTAAAATGCGCTTGCATTGAATTGCCACTCATAATTAATTGCGTTAATTTTTATAACGCGTTAATTTGCAGTGTAATTAATCTAATGAATGCGTTAAACTGACAGTCCTACTTTAAATAATTCCATCTCTCTCCACAGATCTGACCTGTAATGTAGAGTAGTGCTGTAACCGGTGTGTCTCCCTTGTGATCGATACGTTTAATCTATACTGTGGAACATTGGCGACAAAGCAATAACTTTTCCACTGAGATTGAAAGTGGCGGATCCTCCACTAGAAATGTTAGTCAGTGCACCTTTTTCTCTGCATTTGTTTTATTTAAAGTTATAATATTTAAAGTTAGAATCACTCCTATACTCTGCTATCTTTGCGTGATTGTGCAGATGTTTGCAAATGAACCAATTACTGTTTTATTACATTAGCGCAAGCCCCCTGCAGAAAAACAGAGTGATGATTAGACTAACACCACGAGAGAGCCACCTTTGGGTGCTGTCATACTCGACTCCTGTGAAAATCACCCATAATGCATCTGGACTGCTGTATTAATTCACAATTCAATCACAATTTCCTCCCAGCATATCAACGTAAAGGTCCTATATTGCACAAAATGGGTTTCTGTGAGCTTTAAACCATGCTATGAAGTCGTTTCCTCCTGAAAAACATTGTTTGAGTAACCCTTTATTATTAGTCTGTCTACATCTCCACAGATCAAACTGCTCTGTTCCACCTTGTGATGTCATGCAGTTGTAGTTTTCAAGTTAACGGCTCCTTTTACCTATAGTTTAGTAGAGATAGGCAATTCCAAATGATCTAAATGATTTTAGTTTGGTATATACAGCTCTGGAAAAAAATAAGAGAGCACTGCATTTTTTTTTCTGAAATCAGCATCTCTACATGTATTACAGCCATTCCATTCCAGCGTCTGTTGAATTCCAACACAAACACAAAGCTGAGCTACTTCAGTTCTTGCACCAGGAGTGGAATAAAGTCACCCAAGAACAATGTGAAAGACTTGTGGAGAGCATGCCAAGACGCATGAAAGCTGTGAATAAAAATAAGGGTTATTGCACCAAATATTGATTTCTGAACTCTTCTTAAGTGTAAACATTAGTATTATATGTTTAATGTCTTAATGTTGGTGTTATTGTCATTGTTTTATTGTTTTGCTGTGGTGTTACCTGCCTAGGGACTACAGATGGAAATTAGCATTCTTGCTATAATCTGGCATATTTACATTGCAATGCTGCAGATGTTCATTAATATGCACTGTCCCTATTAAATAAAGAATAAATAAATAAATATATTGTTTTAAATGAATTTGATCTTGTTTCTTTGCATTGTTTGAGGTCTGCAAACATGTATCTTTTTTGTTATTTTGACCATTTGTCATTTTCTGCAAATAAATGCTCTAAACGATAATATTTTTATTTGGAATTTGGGGGAAATGTTGTCAGTAGTTTATAGACTCAAACTTCCTTTTGCACAAACACATACCAATAAGTAGTAAAATCAGAAAAACTGATAATTTTGCAGTGGTCTCTTTTTTTTCCAGAGCTGTAGAGTTAAAAAACACAGTGGAACCTGTCCTGTATTCCTTCCTATATTAACACATGATATCATAAGGTGGAACAGAGTGTTTTCTGTTTTTGAGGAGAGCTCAGCCTAAATATTCGGGGTTTCTATGTTAAACGTGTGATTGAAACAAAACACAACTCCAGGTATGTTTTTGATGAGGATGCAACATTATAACATGGCTTAAAGCTCCCATTTTGTATAATATAGGACCTTTAAACTGCACATCCCCACCAGCTGTGAGCATTTCTTGTTGAATCTTCTCCCTTTGGCTCCCTCCTTTTAACTTGCACTCAAATAAAATGTTCCACTGAATGTAAGGTATTGTAAATGTTTGGGGGGCTTTGTTGTGATGTGGAGACTTGTCATCAGCGCAGTGTGGTTTTGATGAAAAGTGCTTCTGAAGGAACGCATTGCCCCGAGCAGCAGATGCACAACACACTGAACATGCTGAATACTAAACAGCCTGACGCCACAGTCAACATTGTTATTGTCTCTCACATACATGTACACAGCCACTTTGCATAGACAGAAGAGGATTACACTTAACAATGACATTCTGGATTATATTCTGCTTTGTATTATGAAACAAAATGTATAATGGGGCAAATTTACTAATGACAAAATAATAACTGACGGTGGTACAAAATAAACGATTAAAGGAGAATTAACGTTTTTTACAATCTGAGCCTTATTTCGGTAATAAAACAAGTTGTTTTACTCACCCATAGCACTTTGGTGTCATATGGAGCACTTCTAGAGATGTTTTAGATTAGCGATATAAATTAGCATATATTACATGCTTGGGGCATATAATATATGCCCCGAGCGGTCTCCAAATAACACAAACTTTAGCACTTTTCAAATCATAGAAGCTCAATGTCCTTCGTTTGAGTCAGAAGTGGCCTGTAATCCGAGATTTATCCATAATTTACAGCTTTGCGTTTCATGTTTGGGTCCCAGGAGCTGAGAGTGAAATAAGCTGTGACTCCGCACATGCGCATTGGCGTCCTCATCTACTCGAAACTATGGATAAATCTTGGATTACAGGCCACTTCTGACTCAAACGAAGGCGTAGACTAAGACATCGAGCTTCTATGATTTGAAAAGTGCTAAAGTTTGTGTTATTTGGAGACCGCAAACATGTGCCCCGAGAACTAACATTACGGAGATCGCAAATCTAAAACATCTCCGGAAGTGCTCCAAATGACACCAAAGTGCTATGGGTGAGTAAAACAACTTGTTTTATTCAGATTGTAAAAAACGTTAATTATGCTTTAAAGAAAATGTCTCTATGGCTACGTTCAGACTGCAGGGCTTAAAGCTCAGTTTGGATTTTTTGGTGAAATCTGATTTTTTTGCGAGGTCCTTCACATTTCCAGTTAACTGCGACTTCTATGTGATCTCCAGTATGAACTTTAAACACCTCAAAAGTGTCCCGCATGGGCACTGGAGGACACAACGACGTCACGTGCAGCGAGCGATGCCTAAACATGGACACTAGCATTGAGTGCCTGG
Source organism: Paratrypauchen microcephalus (assembly GCA_036785185.1). Lineage (NCBI taxonomy): Eukaryota > Metazoa > Chordata > Actinopteri > Gobiiformes > Gobiidae > Paratrypauchen > Paratrypauchen microcephalus. The sequence goes on along the minus strand of JAVJIX010000036.1, from coordinate 2,838,881 downwards.
CGATTTTAAAGTTGCTGTCTTACCAGAGCCAGAACATGTACAACTTATTTGTTTTAAAGAAGAGATTGAGAAGGACAAGTTTTTTGGCCGTGGCGTTTTGTGGGGCAGTGGCAGCAACGTCCGTAGAAATGAACGTGTTGGTGCTGAGAGTGGTGGGTTAGGGTTAGAGTTAGGGTTGTCATGTGCTTCGCCGCTTCACTGACACGGACTTCATACACAATTTTTGTAAGACGAGAAGAACATTTGTGTACATTTGTGAGCGCCTACTTGTACCACTCTCGCTTGTTGATGACGTGTAGCTCGGATGAACGCGACCTGCCCGTTCAGACTGAAGTCGTGTGTGAAAAGATCGGATATGTATCGGTTTTAGGACCACATATCCAAGTGGCCTGGGTCGCATTTGAAAAAATCAGATCTGTTTCGTTCAGATTGCCATTAAAAGATCAGATACAGGTCGCATAGAGGCAAAAAAAAAAATCAGATTTGGGTCACTTCAGGCTGCAGTCTGAACGTAGCCTACTACTATAACTTCTACAGCTGCTGCTTCTACTATTACTAACAGTCATAGTACTACTACTACTGCACAGTGTTGTCAAAAATACTGAAAATCAGATGCTCATTAGCAGGTATTGATACTAAAAAAGTCACATGCACAGGACAGAAATGAACTTCTACTGAATAGCTTTAGAATGATTTTGAGCTGTGTCAGTTGTATAGAAGTATAAGTGCACATTGACTCGTATGCACCCTGACACTATTATGGAACTGACCTGGAAGATTGAGGGATTACAGAGATATAAGGCTACATAGTAATATAAAAGAAAGTACTACGATTTTATGTTGAAAATCACATTCTATTGTCTAAAGAGTTTTTTATTATCATCTTGGTATCAGAATCAATTTTTATTGTTGAGTTTATTCCTTTCAATTTCAAAATCGAGTTTGAAATTTTCACTACTACACCTTCAAATCATAATTCATTCTTTTATTGGGTTGTTGGCACTGAGACTTGCGCAGTAACACAAAAATCCCAAAACAAGACAGGACTCCAGGTATAATTTCTGCAGAAAATGTTTTTGAATATCTGTTAAAATAAGTTCTTCTCACATTTCACAATTCATAATGTAGTCTGTTTGAACCTCCTAAGTACATGCTGTTGTGTCCCTGGGTAAGACACTCCCATCACAGTATACACAAACACATCCATTTTTGACAATACATTTCAAATAAATGAATTAACTCAAGTCGACAATTGGTAAAATCACGTTAAACAAAACCCAAATCCTCCTGGCTAGTTCAGATTACATTAGGAAGGGCATGTGGCATAACAAAATGTATATTAACTTTGAAGCAGTAATACTGGTCTACAAATGTTTGGACTCGATCTGCTTCCGAGATAAAAGTGGTTAAATCTCATTTAGATAAGATGAACTGAAAATCTATTGATAACTAGGGATTTTTACGATTCCGATTCCATTATCGGTACTGCTTAACGATTCGATTCTTTATCGATTCTCTTATCGATTCTAATTTGGGGAAAAAAGGAGAACAAACTGTTTGATTAGCACCAAGATTAGCACTAGTCCTGGTCTAGTCCTGGTCTAATCCTGGTCTAGTCCTGGTCTAATCCTGGTCTAGTCCTGGTCTAATCCTGGTCTAGTCCTGGTCTAATCCTGGTCTAATCCGGGTCTAGTCCTGGTCTAGTCCTGGTCTAGTCCTGGTCTAGTCCTGGTCTAATCCTGGTCTAATCCGGGTCTAGTCCTGGTCTAGTCCTGGTCTAGTCCTGGTCTAGTCCTGGTCTAATCCTGGTCTAGTCCTGGTCTAGTCCTGGTCTAGTCCTGCTTTAGTTCTGTTTTAGTCCTTGTTTAGTCCCGGTGTTGACACAAGCCGCTGCTTTCACCTAATATCTCCATTTGATGCAGAAATGATATTGTGATAACCTGGGTTAATGGTGTTCTGTTATCACTGGGGTTTTATGTCTGTGTGCCTTTAAGGGTTCTGCTGGTGTGCGCATGTGGGAGGAGTTGAGGACTAAGAGAGTGGTGTGGCTGCGCAGATGCTCTGTTAATGTTATACGATTCAAGAGTTCTGTTCATCAATAAAGTTTGTTGTGAAGTAAGAGAAGCCTCGGGTCATTACAATATAATAATATGACTCACCCCGTGTCGGATAATTCACCTGTCTCCACGTGTATTCGCTTATATCCCGGAGTTTTTGCTGCTAAGTATCCGACTGCACTTTTAGGAGCTCCGGATAAACAAACCTGTCACGAACCTGTCCCGAACGTCTCCCGAACGTCTCCCGAACGTGTCATGTGTCCAAGTGGAAGTTAAAAGTCCATTTTCACAAACGTTCTTCTCGTCATGCGTATCAGTGAAGCGGCGAAGCACGTAGCGGCATTACGCACGTGCGTAATTTGTGCTGGCTGGAATCGATAAGAAGAATCGATAGATAAACTGCTAATCGATTCCAAGGAATCGAAACACACGGAACCGGTTCTCAACAGGAACCGGTTCTCGATTTCCATCCATATTGATAACTGTGCTCGTTAGCTAATGTATTCAAGATATTTAATGATATTGTTTTACATCAAAATCGCATCTGTTTATACAATAGATTTAGGCATTTTTGCTTAAAAATAATATGTATATTTTGGAAATATTTAACTTGCACTTCTTTATCTGTCAAGAAATAAATAAGAAATATCTTGAGACATCAGGTGCACACAGTTTCGAGGCATCTCTCTTATGTGAAATCAAAAAATATTTGATGTTAAAACTCTAGACATATTAAAATGAATGTATGTGAATGTGCAGACAGGCTTTCAGATACAACTGTTGCTTGTAGACACACTGTACCTTCTGATAAACTACCGTTTTTGCCTTATTTTGCATAAATTTCCTATTTTGACCCAATACTATATCTTGGAAATTATAGCCAATCAGCACTTCTGACTTACTTTTTCTTTATTAGTGACCTAAACCTAAAAAAGAAAAATTTCACTACTTTTGTTCCGGCATTTTGTTTGTAGACCAGTGTAATCTGCATGCTTTCAGACCAATATAAAGACTTGTTGCTGTGAAAGCATAGGCGGAAAAACTGAAAACTGTACATAAACGAATGTGTCTGCAGAGATTTATGCTAAACATGCCCATTCAAAGGACCTTTTCAAAGCTGCTGTCAAAGATGGATTTCACACTGGGCAGTAAGAGCACTTGGAATAATATGATAAACTGGTCAACAGCATGCATCATCACTCAGTGTCAGTTTGAGTGGCTTACATTGATATAAAGGCAAAAGAGCAGCATGGCTAGGCATGGGTAGAGAAAATGACATATATGCTAATGTGTATTCAGTGAAATGTAGATAAGTCCTGTTTTTTATGGTCTAATCCTGGTATCATTCTGGGTTTAGTCCATATTTTGGCAAGTTTCAATGAAGCTTAAAGGACCCAGATGAAGCTATTTTCTGAGCCATGTTATTACTATGTCGTTTCCTCATCATCAAAAACTGGAGCTGTGTTTTGTTTCATTCATACAAAATTAACACACAAGCCCTGCAAATTTAGGCAGAGATCACAGAAAACACTAATACACGAAGTGCTTCACTGTGTTTTTAAACTACATACACCTTCACTAGAATCATTTAGATAATTTCAACCCTGGAATTGCCAATCTCCACTGAACAAAAGATAAAAGGTAGCTGTGAACTCGAAAACTACATCTACATGACATGAGTGCGTTTTGAGCTTTGGAGATGTAGACAGACAATAAAGGGTTACTTAGACATGTGGGAATGAAACAAAACACAACTCCAGGTATGTTTTTAAGGAGGTTTAAAGATCAGAAGAGTCAGTTTTTGCGTAATATAGGGCATTTAAGTATGACGGAACATGCACTAATGAAATAAAAGCTAAAAACATGCACCAGGGACTACAGGGAGTACATGTACAGCTCTGGAAAAAATAAAGAGACCACTGCAAAATGATCCGTTTTTCTGATTTTACTACTTATAGGTATGTGGGCAAAAGGAACATTTTAGTTTGAGTCTATAAACTACTGACAACATTTCTCCCAAATTACAAATAAAAATATTATCGTTTAGAGCATTTATTTGCAGAAAATGACAAATGGTCAAAATAACAAAAAAGATACATGTTTTCAGAGCTCAAACAATGCAAAGAAACAAGATCAAATTCATTTAAAACAACATAATACTAATGTTTACACTTAAGAAGAGTTCAGAAATCAATATTTGGTACAATAACCCTTATTTTTAATCACAGCTTTCATGCGTCTTGGCATGATCTCCACAAGTCTTTCACATTGTTCTTGGGTGACTTTATTCCACTCCTGGTGCAAGAACTGAAGTCGCTCAGCTTTGTGTTTGTGTTGGAATTCAACAGACGCTGGAATGGAATGGCTGTAATACATGTAGAGATGCTGATTTCAGAAAAAAATGCAGTGGTCTCTTATTTTTTTCCAGCGCTGTAGATTGTGTACTTTCTCTGTCTCATAAATAAACTAAATTAATAAATAAAAACAAAACAGAATCAGGAATTAACATTATAACATGCACTTTGAAAAGAAAGTACATTTAACATAATATGGGACCTTTAAATTCTGCTAGGTTAAAAAATGTAATCTATAGTTACGATTATCCAAAAAGTGCCGATTTCACTTTGGCGCATTCTCTCCCTGTGGAGGTGAATGTTGCTTGCGTTGCTGCTTGGAAACCCTTAGCGCATTAGCTGCTCCTGTACAGTGACTGCTCTGCAACAATGGCCCTGGTAAGTGAAAATGTAACCACTGAGGCTTGGGATTCACTGTACTGGGATCTACAGCTCTGCAACATTCAGATACAGACACAATGTAAGCAGCCAGCGCAATGAAGACATCAACTACTGTTTGTGTTCTTATGGTAATGGAACTCTGATATAAGTGCATAGGTGTGCATTTAAGACTGGATTTGCATTGATAACTAAAATCTTGTGTTCTTTTGAGAAATCCTTTGAAAAAAAAGGACATAATGTACTTTTAAGTTTTGAAAATGGTTGTAAACTATTAGCGTTTTACTTGTGAATAATATAGTGTAATTTATGTATGTCATTTTGGAACAATGTTGGATGTTAAAGGTCCCATATTACACTTTTTTCTGATCTAATAATGTAATAATGTTGTTTTCTCAGTACAAACATACCTGGGCTTGTGTTTTTATTTCATTCACACATATAAATCACACAAATCCTGCATTTTTAGGTCTCTCAAACTGAAAACACTGGTAATACAGGTGCTCAACTGTGTTTTTAAACTCCATACACTTTCACTAGAATCATTTAGATATTTTCAGCCCTGGAATTGCCAGTGTGTACTAAGCAAAAGGTAAAATGTATCTGTTAACTTGAAAATTACAGAGTCATAACATCATAAGGTGGAACGGTGCATTCTGAGCTTTGGAGATTTAAACAGACTAATAATAAAAGATTACGGAAACACGTGTGAATAAAACAAAACTACATTTCATCTCCATTTTGTGTTAAATAAAAATGATTCAAAGGCTATAATGTTCATGAAATTATTATTATTTGTCTTAAGCTTTGTGATTAATTTATTTTTCGCACATCACTCAGCCCTATTATTGAAGCTAATCTGAGCCCTGCTGTGATCACACTGAGTCCAGTGAAGCTGTGGATCATTTGGAAAAACACGGAAACTATGTATAAAATATAGATCAAAACTGTGGACATGACAAGTATTTAGAACCAGAAAAGTAAAAGTTTTAGTGTTTTCATCTGCACTTTTTAATGGTGAGTTGGAGGAAAATAACAAGAATAATATGATGAATCAGTGTGTTTTCAGGATTGTTTTTGCAGTTGAAATCTTAACAATGTGCAAATGAGGTATGTACAATGAAAACAGAGCTTTCAGAAAACTTAAAGGTGGGGGAGGGTTTGTCAAATGCTTTTCTCTGGGGAGATGTTATTGCTTTGTCTGGAATGTTTCACAGTATGATATTAAACCTTTTTATCTTCATGGAGCCCAAACCAGACCAAGTTACAGTTTTGTTTCATTCACACATGTTTAACACACAAACCTGTATATTTAGGCTGAGTTCTTCTCTCAGACAGAAAACACTCTGTTCCACTTTGATGTCATGTGGTAATACAGGAAGTGCTCCACTGTGTTTTTAAACTCCATACAACTTTACTAGAATCATTTGGATAATTTCAGCCCTTGCCAATCTCTAAACAAAAGGTAAAGATAGCTGTTAACTACCACATCACAAGGTGGAACAGAGCATTTTCAGATTTGAGCTATAGACAGACTAACAATGCAGGATAACTCAAATAGTGTATGTGTGAGTGAAACAAAACACAACTCCAGGTAAGGCAAAAGGAGAAATTCAATTTGTCATAAGTTTATTTGGTCAAATACGTTTCGCAGCTCATCCAAGCTGTTTCTTCAGTTCTGAACTGAACGTTTTGAACGGACTGAAGAAGGAGCTTGAATGAGCTGCGAAACATATTCGACCTATTAAACTTTTGTCCAGTTGACAAATTGAATTTCTCCTTTTGCCGTGGATTCTACCTGGACGACTGAGGGATTCTACACACAACTCCAGGTATGTTTTTGATGAGGTAACAATATTCTAACATGACTTAAAGCTCACAAGAGTCAATTTTGTGGAATATACACAGAACCTCTAAACATTTCCAGCTCTTGACATTGTGGACAATAGACACATTCAGAACCGGGGGTGACTTTGGGATTATGTCCCTGTTTGAGAGGGTCCCATCGGAATAATGCATGAGACTCGTCAGGGTGTCTATAAATACGCGTCATGTTTGTGACAGGACGAGGACTGTGGGGCTGATGGATGAGAGCCGTGCTTCAGACTGTAGGACACGAGTACGGTTACAGCAGCATATGTGACCAGGGCTGTCAAAACAAATCGATACTCAGATACTAAAACTAGTATCGAAACTAGATACTCATTTGAGCAGTGTTACGGAAATCTTTACATCAATAACCTTTTAGCTAGTTTAGGCAGTTAGTACATGATATGAGATGGTTAAGATGGTTATACACTAGTTAACTAGTGTGTTGGCCTATTTTTCTTAAAATCCCTGATAAAAAGAGAAATTCAATTTGTCAACTGGACGAAGTTTGTTTGGTCGAAAACGTTTCGCCGCTCATCCGAGAGGCTTCGTCAGTTCTGGTTCTAGTGCTGGTTAGACCCTGTTTATATCTAGCTGCAGGGAGGAGCTCACTACTCTGAAATAGCTCCGAAACTATCTCAACTAGTCTGTCTCTTTTGTTTTTTGAATTTCTCTGGCGTCTAGTATTAGCATATGTATTCAGCCCTAGGAGGAGCTCACACAGAGGGTAAGGAGAAAGAAGAACAACATGTGCAGGAAGCTCTCTCTGTTTGTGGATATCCTAAATGGGCTGTCAACAAAACCAAGAGAGACAAGGGCAAGAAACAAGACAACAGAGAATCCGAATCCAGGAGGAAAGGGGTAGCGATTCCGTACCTGGCCGGCGTTTCTGAAAAACTACAGAGGATTTTCAGACAATATGAAATCCCAGTTTATTTCAAACCCACAAACACTTTAAGACAAAAACTCGTCCACCCAAAGGGCAAAACACCGAGCCACAAACAAAGCAATGTGGTCTACTCCATTCAGTGTAATGAAGACTGCAGTGAGCGCTACATTGGAGAAACAAAACAGCCACTTCACAAGAGGATGTACCAACACAGACGGGCGTGCCAGAGTGGACCGTCATCTGCCGTACATCTTCACCTAGAAGCCACGGGCCATTCGTTTGAGGACAGTGAGGTTCAGATCTTAGCCAGGGAAAAGAACTGGTTTGAGAGGGGAGTTAAAGAGGCAATTTTTGTCAAAAAAGAGAATCCGTCATTAAACAGAAATGGGGGAGTTAGACATAACTTGTCTCCCATTTATAATTCGATTCTCAAACCAAGTCAAAAACAGACAAAGAAACATTAGGGCAGACAAGCCAGGGCAGAGGGGTGGAGAGGGTCGTTAGGCTTGAATAGGGATGGTAAACTAGACGCCAGAGAAATTCGAAAAACAAAATAGACAGATTAGTTGAGATAGTTTCAGAGCTATTTCAGTGTAGTGAGCTCCTCCCTGCAGCTAGAAATAAACAGTGTCTAACCAGCACTAGAACCAGAACTGACGAAGCCTCTCGGATGAGCGGCGAAACGTTTTCGACCAAACAAACTTTGTCCAGTTGACAAATTGAATTTGTCCTTTTATCATGGATTCTACCTGGACGACTGAGGGACTCTTCACGCATCTTAAAATGCCTGACTAAGATGACTCTCAATTCAAACTGAATGTGTTTCTGAACCAGTGTTGTATAGTAATGAAGTAATAATACTTCACTACTGTACTTAAGTACATTTTGGGAGACTTTGTACTTTACTTGAGTTTTTTTTTAAATGATAACTTTTACTTTTACTTCACTACATTTCCGAATTTAATTGCATACTTTTACTCCCATACATTTTCAATGTGCCGTTTAGTTACTTGTTACAAAAAAAACCTCTACTGACTGCAAGAAAGTCAGGACGTGCCTGGGCTTGTTCGCTACTTGCGCATGACAATCAGCCTACACCTGTTGGTTTCATGCAGCTAGTTTAATCAAACAACATCCCTGATGGAAGAGGAGACGGCGTCCACCTCAGCTACAAATGAAGGGGGACCTGACGATGAGCATCCCTGGCCGTACTTAAACACAATGTTCTCTTACGCTGATATGAAGGATTCGTCCTATCGAATGAAGTGCCTCTTGTGCCTTCCAAGAAACGTGGAAATCCTATCTTACAGAAACTCCCCGTCCAACCTCAAGAAACACATCGAGGTAAGTTCTAGATTAATGAAATTGTTAGCGTCTATATTCCAATTTCAGTAACCATAGCATGGACATTCTAGACAACGTTATGAAACCTTGAGCATAACATGTAGAAATTAACTTTGTGTGACATTGTTTCGGTTACACAAAACGTATTTGACGATGTTGGAGCTAACAGGTTACCTAGCTTTTTTGGCTCAAGGGAAGGCATAGCTGTAGGCGAAGTGTAACGAATGAGAAAGGCGTTTCATGGATATCACCAAACCCAATATCTTTGACAGTGCTCCATATGACACAAAACTACCATGGGTGAGCCCAACATGGTGTTTTACAGTAGAATTAAGGGCCCAACTGCAAAAAACCCTCTTCGTCCAAAAATAATCCTTCAATGGTGTTATGTATGCCTTATTTTCAGCACTGTTATTTAAAAAAAACAAAGGTTTGGGGTGGGGCGAACATTAAAAAATATTAAATTTTTGCTTGATACTTTTACTTGTACTTTTAATTACATTACTTGAGTACATTTATTTTTACATTACTTGTCATACTTAAGTACAAGAAGTTCCAGATACTTTAAGACTTTTACTCAAGTAACATTTCAGTCAGTGACTTCGACTTTTACCAAAGTCATTTTTGGGAGGGGAACCTATACTTTTACTTGAGTTTGATTTTCCACTACTTTATACAACACTGTTCTGAACCCTCTGGAGCACAGACAAATGGCTGGGCTCTTTGTGACGCTGAAGCTTTGGAAATTTGGCCTCTCATTGTACTCTCTACTCTAATTTTAAATGGGAACTAGCTCTACACAAAGCAAGGTTATATTCTGCCTAAAGTTTAGGGGGGTAAATATAAGAATAGGTATAGCAGGTGTCCCTGGGGATGGTCTGAGAGACAGCAGATTGAGCTGCTTAGTTCTTGACAATTCCCCAAAACTGAAGCATATTACTTACTAAACATGAGAATAGCTTATGAATTCAGAGCATCATAATTATTCACCACACAGCTGTGGCACACAGCTAACAACAACTAGCATGCTATTGCCCACTTCCTGATACTGGGACACTAAAACGCTTGATAATTAGATGTTGGCAGTACAGTCGACTTATTTTGACCTCAAGAGCTGCTTATACAATATAACTGTACTGAGGCAAGACACATTTAGCTCAAATACATGGGGAAAACAGGGAAAAAGAATGATTTTCTTCATGGAGATGTTATTGCTTTGTCTGAGATGTTTCACAGTACGGCATTAAACCTTTCTATCTTCATGGAGACCAAACCAGACCAAGTTACAGGTCAGATCTGTGGAGAGGCAATCCCGCTCGCAGTCAGAATGTCTTTTTGTAGGTATTTTTGAGCTATAAAACCACCTGTAATTGAATAAATGTAAGGATAGATCTGTTTACTGGCATATTGTGGAACATTTTAAGCAGAGAAATGACATATCCATAAAAACAAGAAGGCGACATACTCTCAACCACAAAGTTACACAGTGCACCTTTAAGCATTTTATGCATTATGCTACTAGATGTTGTCTGTACATTTTTGTAGATATTCTTGAAACAGAATTGTGTTAACAGAACAAAAAGAAGTCTAAGCCAACATTGATCTAAAGAAAATCTGACTGCTTACTGTAGGGACAAACTCTTCAGTCTTCCACCTCCACAAGCTTTGACAGCCTGCTATTACTCTATTGTCTATATGCATAATTTCTACACAAGCTGTGATTGTGACAGCCTTTTCCCCATTACGCTGATATGGTAACTGCAACTTGGAAAGAAAAACACGCAAAATTATAAAGTTAGATCCTTTTGTGTACACCTACACTTGTACGGTAATAACTATTGTTTCACACACTGACTGTATAAAGAAGTGGATGTCACCCACAGCGTTCGTCCAGTCAAATGAAGCTCATGAAGACCAATTTTCACCAGACCCCCCCCCCCCCCCCCCCACACACACACACACACACACACACACACACACACCTTAGTCCTGGTTCAGACCTGGTTTAGACCTGGTTTAGTTCTGGTTTAGTCCTGGTTCAGACCTGGTTTAGTCCTTGTTCAGACCTGGTTTAGACCTGGTTTAGACCTGGTTTAGACCTGATTTAGTCCTGGTTTAGACCCGGTTTAGTCTTGGTCTAGTCCTGGTTCAGACCTGGTTTAGACCTGGTTTAGTCCTGGTTTAGACCTGGTTTAGTCTTGGTTTAGACTTGGTTTAATCCTGGGCCCCTGCTGTCAGATAATCTGTCACTTTGATGCAGAAATAATATGACTCACCCCATAAGAACGCGGTCAGCTCCGTAGTAACAGTTTGCCGTGTTGTCGATAGTTCGCGTATCCACGTGTATTGCGCTGTATATCCATAGACCTTAATTATCCGGAGCTCCGGAGAAAGGGACATATCCCGAACGTATCAGCGAATTTCGCCTTAAGGGGATTTTCATGCCTGCAGTGAAGTGGTGAAGCAAGTACTACAGCAACTTGACTTGCGGTGACTTCCGTAAACATTGAGCACACTCGCTGCGTGTGACCTCGTCGTGTCCTCCGGGGCGCATGCGCAAAAAATCGGATTTCACAAAAAATTGGAATTGAGCATTAAGCCCTGACGATTGATTGACACTTGGCCCCTGAGCTACTGGTCAATCATGATCGACGCATTGAGCACCCCTGCATTAGACTGTCAAATGACATGTGTTTTTATTGTTCAAAAACCCATTAAAAACATACATTCTTACTTGAGGGTGGGCTTGCATCTCCATAGATCTGACTCATAACTTGGCCTGGTGGCAATACTTGCTTGTCTCCGTGGAGATAGAAAAGTATAATGTAGTAATGTAATAAGGTTTAATGTTTAATGTTGAAAATGCCATTCTATTGTATTGAGTATCAAGTCTATTCCTTAAAAACTTTACATTTTTGTATGGTGACAACACTAGAAGAAAAGTACCTGTTATTTTGGAAGGATGAGTCAAATGTATGGAAAATAATGTGTTTATTCAGATTCTGAATTTTTAATGCCATTGAATTTCTCACTTTGAATTTTTTAACTCTGAAAAAACATTTGAATTATTTCTATTCTGTATGGCAGTGGAATGGAAACTTTAAGTGTACATTCTCAAAGTGTTTACAATTTAAAAAACAAACAAACACAATATTCAGCACAAATATTTTTCAAGGCCTCAAATTCAGCAGTTAAATTCAGCAGTGTGAAATTCGTAATGAAAAATTAGCAGGAAAGATCCACAATGCCAAGGCCTAAGCAATCGACCTACAGTGATCCGATCTAATTTAGTAACAAACAGGAAATGGTGCAGTGAGGTGCTCTGATTGGTCAGAATTATCCTCATCAAAACCTCATCAGTGTAAGCCCTGTCCACAGATGAGGACCAATGGGAAACAGCCTCTGTCCTCCTCACTCACACATGATCGATTGCTTCTGCCTTGGCATCTTGGCTCTTTGCTGCGAATTTTTTCCCTGCGTAGTTCACATTCTGAATTTTGACTGTTGAAATTGAGGGCTTGAAAATCCATTATATGCGTTGAATAATTAAAACAACTCAGAATAAATATAATACGAACATCTTATTTCACAGTTAAAAAATTCAAAGTGAGAAATTCAGAGGTATTTAAAATTGAAATTCTAATGGAACAAATATACCAGTACTGTTTTTGAACCTGTTTTTAAACTCTCTTGGCTATTGAAAGTAACCATTTCTCTGCTCCACACGCTGTTGTTTCTTAAAATATGTTGTATTCACTGAGATATTAACTAATTATTCTGATTAATTGAATTTGGCAAAGGAAAGCTTGTTGGCTGGCTGTGCTGGCTGCTGTGCGGCGCTCTGCAGAGGATTCCTACGGCCATGGAAATTATCAAAATGAAAACACAATTATAGAACTAAATAATTCACAACATGTAAACAGGAGACCAATTTGCTGAGATGACAGTGGCGAGATTGTGTAAAACCGGTGAAAAGCAATGCCCGGCTTTTCTTTATCTTTTCATTCATTTGTTACAGATGCTTTGTGTTTGAATATGCGAGCTCCATGGCAACTGCCTCCGAATTGGTATTTATAGTTCTTGCAATAATTAGCTTTACAAACAATGTGGTTTCTTAATTTCTGGAGCTGGCTGACAAGTGAATATTGCAGATAATGGAAAATATATATTTTTAAATATTTTATCATAATTTTTGTAATTATTTCTTGTATCTCGGGGTCTTGTTCATGAGTGAGGGGAGGATGGAGGCGGATCGGTGCAGCGTCGGCAGTGATGCTATCGCTGTATCGGACCGTTGTGGTGAAGAGGGAGCTAAACCAAAAGGCAAAACTCTCAATTTACCATCAATCTACGTTCCTCCCCTCACCTATGGTCATGAGCTTTGGGTAATGACCGAAAGGACGAGATTGTGGATACAAGCGGCCGAAATGAGTTTCCTCTGCAGATTGGCTGGGCGCTCCCTTAGAGATAGGGTGAGGAGCTCAGTCACACGGGAGGAGCTCAGAGTAGAGCCGCTGCTCCTCCACCAGCTGAGGTGGCTCAGGCATCTGTTCCGGATGCCTCCTGGACGCTTCCCTCGGGAGGTGCTCTGGGCATGTCCCACCGGGAGGAGGCCCCGGGGAAGACCCAGGACACGCTGGAGGGACTCGGCTGGCCTGGGAACACCTTGGGAGCTGGAGGAAGTGTCCAGGGTGAAGGAAGTCTGGGTTAGACTTGGGTTAGTCCCTGCTTAGACTGTTGCCCCCGCGACCCGGCCCCGGATAAGCAGAAGAAAATGGATTGATGGATTTATCATAATTTAAAGCCCCAGTGTGTAGGATTCGTGGCGCATAGGTGGATGGTGCTACTGCACTTTCTGTTTTAGCTACGGCAGACCTCGAGGGTCACCCGGGCGCGCCGCTACTGTATAAATAAAACGCTGTCCCGTTTTGTTTTTTTTCTTCTCATGAAAACACACATTCCCGATCATGTACCATGACACTCTACACATCAAATGAAACCTTACAGTCTCCTCTTTTTGACTATGTAATTCATTTCCCTGCACAATAATCACTCCCCGAGCACATGGGGCTTTTATACGGAAAAGCACAAAACGAGGTTAGCTTACCTTAGAATGCTTTGCACAGGTCAAACTCTGTATTTCACCATAAACTTGCTCTCAATTTGTCCGGAAGGATCCAGTGAATAAAATCCAGTAAAACAATTTAGTCCAAAACACGTGTTAGATCCATTACGACGTCTGATCCGGCAGCATGCTTGTGTTGTTTACCCAAAACCACGAGCCTTGCCGAAGGCGAAGGCGGAGCCCAAATGTCCTTCTGCGGCTCTCGTATTCAAAATGGCTGCCTCTGCATGGGGAAGATCCCCCTTTTATATGACTATATCTAAGTCCAAAAGAATACTTTGATTTCATGATGGAAGTGAAAAGGCTTGGAAAACAATGTATCTTTGAATGGGTATCTTCAATTTCAGTAATTAACGGGTAAAAATCTTACACACTGTCCCTTTAAGGGTAGACAGTGACTCAGTGGTTAGAGCATTAGTTCCCTGACTCAAAGTTCAGAGGATCAATTCCTGCTCGGACCATGGTCTTTATTGTGTCCTTAGGCAAGACACTTAATCTACCTGCAAGTGCTGTGTGCATGAGTAAGTGGTGGTTGGAGTCTAACCCAGGGCAGATGTGGCTACGTAACTACAGAGAGAACTACAGAGGTGTGAAGTTATTGTTTATAAACAAGCAGCTAAGGGCACTTAGCACAGGCATTTTCCACATATGCACAGTATTAATTTTGTTATTGTGCAGCTAAACTTAATCAAATACACAATTTCTATAAAAATATATAAAAAGTACCCGCAAATATGCTCGCAGCTGCATTGGGATTATTTATAAACAAACAGCTAAGGGCACTTGGCTCTGTAGAAAGAACAGGCATTTTCCTCATATGCATAGTATTAATTTTGTTATTGTGCAGCTAAATTTAATAAAATACACAATTTCTATACAGATATATGAACAGTGCTTAGAAAATGTTCTCCCAGCCGCAGTGGAAGAAAGTAAATTGAGTTCAGATCCAGTGAGGATTATGTGTGTTATCAGTGAACAGGTGACAGTCAGTGCCTCCTGCCCAGGATCACTCGCTCAGATGGAAAAACTGATAGAACAAGCTGAAGGGAACGTACCTGGAGTCAGAAGTAACACAGAAAAGTGGTTTAAAGACAAGGTTGGTTTAATTTAAACCTTTGTGGAGACCATGGACAAAGTTTGAGCTCTTCTGATACAATTATTGGTACTCAAAAAATACTCTGTTCAAAGTTAAGGTAAGGTTAGATAAGGCAAGGTTAACTAATGCGCAAACACTTCTATTCTTTGGTAGAGTTAGAGGAGGTGGGCCCAAAACTCAGCATGCACACACATACACACACACACACACACACATACACATATTTGTAATCAGCCTTTAATCATCACGGGAGTCCTGTGTGATGTGAAATTGCACTGGCACACTTAACTCTTTTTGATCAGAAGCATGCAAATATACCAAATATGCACTAAAATAACCAATAAAAGGACAAAGAACAGTAGACAATACTATTAAAGGCCCTGTATTACACATAATTTACTTTTGTGAGCTTAAAACCATGTTATAATGTTGCTTTCTCATCAAAAACATGGTTGAGTAATTAGTAATTATTCTCTCTACATCTCCAAAGCTCAAAATGCTCTGTTGCATCTTGTTATGTCATGTATTGGTAGTGTTCATGTTAACAGCTAGTTTTTACCTTTAGTTCTGTAGAGATTGGCAATTCTTGAAATGATCCAAATGATTCTAGTCAAGGTGTATGGAGTTGAAAAACACAGTGAAGACCTCAGCATAAATATGCAGGGTTTGTGTGAAAACTAGTGATTTAAAAAATTAATCTAATTAATTACAGGATTTGTAATTAATTAATCAAATTGATCGCATTTTAATCTTGTGAGAGAGAGAAAGAGAGGGAGGGGGAGAGACGCAACCCAAATTCTGCGAGCGTGGTTTGTTGAAGTGCACTTACGCTCGCTCTATCACCGGTAACAATGGAACTTGTCCGGATGTGTTTAGCATTCAATTGATCCGTCAGGCTGGAGCAGCTTCGGTGATTGTAAAATTCTTTTTTACAAAACCTACAAATCACCGCTTTCTTGTTGATTTTTATAAATAAAAAAGTTGCCATTCAAAGGCCCTGGCAGTGATTCGTTCGCCTCGCCCCCTGAGTCGAGTCCATGTCAGTTTCCTCCAGGCTTTATTTGGTTGATCAGCGACGCAGGTGGAAGTGACGCCACTGCCAAGTCGCCTACAGGTTCTTCAATGGGAAAAATTTTAAATGCGCGCGCATTGAATTGACACTCATAATTAATTGCGTTAATTTTTATAACACTAGTTAACACATTAAACTGACAGCCCTAAAAAAACATAACCCCAGGTATGTTTGCGATGAGGAAACATTATAACATGGATCAGAAAATAGTCTAATATGAACATTTAACTGTTCAGCACTTACACTTAGCTCACCACAATATCTCTGTCTCTATAAACAACCATTTAATCCAACTGCTGTCCCTCTCCCTTTCTTTAAACACACAAAGAACCTGGGTCCATTTGTCTCATTTGCATACACAGCTGTACCCCGTCTCTTCTCCACGTGCTTCCATAGTTAGTCCGGCCCCCTCCTCTCCCTCTCCCCTTCCTTCAGCCCCCCCTGCTTTTCCTGCACATTGGTACAGTCCATTTAAAAAGGCGCTTGTCATCTCCTCAGTGCTGTGTCCTCTCCCAGTCAGCTGCTCGAGCACATTTCACTAGACCTGCTATCACCGGCTTTCCAACCCATGCTGTCCACAAAGTCACACTCCCACTTCTTTCTCTTTGTCTTTTTGCCTCTTTTCTCCTACAACCACGGATACCTCTTTATGGATTTATCATTTTGCATTGTTTAAGGAATATTATTATTTTTCTCTGACTTGGAAATGCCTAACTTGTACAGAGCATGACGTTTCGCATGGATACTTTTCTCCTCTTTGTGCGTTTTAGGCCAAAATCGTGAAAATGATGGATGACAATAAGCAGCTGGCACAGAGGATAGATGGGGCCATCCAGTCGGCGAGCCAGGAGGTGACCAACCTGCGCTCCGAGCTCAGTGCCACCAGCCGCAGACTGGCCGAGCTGGGAGGTAATGAGTCCACATGCAGCGGGAGCGGGAGTGGGAGCAGCACCGGGAACAGCACAGAGGGCAGCCAGCACAACCACAACGGTAAGAGAAACTACAGAGAAAGCAGCAGATAGTCGGGCTTCTGAATACTTGTGCTGCAAAGTCAGACTTTAAACCGATGTGTGTGTGTTTTGCTTACTGGTGTGTGGTTTTTATGACTAGTTATCACATGGGATAACTAGTGAGGGGGATTTTTGGTTATCTTTCATTTTTTCAGCCAGTTGTTAAAGGTATACTATGTAACTTTTCCTGCTTGTAATAGCCATGTTGTTAAAAGAGCAGAGAGTGTGTTTTCTGAATATTTGTTCTACAGAATCAGAGTTGAGGTATGTTTTGCTAACTGGTGTATGGTTTTTATCACATGGGTAACTAGTGATAAAACAATTTTTTGGTGATATTACATTTTTTTGGGGTCAGTTCTAGGGTTCAAGTTGTTAAAGGTGCACTGTGTAAATTTTCCTGATTGTAATAGCCATGCTGTTGATTTCAAAATTTTAAAATCCCAATCTTAAAGCTTCATTCATTCAGTTCAAGCGATTGAATGGGAAGTTGTATATGAACACATTTCTAATACACATATAGACTAGACTTTATGTTGTTAAAGGTGCACTCTGTAACTTTTCCTGATGATAATAGTTCAAAGTCAGCTTTATTGTCAAAAACCATATGTACAGGTTGCACACACAGGATTTGAAATTGCAGCGCTCCCTAGGCCCACAGTGAACATAAAACATCTGATAAACAAGACAATAAACACCATGACTAAAACATCACATAATAGCAGAAGTACAGTAAACTAGTATATGATAAAAAAATAGGTAAAACACACAATGTGTAGCGTAATAAAGCTCAAATTGTGTCATTTAAGCAGCAGTGTCAGTGTCATTTAAGTGTCTTTTAAGTAGCAGTATCAGTGCCATTTAAGTGTCTTTTAAGCAGCACTGTCAGTGTCATTTAAGTGTCTTTTAAGTAGCAGTATCAGTGTCATTTAAGTGTCTTTTAAGCAGCACTGTCAGTGTCCTAATAGCCATTCTTTACAACCTCAAGGCTTCGTTAATTCTATCCAAGAGCAGGAAGCATAACCACAACGGTAAGAGAAACTACAGAGAAAAGAGCAGATAGTGGGGCTTCTGAATACTTGTGCTACAAAGACGGAATTTAAAGTGATATGTGTATGTTTTGCTAACTGGTGTATGGTTTCTGTCACATCAGTTAACTACTGATAATGTGTTTTTGGTTAGTTTTAGGCTTCATGATGTGAAAGGTGCACTATGTAACTTTTCCTGATGATAATAGCCATGCTGAAAGCGATATGTGTATATTTTGGTAACTGGTGTATGTTTTTGATCAGTGGTTATCACATGCATTAACTAGTGATGGGAATTCTTGGTGATTTTGTAAAGCTGAAAGCAGTTTGTGTATTTTGTGCATATTACAGCTTATAGTATTTTTTCACTAAAACATAGTTAACATCATTACATTTAAGATTTCACTAAAATCTTGCCTGGTTTTGTTTAGTTAAAAAAAAATCTGATTAAGTTTATCATTGTACTTCCTGGTTGTCTCTACGGAGATTGAGATGTTTAAGGCCATACTGTGGAACATTCCAGGCAAAGCAATAACATCTCTATGGAGACAAGCAGTTGGCAGACACTCCACCAGAAAAGTTACATTCTACATCTTTCTGTAGTTAGCCCTCATGTTTAAGTCGTGCGTTAAAGGTCCCATCGTGCTAATTAAGCTGATGAGGTGGCGCTTCTTTCCTGCCTAGTCAGTCTATCTCGTTATTCTTTTCCACAACCAGGCCTGTCACGTAAATAAAGACGATAAAACAATAAAATCACCTCCTTGTATCTATGGATACGTCATTGCTCTACCTAGAATGTTCCAAAAGATGACAATAAATGGCTCTCCTTTACATTTATTCAATTATAGGTGGTTTTATAGCTCAAAAATACCTAGAAAAACAGGCATTCCGACTGAGCTGAGTTACAACTCCATAGATCTGACCTGTAACTTCAGTCTCCATGAAGATGAAATATTTGATGCACCCTCTACCAGAAAAGTTCCACGATGCAGCTTTAAACCACAGATACAATCCTAAATGCACAATATTGTTAAAAAAAAATCATGAGCAGCAATAAATAGTCAAATAAAACACTTAAGTAGTTAGTTTGTATCTGTAATTTGACCTTTTTACAGCTCAGATCTAATCATATAGCCAAAAAATAACACAAAATTTCCCAGTAGTACAAAGAAAATATATATTTACCACAAAAAATATTGTCCCAGCTTTCATATATTGAAGGATAAGTCAATATAGTAATTACCATAACAGGCCTGTCCAAAAGTGATCCTCGTTTTTGCGGATCTAAGCTGTATCTTAAGTTCAGTTTCGACTCATTTCAACCCCAAGTTCACAACTACTTGGTTTTACATCAGCTTTGACAGGTCTCACTCTCTCTGTTCCTCTGCCGTGTCCATTCACAAATCCCTGTCATGCTGAATAATTAACCCCCTGAACTCTCACATGCACTTTACTGAGGGCACCGGGGCTAATGTTACGGCCTCTTTCCACTTTCGCTGCCAGAGAGCGAGGGGGTGGGTAGTGCGGGGGTCACAGAGGGGTGGGGCTTTGGGTTGCCGTGGGATACTGTTACAGAGAGATAGTTAAATGGACACTGCGATTTCAGTGTACTGCTCTTTTTTTATTACGTTAAAAGTGTGTTACGCAAAACTGACTCATACCAGGAGTAGTGTTTAATTTTAACTTGTGCAGTGGATTTAAAAAAACAACTTCTTTAGCCATTCACTCTTCTCTCTCCCCGTCTCTCTGTCTCTCTCTCCCTGTTACCATAACGCTCTGCTGATGTCGCCTCTCTCTCTCCCCCCCTCTCTTTCTCTCTCTAAATGGTAAATGGTTATATTTTTATACAGCGCTTTTCCGCATTTAAGGCACTCAGAGCGCTTTACATCAAGGAACCACTCACACATTCACACACACACACATATTCACACACCAGTGTACGCAGACACTGGGGATGAGGTGGGTTAAGTGTCTTGCCCAAGGACACAACGACAGCACTCATCTGTGGGAGCTGGAATCGCACTGCCAACTTGTGGGCCAGTAAATCTGACCGCCCAACCGATGATGTTTCATGTCGAGAACGGGAATCGAACCGCCAACCTTCGGATCAGTGGACAAACTATCTCTCTTTCCCTCTCTCTCTCTCTCTCTCTCTCTTTTCTCATAGCACTTTGCCTGTGTGACCTCTTTCCATCCCTCCACCCTCTCCCTCCCTGTCTCTCCCTCCCTCTCCGTCCATGCTACCATTGCACTCAGTTGGTATAGTCTCTTTCTCCCTTCCTCTCTCCCTCTGTCCCTCTCTCTCTCTCTCCCTCTCTCTCTCTCTTCCTCTCTCTCCTCCCTCTCTCTCCTCCTCTCTCGCCTCCCTCTCCATCTCTGTTACCTTTCCGCTTTGCTGATTTTTCTTCCTCTTTCTCTCTTCCTTTCTCTCTCCCTCTCTTTCTGTCCCTGTTACTTTTGCTTTCTGCTGGTGTGGTTTCTTCCCCCTCTCTCCCTCCCTCTTTCTCTTCCTCTCTCTCCCTCTCTCTCTGTCCCTGTTACCATTGCGCTCTGTTGGTGTGGTGTCTCTCTTTCTCCCTGCCTCTCTCTCTCTCCCTCTCCCTCTCTTTCTATCCCTGTTACCTTTACGCTCTGCTGATGTGGTTTCTCCCTCTTCTCTTCCTCCCTCCCTCTGTTGCCATTGCGTTCTGTTGGTGTGGTCTCTCTCTTTCTCCCTTTCTCTCCCTCTCCCTCTATTTCTGTCCCTGTTACCTTTGTGCTCGCTGATGTGGTTTCTCCCTCTTCTCTCCCTCCCTCTTTCTCTTCCTCTCTCTCCCCCTCTCTCTCTGTCCCTGTTACCTTTACGCTCTGCTGGTGTGGTTTCTCCCTCTTCTCTCCCTCCCTCTTTCTCTTTCTCTCTCTCTCTCCCTGTTGCCATTATGCTCTATCGGTGTGCTCTCTCTCTTTCTCCCGCCCTCTCCCTCTCTCTCTATCCCTGTTGCCTTTGTGCTCTGTTAGTGTGGTTTCTCTCTTTCTCCCTCCTCTCTCTCTCTTTCTTTCTCGCTCCCTCTCTCTCTCTCTGTCCCCGTTGTCATTGCGTTCTGTCGGTGTGGTCTCTCTCTTTCTTCCTCCCTCCCTCTCTCTCCCTCTCTCTGTTACTTTTGCGCTCTACTGGTTCCTCCCTCCTCTTTCCCTCCCTCTCTCTACCTCTCTCTCTGTCCCTGTTGCCATTGCGTTCTGTCGGTGTGCTCTCTCACTTTCTCCCAACCTCTCTCTCTTCCTCTCTCTCTCTCTCTCCCTCTGTTGCCATTGTGTTCTGTCGGTGTGGTCTCTCTCTTTCTCCCTTTCTCTCTCTCTCTCTCCCCCCTCTCTCTCTGTCCCTGTTACCTTTACGCTCTGCTGGTGTGGTTTCTCCCTCCTCCCTCTCTCCCTCTCTCTCTGTTGCCATTGCATTCTGTCGGTGTGGTCTCTCTCTTTCTCCCTCCCTCCCTCTCTCTCCCTCTCTCCGTTACCTTTGCGCTCTGCTGGTTTCTCCCTCCCACTCTCCCTCTCTCTCTCTCTGTCCCTGTTACCTTTACGCTCTGCTGGTGTGGTTTCTCCCTCCTCCCTCTCTCCCTCTCTCTCTGTTGCCATTGCATTCTGTCGGTGTGGTCTCTCTCTTTCTCCCTCCCTCCCTCTCTCTCTCTATCCCTGTTGCCTTTACGCTCTGTTAGTGTGGTTTCTCTCTCCCTCTCTTCCTCTCTCTATCCCTTTTGCCATTGCACTCTGTTGGTGTGCTCTGTCTCTTTCTCCCTCCTTCTCTCTGTCGCTGTTGTCATTGCGTTCTGCTGCTGTGGTCTCTCTCTCTCTCTCTTTCTCCCTCCATCCCTCATCCCTCTCTCTGTCACCCCTAGCGTTCTTCTGCTGTGGCTCTGTAATCACTGGCTGAGTCGGAAGCCCACATATTTCCCACTTTTCCTCCCAGATCAGGTTAACCAAAAAGTCTCCTGTATTTCCTTTACTTCAGGAAGGAAATTAAATATGTCTCCTCTAACTTTTCCTTTGTCCCAGTATAACCTCGAGAGTGCACATGTTCAAAAACTGACTCAGCACTATCTCAATGGAGTGGGGAGTCTCCAGGGGTGTGCTGTACATGTATCTCCATTGCCGGAAGGTTCAACAGTTACCATGGTGACTAGGGTTGTCCCAATACGATACACGTTTTTTCAGGTATCGGCGAGTACTCAGGCCAAACCACCAATCTGATACCACTGTATTTTCGTGAATGAGGACCTGTAGATGCGAGCAGCCGCTGTTAAATACAGACTGTGGGGGTTCTGTAAACACTTAAAACATGCTAATAATGACAGAAAAGACATTTGTGTGACCTCTTTGATAGCTTAAGTTAGCCTTTGGTGTGGACGCTGAATTTAAAATAACTATGGAGAATGCAGCCGAGAGCAGCGTTACTTGGACTTTGCATACTCTGCATACTTAGCTACATTTCTCTTTTAAAATGCTTTGACAGTCCTTGCTGTCGTTCTATCATAATCCAAAGAATCGTGTCAAGTTGACACTGAGATGGAGCAAATAATCATGGTCTATGTAGTTCCCTCTGTTTTTTTTGTGATTGCTACAACATAACTATTAATTTAATCAAACAGACTTGTAATTTGATGTACAGTTGTACCTCACCTTACGAAATTAATTCGTTCCAGAAGTGGTTTTGTAACGTGAATTTTTTCGTAAGTTGAGTAGCTATTTCAATGGAAAAGGCCTGATCTGTTCCAAGGTTGTTTTTTTTTATAGTGTAGCTTTTTTTTATAGTGTAACACTATGTCCTGCGTCCTGATTGGAATAAACCAGGTCTAGACCAGAACTAAACCAGGTCTAAACCTGGACTGGACCTGGACTAAACCAGGATTATCCCGGGACATGGCAGTGCCGTTGGAGGAGCGCGTTGCTCGTGTCTCCGCGCTCCTTGCGCGTTCCGCACTAGAGCTAAGAGGCCAAAAAAGACGCTCTTTCAGCGGGAATAAGAGCGGGGCGGGGCGGGCTCTGCTTCTATGTGACCTCCAGAGCCGGGGGGCTGACACTGTGAGCTAACAGGCCGAGAAAGGTGCTCTATCGGCGGGCAAGACCGCGGGGTCTTGCTCGGGGCGGGCTCTGCTTCTATGTGACTTCCAGGTCTAGACCAGAACTAAACCAGGTCTAGACCAGGTCTAAACCAGGACCGGATCAGGTCCAGACCCGGACCAAACCGGGACCAGACCAGGATTAAATCACCCCGTGCTCGGCCCGCGGCCCCGAGGGGGAGGCACGGCCCGGGCGCCGCAGCTCCATCCCGCGCCGTGTCGACGTCGCTTTTTGATCCTTCGATGTCGGCTCTTCCTATCATTGTGAAGCAGAATTCACCAAGCGTTGGATTGTTCACTCACTAAGGGAACGTGAGTTGGGTTTAGACCGTCGTGAGACAGGTGAGTTTTACCATACTGATGATGTGTTGTTGATAGTAATCCTGTGTCTCCGCTCCCCTCGCACGTTCGGCGCTATATTGAGCCGTGTCCCACCCACGCTTCACTATCAACACATTCCATTGAAAATCTATGAACGTTCAAGTGTTCAAATGAGAGAGAAATGCGAGAAAAGCCAAACTCCAGTCTGAGAAAAGCGTAGAATGTGTGTGGTGAGGTATTTACAGTCCTAAAACATGTTGAACAATTTAAAAAAAAGTTGTCCTACCTCGTGGACCTCTCCCACCGCGGGCCACCTCTGGAACCAAAGTGTATTTATGTTCTGGGGCGTGCATCTGAGCGCGCATTAATTGAATTTTTGAGATTTCGCGTTTCGTAACTTGGATTTTTCGTATGTAGGGTCTTTCGTAAGGTGAGGTACCACTGTATTGTGATGGCCCATGATATTATTGTGAGACTTTTGATATAATGATATTTCAGTTATTGTTACATCCCTAGTAAAACATGACCAAGTAGAAAAGTAAAAATGCTTAAATCAGCGCATCTCATCAAGACAAGATCAAGATCAAGTAAACACGTTGCTCTGTCTATTTTTAAGAATGTCTCCCTCTACTTCAGTTTTCAATCAATTTAATAGATTTCTGATCTGCTCCCTTGCCCCACCTTTCCGTTTGTCGCCAAAGAAAATCATAACATGTTGTGAATAATTGTCATTGATCGTACTGTACTTTTCCATTCTGTATCCCCTAGCCGCTCTATCACTATCCTGCGGGGAAACGAAATTTCAAATTCTCTCTATGTACTTGTACATATGGTTTTTCGACAATAAAGCAAACTATGACTATGACTAAGACCATAGTACATTTGACTACTTTAGTCCTCATAATCCCAATCTTGTAGATTTTTTTTTAGAGAAGACCATTTAGTAGAGTTATTTTTGCTGTTGGACTATCACAAGTTGAGTAGCCTTAGTGTACTTCTTCACACTATACGATATTGGACTCGTATCGGTATCAGATTGTGTCCCAAAAAACTGTATCAGAACAACACTAATGGTGACACAATACATACATTAGCAAAAAGTACCAAAATATTTTTTAATATAGTCTGAAAACTCAATACAAATTTAAACAGCACATTTTCAGCAGCCTGTGGTCAATACGAGCGTTCAGGGTCCTCTTTAAGTGTTTAATTTGCAGTTACCGTAGATTTGGTTCAGGCAATGATGGCTCAAATACTTTCTATATTAATAGTTTAAAGGTGCACTGTGTAACTAATTTCTCACAGTTTAAAGGCAAAACTGAGTCTTATGAGCTGTCAGTTATAATGTGCTACCTCATATAAAACATACCTGGCGTTTTGTTTCATCCACGCATGTTTGAGTAACTCTTATTACAGTATTTTTCTTTTCTCCAAAGCTCAAAATGCTCTTTTCCACCTTGTGATGTCAAGTAGTGATAGTGTTCAAGTTAACACCTACCTTTTATCTTCTGTCTAGTAGAAGTGAAGGAGCTTAAAAACACAGTGGAGCACTTCCTGTATTACCACATGACATCACAAGGTGGAACAGAGTGTTTTCTGTTTGAGACAAGAACTCAGCCTAAATATGCAGAGTTTGTGTATTAAACGTGTGATTGAAACAAAACACAACTCCATGTATGTTTGTGCTGAGGAAACATTATAAAACAATGTAATTTGGTCCCTTTATTGTAAACCAATAACATAAATCTCCCATGTTTTGATCTGTGTTTGTCTGTGATGCCTCTTCATAAGCCCTGGTTTATTCCCCCTCCTACAGTTTCCATAGCAGTGGGAGCCGTGTGAATGACGACACCCAGCGGGGGGGTCACGGGTGCTGATGATGTCACTGATGCAAACTAGCTCTCCGTTGGGTGCTCCGCTGAAAGCACCATTAAGCCTGTATGCACTCTGTATACTCCCATAAACAACACAGATCTACAGCTGAAACGTTCACTCCTATTTCATTTTCCATGTAACTGTGTGGCTAGAGTGGGATTTGTCTCAAAAAACATAGCAAGCTTTTTTTTCCCCTTAAAAAGTCCATATTATGCCATTTTCTGATCTACGTTATAATTGTTTCCTCTTCACAAACAGACCTGGAGTTGTGTTTTGTTCCATTCGCACATGTTTACACATTCACACAAACCCTGCTGCATATTTAGGCTGAGTTTTTCTCTCAGACTGAAAACACTCTGTTTCGCCATGTGTTCTGAGAGCGTTTTGAGCTGTGGAGATGTAGACAGTCTAATAATAAAAGCTTACTAAAACAAGTGTGAATTCAACAAAACACAACTTCGGGTTTGTTTTTGACAAGGTAACAACATTGCAAGATTAGACAAGTAGGTGTGGTAATTTCAAAGTAATTTCGTTGTAGTTAGCTCCTCCCTTTAGGCAGATATAGGCAGTGTCCACCAGCGTCTGACCAGAACTGAAGAAGCAGCTTGGATAAGCTGCGAAACGTATTCCACCAAATAAACTTTTGTCCAGTTGACAAATTGAATGAATATTGAAAATGACGACTGAAGGATTCTACACACAAGATTAGCAAGATTGTTAATTCCAGGGCTGGAATCTTCCAAATGATTCTAGTGAAGGTGTGTGGAGTTTAAAAACACAGTGAAGCACTTCCTGTATTAGCACGTGACAAGGTAGATCAGAGTGTTTTCTGTTTGAGAGAAGAACTCAGCAGGGTTTACGTGTAAAACCAACGGCGAAAAATGGGCCCTTTACTGTCCACTCCCACACGCTGTTATCCATCCCCTCCCAGTGCATTTGAAAAGCTCTGCTGTATAATAGAAACCGTTTTGTACTTAGTCATTAGGTCATTTATCATCAGCTCTAGTGTTTTGCGTTAGCCAGGGGGTCACTGGCCCACTGCACAGCCCCAGACACACTCTCCTCTGGGGCGGAAGCTGTCCTGGATACTCCCTGGTTCTATGTGCTAACCTTGCTTGAAGGCTACAGCCCATAATTGCATTTTGGTCACCGGAGGATTTTCACATTTGCATTTTTTCACCAAAAGCAGCCGGTCGCAGAGATATGGATAAATTGAAGCCAGTCATGTTTTGTTTTGGAGGTGTCCATAGAGAGAGCTGTAATAAATGTGCACACATATTTAATTTAATGTAGTGCTCTCCAAAGCCGTGTACTGCTTTGATACTATTACTGTGTTTCAAATTACATCACAAACTCCCATTAGGGTGTTCTGTACTGCTGCTGTGTCCTTGAGCAAGACAAGTCACCTAAATCTGTGAATGTAGGTTTCAAGTAAAGTGTTAAAAAAAAAAAACTCTCATTCCATGTTCATTTGTTTTTTGTACATTCGTACAGTACATTCATACTGTAATATTAGAAATATACTGTGTATTCAGTTCTTTTTCTCCCTAAAATGTTTGTTTAGAAAAAATAAAACCAGTAGGACATACCCCTGAACTAAATATTTGAGTTTAATTATTTTAATTATTTTTGTTGCACTTTTAACATTGCAAGATGTGACCAATAATGCCTTTTTAATTGTCTTCTTGTGCTTATGTTTAGATTTTATTTGTCTGATTTACTACTTTTTATTTGTCTATTTACTACTATATTTTTTTATAGCTGCACTTCACGGTCTTTTGTGGAAATCAAATTGCAAAAAGAACATTTTTAAAAGGCAAATTTGAAGAGCCTGAAAATAATTGATTCAAGCTCTGTTTTTTAACACACATTGAACTTGTCAAGCTAAAAATACATTTAAAACAGTAATTACTCCCTCTGTGTTGTCACCACATGCTCCTTTTTCACAGTGATTTGAGGAGATTTGGGTGACATGGCTCCATCCTCACTTCTACTCTGCAGAAATGATGTTGAAATGATCCACCTTTGACACCTTTGTGCTTAATACACCCTGATGCTCACTAAATCTACTCAAAGAAAGGACATGTGAAAAGGCTTATCCATTTAAAAAAGGTTCATTAGTAAGCTCTACTTTAAAGTTGCACTGTGTAACTTTTCAAGCACATGGTGTGTAGAGTTTATTCTTTACCCGGAACATTCCACAGTTTGAAATTAAACCTAAGAGGCAACCCTGCTCCGAGTATGTACACCATTTTTAAAGGTCCCATGGCATGAAATTTTCACTTTCTGAGGTTTTTGAACGTTAATGTGAGCTCCCCTACCCTGTTTAGCCCCCCCCCCCCCATGGTTAAAAGTTGTGAAATGTCTAAACTGAGCATTTGCGATCCTTTTCTGCGTTACAAAAAATCAGAGCTCAAACGGGCGATTTTGAACAAGGCACCTTATTGACGTCAGATCGAAAAAAGAAATGCAAATGCAGTTCCACCCCCGTCTGTCTGTACTCAGCGTCTCTGTAAATCACGCCCAGAGAGTTTGGACTGCGAATGCGCTAGGCAATGCGAAATGCGTTTTTTTATTTGCCTGGAGGCACGTCCGAGTGTTTCTAGGCTCGGAAGTCCTTTATCTGAGCCTCTGGACCTTTGAACAGCAGTGGTTTAATTTTATTTTCTGTGGAAATGTGTTTATTTTTCAATGGAACGCTTCAAATCTCTCCCCCCGTGCAAAAACACGGAAATGGATCAGCTGAGAGCTCAGAGCGAGAGCGGAGAGTTTGGCCACGCCCCCACCCTCTACTATAGGCCAGCTCTTTTCTCCTCATTTGCATTCGAGCAACAACGCCCATAATGGAGTGTTCCAGAGAGAGAAAAATTACTCTTTCTCATCTTATCTCTGTTTCTCATGCACTGAGTGTTGATTTTGAAGAAAGATTCATTTACAGTATTAGGGAACCATTAAGGAGCCATATAAAAGCATCAAGAAGTACCATGTCATGGGATCTTTAAGGTGTTTTAGGACTATAAAAAGTCATGTAATGAAATAATTGCCTTTCTGTCGAGCGTTCCAGTCAAAACGTAACGCAACTGAGTTTATTTACCAAGACTGATCTAAATGTACCTTCTATTGTAGGTAAAATATTCATGCATCCATCCATTTAGCTCTCAATCTTCTTATCAGACAAACCCACGGCTCTGTCTTAATAATTGCACAGATGTAATCCCTGTGATAAGTACACACTGTCATGTTAACTGCTGCCGTTCAGGATCCAGGTAGATTTGGACCAATTACTTCTCTTTACAGGAGGATTTAATGGGTATACTTATGATTCATATCCAGTCTCCTTTGTATATACAGCTAAAGAAAAGGTTCTTACCACCTCTATGCTTCTATATTAGATATCAAAGGTCCTATATTACACGAAATGGATTCTAGTGAGCTTTCAGCCGTGTAATAATGCTGTTACCTCCTCAAAAACAGACCTGGAGTTTTGCTTTGTGTATGGAGTTTGCAGGGTTTGTGTGTCAAACGTGTGAATGAAACCAAACACAACTCCAGGTATGTTTGTTATGAGGAAACAACATTATAACATAGATCAAACCTAAAAAAAAAACATGCACCAGGGACTACAGGTGGAAATTAGCACTAGTGCTACAACCTGGCACAATGCATCTTTCCTGTTAATTATTAAAACTTTATTTAACCAGCGAAATCCCATTGAAATTAAAAACCTCTTTTTCAATGGAGCCCTGGACTAGAGGCAACAAAAAAGACAATTTCAACACAATTAAAAGTGCTCAAGTGCTCAGTCTGGATTTAAAGCCATTCAATGAGATAAGTTACGTTAATTTCCAGTCCTTTTACAGCTTGTTTCATGTTGAAGGGGCAAAGAAGACAAAAGCCCTTTTTCCCAACTCTGTGCGAACAAACGGAACAGGGGGCAACAACTGATTATTTGAACGCAAATCATAAGAATCAACACTTCTCTGTGTGAATAAGTTACCTGTTAAGGTTAATGTAGATAGTGCACTGTCCCTGTCTCATAAATAAAATAAATTAATATTAGAAAATGGCGTAATATGGGCCCTTTAAGTTGAAGTAAAGATTATAAATTCACTTTTTACGTTATAACAAAAACTATAGTAGGTAACGTGTACCACTACTATCACCCCTACCTATACTGTCTTTACTAGCTGTTTCTGTCCTATTCTTCATTCCAGCACAGAAAGTAACTCAAGTTGAATCCAAAAACATCCATTTTCATAAAATCAAGAAACTGCTGGAACTTGCTTCTACAATCATAATGAAAAACTGGCAACTGCGTTTTCAAACCAAAGCCAAAAGACGCCATCTCCTCACAATCTTTTCTATGTAATTGCTGCCGCCCTTATCTCAGCAAGACACCCAGTCATGTTATTTGGAGCGAAAACATTTTAAACTGCCATACTTGGACCCTCTCTACACAGAAAAACTGATTTTTATAATCTTAAAATGTGTTTTTTTCATCACAAATTTAACATAGAGTGTAATTAGGACGTGTCAGTTGCCACACAGTTTTTGTCGTAATATTTTCGCTCAAAAACAAACCAACGCTGTGCGTAAATCTGGCAGGTAAGTATTTAGAAAGATATCGTAATTTCAAATGTCAACAGGCCCTTCCACTATTTTGAACTATTCAGATAATGCCCTGTTATAAGTGTTGGCATGAATTGTACCCTAGCCCAAGCAAATGCCACAGTTTCATTTTAAGAGGGCTTCTTTGTTATGTTATGCTCTTGTTAAATAGAAAAGCTCTTGTGGAAATCACTTTATAATTGGCTCTGTGCACGGCAGCATGCCAGCTCATCATAAAATATGAAATCAACAATGTATTAACATTCAAATTAATTAAAGCCAAGACTACCCAATTGTTTTTATGCGTAAAATATTTGAGTTTGTGGGGTTGTTTCAATATTTATTATGCCTCAAAATTAGGGCAACCACCTGTCCCTATTTATCTGAGACAGTCCCATTTTGGAGCCCTGCGTCCCTTGTCCCAGCAGATTTAGCCAAAACCAGTGATTTGTCCCAGTTTTATACAAGTAATGTCCTATGTACCCCTATTTTGACCAATTTTGATTTCAGTAAATGGTATATACAGTGGTACCTCACCTTACGAAATTAATTCGTTCCAGAAGTGGTTTCGTAACGTGAATTTTTCGTAAGTTGAGTAGCTATTTCAATGGAAAAGGCCTGATTCGTTCCAAGTTTTTTTTTTATAGTGTAACATTTTTTTATAGTGTAACACTGTGTCCTGCGTAGAGACTGTGTAGACCCAGGACTAAACGTGGACTATACCAGACTTTTCTATTTAACAAGTATCTCTTTAGACCAAGGTCTAAACCTGGACTGGACCAGGTCTAGACCTGGACTAAACCAGGACTGGACCAGGACTAAACCTGGACTAAACCAGGTGGATTAAAGCGCCTCGTGTGGGTCTATTTCCTGGTTTAGTTTCGAGTCACGGCTGAGGTGAGCAGCGAGGAGGGGAGGGGATGTGCCTCGGGACCGCACGCAGTCTGAGCGCATGAACGAACGCACGCAAGAGCCGCGGTGGTCTAATCCTGGTTTAGACCTGGTTCAGACCTGGTTTAGACCTGGCACCAGAGGCGGTTCTTGGGGGGGGCGAGTGGGGCAATTGCCCAGGGCGCAACTTCGTGAGGAGCGCCGTGCCGAGCGCTTGAAAAAAAAAAAGATTATCTATCATATCACTGTGTAGGAAATTGGCAAAGTGGCGCCCCCTCTGGCTGCAAGCGCCTGCACAATACATTCCCTTCCACGTGGGCCAATGCGCAGCGCAGAGACCTGCTGGTGCCTACACTGGCGCGAGAGGAAAAGGAAGAGAGAAAGAAAGAGAAGATAGAGAGGGGATTCACCCCCTCCCTCTCTGCGGCCGGCTGCGAGTCCAGCTCACGGAAACTACAGAAGACAATAGTAAACGAAGTTAGTATAACGCAACATTTAATCACTTTTAAATCGATCGTTCACCCTCCGTGGTATTTACTATGAATAAAACGTACAAAGACACACTTTACATGGGACTTTGTAGAGATACACGATCGGCATTTTCAATAGAGGCGACGTGAATTACTTATCCCGGACAACATTTCACCTGGGAGCTCTGTCGGATTTGCTGGACAGTATCTCATCTTTGCTTTTGGTAAGTCATGTCATGAAATGTGTGTTTGTCATATCACTATTCTATTTTAGCACTATTATATGATATGATATTATATGATATGATATGATATGATATTATATGATATTATAACAGGAGAAGTTCAATTTGTCAACTGGACAAAGTTTGTTTGGTTGAAAACGTTTCGCCGCTCATCCGAGAGGCTTCGTCAGAGCTGACGAAGCCTCTCGGATGAACGGCGAAACGTTTTCAACCAAACAAACTTTGTCCAGTTGACAAATTGAACTTCTCCTGTTATCATGGATTCTACCTGGACGACTGAGGGACTTTTCACGCATATATGATATTATATTTATTATATTTATTATATTTATTATATTATATTATATTATATTATATTATATTATATTATATTATATTATATTATATTATATTATATTATACT
Source organism: Paratrypauchen microcephalus (assembly GCA_036785185.1). NCBI lineage: Eukaryota > Metazoa > Chordata > Actinopteri > Gobiiformes > Gobiidae > Paratrypauchen > Paratrypauchen microcephalus. The sequence continues at coordinate 2,806,756 of JAVJIX010000036.1, read as the reverse complement.
GAGGAGAAGTCTGTGTGAGGAAAGTGAGGAATAGCTGTTTGCGATAACTTTTTGTTTGTGTGTGTGTGTGTGTGTGTGTGCCTGTACAATCTGTAGAATAAGACAGAAGAAGAATAAATGTTTAAGGGGAGAGTAGCCCACTTTGTGTGTGTGTGTGTGTGTGTGTGTGTATGTGTGTGTGTGTGTGCGTGTGTGTGCGTGTGTGTGTGTGTGTGTGTGTGTGTGTGTGCGTGTGTGTGTGTGTGTGTGTGTGTGTGTGTGTGTGTGTGTGCGTGTGTGTGTGGGTAAGGGATTGACTGAGATAATCGTGATTATGATTTTTTTCCATAATCGAGCAGCCGATGGTTCTATTTATATATCTGATTGTATATATTTTTGCCACTTTTATGTGTAGAGTTTATTTATTATTTTTTATTTATGTTATTTAACCCCTTACAGTGGAGGGCCTTTTTTGAGCAATTGTCCCTAAAAAGACCTCTCCAAATTAAAATCATACCTGTTATTGAAGTATATGGATTATATACAAATGTTTGGTCTCTGTGTAAAGGGAACATTCTCTAGTTTTACCCTCAGCATTTACATTCACTCCAAATGTGATTGGAAAAAAGTTACACACCTTGGAACACAAAAAAAAAGTGTTTTTTTTATCCTCGCCTAATTTTTTTGTAAATATAAAAGGTGTCTATAGCTGCTGTTCATAGCTGAGGCCTAAAATACACTATCTTTCAATACAATAAGTTGTTGACCACTCAAATTTCAAATTGGGAATCAATAGCTGTAAAAATAAACTTTTTACTCCACTTTTTGTTATACTTTGTCCAGGCGTTTTATACAGGGATCATGCCTTTATCCAAACCTATCCAAACCTATCCAAATTGGAAACATTTAGAAAACGTTTAATAACTTTTGACTCATTCAACCTACAGACATCATTGAGGGCTCTACTGAAAGCTTACAACTAGAGGAATCCATTTCTGCACACAAGGTCACTATATTATGTCCCTGAGAATTACATTCTATAAAAAAGTGTTTTTTTCTATCAAAAATAGACCAAACAAGTGTTGAAAATGAAAATATGTATTGAAAAATTCTATAACACTGCACACTGTATACATTTTCAAAAAACCATGGACACTAAACGTTCCACACATATTTACAGGTATTTACACACTAAGAGTCTGGTGTGTTCCACTGACTGTAGCAGTCCCTTGTTTGAATAAAGCAGAGTGCAGTGTCACAGGTAGAACATTTTACAGCTGTCTTTGACTGACATCTTCTACACTTCAGCCTGCCATTTGTGCGGTCACCACTGCTGCCCATCCGTTCTTTGTTGCTCCGGTCGTGGTAGGGCTCCTTATCTGCAGTTGGGCTTTATTGGTACACAGTGATGACACTAGTAAGAAAAACACAAAAATATAATAGGAAATAAGCTCAAAATATGCTTTCTAAAATGTTATTTTCAAAGATCAAAGTCAGCTTTATTGTCAATTCTCCCATATGTGTTCAACATAGTGAATCGAAATTTTGTTTCTCTCTGGCCAAGTAGTGCAAAAACAGTGTACAAAATACAATAAAGACAAAACAAAAACTATCTAAGACAAAAATCTAAATCTAAAAACTAAAATCTATTCTTATTTATTTTCTTATTTATTTTATCTAAACACCCAATAAATAATAGTAGGTCTATTTTACAAAAAGTGATCTAAATGCACAAAAAAAAATCTAATGTTTATTGTTTTATTTTTATTCAAATACTACATCAAATACATAATAAAATGATACTTACACACCCAGAAGTACATCCTTCATAAACAACGCCTCCTCACAGTCCATATCTGTTTCCTGATTCTCTCTCTCCGACTCCTCCAGAGCTGAAATCGACTTGTGCAGCCTCCAAAGTTAAATATTTTCTCTTTCCAGTCCTTTTAGCCATATTTTCAATCAAGGAAACTCAAATCAACAGCAAAGGCGCAAGATGCATGGGGCTGCGTTAACTGTGCGTAAATTACGCGCAGTTTACGCACGGAGCAAAGTTTCGCGTTACGCAGCTGTTTCACGTGGAACTTGTTGTGAAAGGCCTAACAAACTATATGTCTCCCTGTTCAGCTCCTCATTGGCTGTTCGCCTGAACTGTCAATCATCCTGTGTAACCTAACTTGTTGACTCAGCAAGGGCGGAACTCTTAGCTGATATTTACCGGAGCGTCACACATGATTGGACCTTCATGGCTCTAGACCAGCCCACGCCGCTTCTTTATGGATAATCTAAGTGTCAATCTATAGCTTACCCTTATGTTTAGCTGCTGCTAGCGCGGTTTTAGTGAGGAAAGTTATATTTGGCTTGATTTAGGCTAAAGAAGTGGAAAAAAAACACTGGCGCTTATGTAAGTTGGGAAGATTTTCGCCATCGTATTGGATCTAAAACGTGTTTTGGACTAAATTGTTTTACTGGATTTTATTCGCTGGATCCTTACGGACAAATTGATGCCAAGCTTATCGTGAAATACAGATGTCTGACCTGTCCAGAGCCTTCAAAGGTAAGCTAAGTAACAAACCTTGTTTTGTGCTTTTCCATATAAAAGCCCCATGTGCTCGGGAAGTGTTTGTTGTGCCGGGAAATGAATTGCATAGTCAAAAAGAGGAGACTGTAAGGTTTCATTTGATGTGTAGTGTCATGATGCACGTTCGGGAATGTTTGCTCTTATATGGAAAGAAAAAAAAAAACGTGAAAGGGACCGTGCACGGGCCGGTCACAGCGTAAGAAGTTAAGTTATGATAACTTATATTTTTTTGAAAGTTGTGATAATGAGAACCACTAGTGATAATCAAACATGGCTGCTTGTGGTAAATGTTGTAGTTTTTTAAAATTTCATTCCTTGGGGGGGGGGGGGGGGGTTGTGTTTTTTTTTTTTTTTTTTCTCGGGGGGGGGGGGGGGGGGGCGTTCGGAGGGGGTCTCGCCGAGGGAATAATTCAATGTAGAACCGCCCCTGCCTGGCACGGTTTGAGCACGAGTCTTGTGCTCGCGCCCCGCGCCGGGTCATGCTGCGCTATCACACACGTGTCCGCGCGCACACACACCGCCCTCCTCCTTCCCCCCACACTTCACTATTAATACATTTTGTTGAAAATCTATGGAAGTTTGAGTGTTTAAACGAGAGAGAAATGTTAGAAAAGTTTAAATCCAGTCTGAGAAAAGCGTATAATGTGTGTGGCTGAGCGCGCATTATTTGAATTTTTGAGATTTCGTGTTTCGTAACTTGAATTTTCTTTCGTATCTAGAGACCAAAATTTAACGTGAAGGCGTTTCGTAACTTGACATTTTCGTTTGTTGGGTCTTTCGTAAGGTGAGGTACCACTGTATAGTAATTTGTTTAGCTAAAATACTGAAAACTGCTTGAAAATGAGCAAAAAAAACCCCTGATTTGTCCCAGTTTTATACAAGAAATGTCCCATGTGTCCATATTTTGACCAATCTGATTTGAGTAAATGGTATATATAGTAATTTGTTAAGCTAAAATACTGAAAACTGCTTAAAAATGAGCAAAAAAACAGTGTTTTGTCCCAGTTTTATAAAAGAAATGTCCCATGTACCTCTATTTTGACCAATTTTGTTTTGAGTAAATGGTATTTATAGTAATTTGTTGAGCTAAACTACATGAAAACTGCTTGAAAATGAGCAAAATAAACAGTGATTTGTCCCAGTTTTATACAAGAAATGTCCCATGTACCCCTATTTTGACCAATTTGATATGAGTAAATAGTATAAATAGTAATTTGTTAAGCTAAAACACTGAAAACAAGCAAGGGAAAAATAAATACACTGACAGAAATCCTTCAAAGTGTATACTTACCCACAAGTGAGTCGAGAATGGGAAATATTACACTCTTTTCACAATTTTATTCATGCCAACCATCCCAACCCAGGTGTGTCCCAGTTTAGAATTTTGAAAATCTGGTCCCCCTTACTCAAAATTAGCACTGAGACACAAGCATCTCTCCTCCTCAAGGATTGATTTTATTATTTTGTCAGTCACATACACCCACAGCTCTCTCTTCACTGCTTGATCTTTAATTTATTAGTTTTAGCATGACTCGGCAAAAACCCCACAGACATACAATTGGACAGGAAGTAGGGATGCTAACAGTGAGGATGCAAGGCTCTACTGTGCACAGAGCCTATTACAGTCACAACATTATAAGTGTTTATAAAGGAAAAGCAGACAGTCATTCATTATGCTGCTCCTTTCGCTGCATTCTTGACACTACGTTTTTCTAGACTGCTTTTCACCGTGATTCATTATCTCTTCGCAGGTGGCAAGGTTGTCAATCTCTACAGAACAAAAGGTAAAAGGTAGCTGTTAACTTGAAAACTATGACATCATAAGGTGGAACAGAACATTTTCAGCTTCGGAGATGTAGTCAGACTAATAAAAAATGTACTCAAACATGTGAATGAAACAAAACACAACTCCGGATATGTTTTTGAGGAGGGAATACAGCATTAGAACATGGCTTAACGCTCACAGGAGTCAATTCCGCATAATAATATAAGACCTTTACCTCAAATTTACATTATAATTCTTTGCAAATAAAAATACGAAATACATCTCCATCTCTTTGCCACATCTGTTGGCAATTAAAAGGGTACACGCCAAGGCTGAGCACTGTCTCCTCTGTGTTTGTAGATATCAGCATTTTTAGAAATACTGCAATTACCAAAAAAAGACTAAACACTACTCTCGTGGGACTAAACACTACTCTCGTGGGACTATGAATCAGTAGGTAACAGTAACACTCTTCAGCCGTATTTGGCTCTCCAAAGATGTTTGTGTCCCCCATCACCACGCCTAACATTTGAAGCGTCACTGATTTGATGAGGAGGTGGCAGAGTAAAGCTGCTGTCACTCCGAGAGGCAATTGGTTTGAATGCCAGGCAGAGATGAGAAAAACACTCAAAGGGAGAAGAGAAAGTAAGAAAGAAGAAAAGTTCTGCCAGAAAATACTTCAAGCTGCAAAACTAGCTTACAAATCCATTAGTTTGTCCATTCACAGTGTCTCTACCGCAAAGGGAAATGTCTTGATTTTCTTCAGTTCTATGGAGTGTTTATTGGGCATTTAAAGGCCCGACATTACGCCCTTTTCTGATTGATCTTATTATACCATTTCCTCATTACAAACAGACCTGGAGGTGCGTTTGTTTCATCCACGTGTTTAACGCACAAATCCTGCATATTTAGGCGGAGGTCTTCTCTCAGAAAACACCTTGTGATGTCATGTGGCAATACAGGGAGTGCTCAACTGTGTTTTTAAGCTGGAACCTGGCACCTGGAATTCCCAATCTCTGCAGAACTTAAGGTAAAAGGAGCTGTTAACTTGAAAAATACTGCTTCATGACATCACAAGGTGGAACAGAGCTTTGGGGATGCAGACAGACTAATAACACTGGTCTACAAATTTTTGGACTCGATCTGCTTCCGAGATAAAAGTGGCTAAATCTCATTTATATTGATAAGATGAACTGAAAATCAATTGATAACTGTGCTGGTTAGCTAATGTATTCAAGATATTTAATGAGATTGTTTTACATCAAATTCATATCTGTTTATACAATAGATTTAGGCATTTTTGCTGAAAAATGTTAATATTTTGAAAATATTTAACTTGCTCTTCTTTATCCGTCAAGAAAGAAACAAGAAATATCTTAAGACATCAGGTGCACACAATTTCGAGGCATCTCTCTTATGTGAAATCAAAAAATATTTTCTTTTAAAACTGTAGACATATTAAAATGAATGTATGTGAATGTGCAGACAGGCTTTCAGATAGAACTGTTGCTTGTAGAAACACTGTACCTTCTGATAAACTACCGTTTTTGCCTTATTTTGCATAAATTTCCTATTTTGACCCAATACTATATCTTGGAAACTATAGCCAATCAGCACTTCTGACTTACTTTTTCTTTATTAGTGACCTAAACCAAGAAAAAATTCACTACTTTTGTTCCAGAAGCATTTTGCTTGTAGACCAGTGTAATAAAGGGTTAAATATTTATAAGTGGAAAAAAAAAACAACACAGCTCCAGCTGTTTTCAATGAGGTAATAACATTATAACATGGCTTAAAGCTCACAAGAGTCAATATAGTACCTTTAAACATCATCACTAATACAGTACAGTACAACTACTATTATTAATACTACTACTTTCTAGTTGTGTTAATTGCCACTAATTACAGTTGCTTTTACTACTAACATTTAGGCGGCACGGTAGCAGAGTGGTTAGCGCTCTTGCTTCACAGCAAGAAGGTTCCGGGTTCGATCCCCGGGTCGCCCAGACCTTTCCGTGTGTGTTCTGTGTGGCGTTTGCATGTGGAGTTTGCATGTTCTCCCCGTGTCTGGGTGGGTTTCCTCCGGGCACTCCGGTTTCCCCCACCAACCCAAAACATGCACCATAGGTACTCCAGCTTAGATCCTGACCAAACCGAAGCAAGAAGATCATGGAGATGGTCCCCGGGCGCCCTAATGTGTGTGCTGCCCACTGCTCCTAATATATGTATATATATATATATAGGATGGGTTAAAATGCAGAGAAGAATTTCTCCAGTGTGAGATCAATAAAGTTCACTTCTTCTTCTTCTATTATTCTACTATTACTACTGCTGCTATTAATTCTATGGCCACTATTGCTGTTACTAAATCTACTACCGCTACTACTACTACCATTTATATTACTGCCACTACTACTATTACTGCTAACTGTTCGTAGTACTAAAAATTGTAGTAGAAACAGTACCAATACTACTGTATGCCGCCATGTATTACTTAATACATGGAAGCTAAAACAATGTATTTTTGGGTTCAGTGTTTATCGTGTGTACATTTTCTTTGCAATAATGAGATGAATTTTGTTGTTGTTTTTTATGTAATATGATACAATTTGAGCTGTAGAGCATGAATAGAGACGTAACAACAACCAAAATATTGTGATAGTGTTGTATATTAAAGGTCTCTAAATAATATTGTGGGCTGTCACAATATCGAATTACAAGCTTTTTGTCACCATGAAACAGAAGGAGGAGGACCCAAAATCCAGGACTGCTGTTAAAGTACTTTAATATGACAAAGAAAATAGAAACTGACATGACGAGACAAGACACTGACAAGATAATGGATCAACCAAGGGCAGAGGAGATGACAGTGTATATATGCACACAGACAAAGAGTAAACAGACAAGAACTAACTCGACAATGCAAGCAGACAGGACAAATGTCAAAATAAAACACTAAGACACACTACACTACACTAAAGGAATAAGATGCACTAAAATATGCAAAAACAGTGACGACAAAACATGAACTATGACACTTTTTGCTTAAATGCACCGTTTTGTGGTAGGGAACAGCTACAAAAAAACAGGAAACTACAAATACCACGATCCTTTGCTCCATTTCAGGGCAGACACCTTGAAGAAATAACTGCTACAAAGAAATTTTCTACCTTATATCTTTGGATTGTGACAGTAATATAGCATCGAGGCTTTTTAAAAGGAAAACATAGCATTTCTTCAATTCTGTTAGTATAATATTAGTTAAGTATAGTGACTAAAAGTGTTTAATAAAAATGGGAGGAAAAAAGAAAGGAAATTGAAATTATAATTTGTGTATGTGAGCTAGGGGTGCGGAGCTTTGTTGTTTTATTTTTGTTTTAGATGTTTTGTTTTTGTGTCTTGTTTTCATATTTTTTTATTGTGTTACCTTTAATAAAAAAAAAAATTGTGAGATTTGCATATCGTTACATCCCTAGCATTGAATAAGTAACTTTTATGGCTAATTATTTGTTCATTCTGTCATTTATTTCTTGCAGCTCAGGCCTTTTATTATGTTACTGTTTTAAAATGAGTTTACTATGATTCACCTGCTTTGTGTCGTTGTCATAAAGTAATTTCAATATTATTTTTTATCATAGGGCTGGGCGATATGGAGCAAAAAATAAATCTCGATATATTTTCTTATATCTCGATATCTGTACAGGAAAAATAACCCTTCAAAAACTACTGCAAAAACAAATATGCCAGATTCCACAAGGTATTTCTTTTATTGAAGTGCAGGTCATGTAGGAAGTGCTTCTACGACATTAAAACAAAAATTCCCTGTATAGAAAAATAATTTAACTGTAAAATAAAGCAAGAAATAATACATGTTGCCTAATTTTTATTCAAAAACTCAACTCGAGCTCATCTTTGCATTAACACTCTTAACCATAGTATAACCATGAGCTCCTTTAGCAGAGGAAGCTCGGGAGGTTCCTTATTTGAATAGATCCATGTTCCTTATTTTAATAGATCCATGTTCCTCACTTTAATAAATCCATGTTCCACAGCAGTGGTCAGGAGCTCTGATGTTTCCCACTGCTCAGATCAAACCAAATGTTTCCAAATACGATTGTACAAGTTTTATTCTGCAGCAGATTAATTTAAAATCTTCTGCATAAATAAACTTTACATTACTAAACTTTACAACATATAAACTATAACTACTATAGAGCCACTTCAGCCTGTCTGAGATTATGTGTTTAATGAGATTATAATGTGTTTAATGAGATAATAATTTGTTTAATGCCACATGCGCAGATTTGTTTACGTTTTATAGAAACAAAACTTAACACCACATGGCTCATTTGCATAAACTATAAACGCCGAAAAAAAACCTGGCTCTGTCCTTGTGTCGTTGATGCGGTCAGCTCCTGAAAAAACAAAAAAAGCGCCTTAAATCCAAAGTATGGAGCGAGTTGTCCTTTTTTTGAGAGGAGTTCTGAATCCTTTAGGATGTTGTGGCGCCGCACGCGAGGGGGAGGTTGGGGGTGAGCGGGAGCGCACACAGCAGAGATGGAAAACAAGCGAAGCGGCGAAATCACAATTAAATATAAACATTATATCGATATACTATACGATATGTCAAAATCCATATTGAGTTTAACAAATATCTCAATATATTTTATATAATATATCGCCCACCCCTATTACAACACGATATTTCTTTGTAGACACTATATCGTGGTTCAAAATTTGTTACTGTGACCGGTCTAACCAATACCACTACAGCTACATCAACTACTACATGAACTAATACTCAAAAGTATTTCTATTTCTATCACAGATACTTCTATTACTACTAATACTACAAGAAAATATTATGTTTTTTTGTTGTTAGTGAGGTTTTTTTTAGTTTATAAGAGTTCATTGGCATCACTGGAATGCTAACAACTAGCATGCTAACAGTGGGCTTCCTGATTATTGGATCATAACAAACGCTTTGGCTAACACAGCTGACTTATTTTTGTTTTCATTATTTTTTATAGATTTTTAAGACACCACACCGTGACGAAAGCAAAACAAACAAACAAAGCAAAAACAAAAGGAAAACAAACGATACGAACAGTGACAAGAATATAAATAAATGAGTACAGACAGACACATGCGTTTGTGTACACACATTGGATATGAGATCTGTAGGTTTCAGTAAATCAAAAATATCGAGTTTCAATGCCAAGCTTCAACTGACAACAAATGAATTCTCCTGAGCTGCAAAAACACTCTAAATCTCATTACAGTGACTTTGTAGATGAAGGTGGTGTCCGTATCTCTCTACAGCAATGAGAAATTTAATGAGTGAGAAAAACGCATTTCCATCTCCACATTTCATGTTTGTCGCACGTTTTAGCTGCGTTTATTTGACAAAATGACTCACCAGATGGACACGCGGGTTTCAGATGTAGTGGTGTTACTCTTGGCTCTCGCTGGCGTTAACGAAGCTGTGTTCTGTTTATGGGGGTCACTGGCTCCTGAAGGTTGGTGTTTGAATCGTGTTGTAATTAATTGGGCTAGAACTTTAAAGGCAGGGTCACAATGGCAATTACCTGCCTATAGAGCGTGGTAATGAAGACTGATAAAGTGTTTGGTCAAAGGGAATGCACTTAACACAAGGACTTCTGCAGGACTTCATTTGGATTTGATTATGAACCTACTACTATATCATGTTCTGTACGGCCTTGTCTATCAGTAAAGCAGTGACCTTGTTGAGAGACTCTACTACTACTACTACTACTACTACTACTACTACTACTACTGCACTACTGCTACTACATAAAATAATTATAATATACAATAATAATAACAGGTATGCAATAACTAATGAACGGTGGTTTTAAAGAGGTTTTCAGGGCTTTTTTAAACATGGGGAGTATGGAGAACTACTATCACTACTACTACATATAATACTATATATAAAATAATTATAATATACTATAATGACTAATGAACGGTGGGTTTAAAGCGATTGTAAGAGGTTTTTAAACATGGGGAGTGTGGAGTACTACTACTACTACTTTTACTACTATTACTATTACTAGGCACTTCTACTACCACTTTTAATTTTCAGTACTGCTACACTACAACTGTCTTCATCAGTAAAATCTTGTTGCGAGTCTATTTGAATCACTACTATGAATGGCACTATTGCTATTATGTAATACTGCATCCACTTTGAATATAATTGATACTATAGATAATACTACAACTGTTACGTACACTACTACATATATATTAATAACAGTGGTACATAACAATTGTAGCACTGTTCAGAGTTGATGTTAATGAAAGATATTAACGTTAATGAAACTTAAAGCGATTTCAAGAGGTTTTTTAAACATGAATGAAGGAGTACTACTACTACTTTTGATTTTAATACTACTTTCAGTACTGCTAAACTACATCTGTCTTCATCAGTAAAATCCTGTTGAATGACAACTATTAACTATTAATACTATTGCTGTTATAACTGGTAATACTGCATCCACTTTGAATATAATGGGTGCTATACTGTATGTAATTCTACTACTACTGCTACTATTACTACGACTGCTGCTACTACTGTCTTGAAGTTTTGTTTTCTCTTGGACTAGATTCTGCTTTTTAACAGAGCTTGTTAAGTTGAATTTATTAAAACTTCCATTACTACTGCTACTGTTCCTATGTTTATAAGTACAAAACTACTACTACTACTACTATTTCTACTGCTATTCTTACTGCCAGTGTCTTGCTGTTTTGTTTTCTACTACTACTTCTATTTTTTAATTGTAGAACTGATTTGAATTCATTTCCATTCCTACTGCTCCTATGTTAATTAGTCCAAGCCTACAACTACTGTAACTACTGCAACCTTTGTCCCTGCTGCCACACCGCTACAAGCACATCTTTTGCTGATACCACTAGTGCTATTTGCAGACCATGGCTCACCTCTGGCACTCCGGAGATGATTGACAGCTCAGCACAGCAGATACGAGTGCACCCACAGAGCTACAAGTGCTTCCTCTGCTCTGACACTGTGAGAATACAGCAGCCCGGATACAACACAACACAACACAACACAATACAATACAATACAGTACAATACAATACAATACAATACAATGGACATCCTGCAGAGTTGTGGATAGGGATATAACAATAACCCAAATATCAGGATATCGTATCATCAGAAGTCTGACAATAATATCGTGGGCCATCATGATATATGTCCCTTTGCTTAAAGCCCCAGTGTGTAGGATTCGTGGCGCATAGGTGGATGGTGCTATTGCACTTTCTGTTTTAGCTACGGCAGACCTCGAGGGTCACCCGGGCGCGCACGACCCGCGCGCCACTACTGTATAAATAAAACGCGGTCCCGTTTTTTTTTTTTTTTTTCTTTTCTCATTAGAACACACATTCCCGATCATGTACCATGACACTCTACACATCAAATGAAACCTTACAGTCTCCTCTTTTTGACTATGCAATTCATTTCCCTGCAAAACAATCACTCCCTGAGCACATGGGGCTTTTATGCGGAAAAGCACAAAACAAGGTTAGCTTACCTTAGAATGCTTTGCACAGGTCAAACTCTGTATTTCACCATAAACTTACTCTCAATTTGTCCGTAAGGATCCAGCAAATAAAATTCAGTAAAACAATTTAGTCCAAAACACGTGTTAGATCCATTACGACGTCTGATCCGGCAGCATGCTTGTGTTGTTTACCCAAAACCACGAGCCTTGCCGAAGGCGAAGGCGGAGCCCAAATGTCCTTCTGCGGCTCTCATATTCAAAATGGCTGCCTCTGTATGGGGAAGATCCCCCTTTTATGTGACTATATCTAAGTCCAAAAGAATACTTTGATTTTATGATGGAAGTGAAAAGGCTTGGAAAACAATGTATTTTGGAATGGGTATCTTCAATTTCAGTAATTAACGGGTAAAAATCTTACACACTGTCCCTTTAAATTCATTGTTCTGGTGCAGCAATAGCTAAAAAAAACAGATGGAATTACATAGACAATGATCCTTTGCTGTTTCAGTGAAGAAATAACTGCACTTTTAAATCTTAATTCTTTGTATTGTAATGGTACCAAAGGAAAAAGTAACAAATTAACAGTTTTGTTTGTATTTTGTTTGTCTCCACAAAACACTGCAATAAAGATCGTACCTTGAGATGCATATCATATGATTTGGATATCGTTACATCCCTATTAATGGAATTACTAGGGATGTAACGATATCAAAATGCCTCCATACGATATGCATCTCATGGTTCGATATTTATTGTCATACAGCTCTGGAAAAAAATAAGAGACCACAGGGAAATTATCAGTTTTTGGTCTGTGTTTGGGCAAAAGGAACATTTTTGTTTGAGTCTATAAACTACTGACAACATTTCCCCCAAATTCCAAATTAAAATATTATCGTTTAGAGCATTTTTATTTGCAGAAAATGACAAATGGCCAAAATAACTAAAACGATACATGTTTTCAGACCTCAAACAAAGCAAAGAAACAAGATCAAATTCATTTTAAAACAACATAATACTAATGTTTACACTTAAAGGGACAGTGTGTAAGATTTTTACCTGTTAATCACCGAAATTGAAGATACCCATTCAAAAATACAGTGGTTTCCAAGCCTTTTCACTTCCATCATGAAATCAAAGTATTCTGTTGGACTTAGATATACCTGCATAAAAGGGGGATTTTCCCCATATAGAGGCAGCCATTTTGAATACGAGAGCCGCAGAAGGACATTTGGGCTCCGCCTTCGCCTTCGGCAAGGCTCGTGGTTTTCACACAACGAGATAGTACGCGTTTGGATAAACAACGACAAGCATGTTGCCAGATCATTCGTCGTAATGGATCTAACACGTGTTTTGGACTAAATTGTTTTACTGGATTTTATTCGCTGGATCCTTACGGACAGATTGAGACCAAGCTTATGGTGAAATACAGAGTTTGACCTGTGCAGAGCCTTCAAAGGTAAGCAAAGTAACAAACCTCGTTTTGTGCTTTTCCGTATAAAAGCCCCATGTGCTCGGGGAGTGATTGTTGTGCCGGGAAATGAATTGGATAGTCAAAAAGAGGAGACTATAAGGTTTCATTTGATGTGTAGATTGTCATGGTACACGATCGGGAATGTGTGCTCTCATGCGGAAAGAAAAAAAAAACAGTGAACAGGACCGCAATTTATTTATACAGTAGTTGTCGGCGAGGGCTCGCACAGCGCCGGGTGAGCTTCACGCGTGCGCGCAGTTCGTGCGCGGGTATGCGAGCTGTCCGCGTTACGGCGCGCCCGGGTGACCCTCGAGGTCTGCCGTAGCTAGAACAGGAATTGCAATAGCCACTATCCACCTATGCGCCACGAATCCTACACACTGTACCTTTAAGAAGAGTTCAGAAATCAATATTTGGTGCAGTAACCCTTATTTTTAATCACAGCTTTCATGCGTCTTGGCATGCTCTCCACAAGTCTTTCACATTGTTCTTGGGTGACTTTATTCCACTCCTGGTGCAAGAACTGAAGTAGCTCAGCTTTGTGTTTGTGTTGGAATTCAACAGACGCTGGAATAGAATGGCTGTAATACATGTAGAGATGCTGATTTCAGAAAAAAATGCAGTGGTCTCTTATTTTTTTCCAGAGCTTTATATTGTGGAGGTTTACAAAATGGCGAATATGCTACTTTTTCATATTAAAAGCCTTAAAACTCCTTACTGTTATTTATTTCTTCATATCGTCTGCGCTGACAACAGCAAAGGATCATGGTAAATGTAGTTCCCTCTGCACCATGGCAAGGCAAGTTTATTTGTATAGCACAATTCATACACAAAGTAATTAAGAAAGATTAAGAAAGACATTAAAATAACTTGAGATTCAATATATTGTTCAATATATCATGACCCATGATATTATTGAGAGACTTTTGACGATATCACAATATTTTGGTTATTGTTACATCCCTAGGAATCACTGACTTGGGTTTGAGGTTAAGTTTTTTAGTACTACAATGTCCTCTGCTGCTACGGTGGCCAATCTTGATGTAATTTGCGGTGATGTAATTGGATTCGTCTTGTAGTTTTGGAGACTTTCTGACCCTAAGAACAATTCAGTTCTGCAGTAATGATGATTGATGGAGGTTTTGTGTCCCCTGGAACCATCCTCCTCATTGAGTCAAGGAAATTAAAGATTATTTAAAAAGATTCAAATTTTTATAATCTTTCCCTTGATGTTGGGACATAATGTTTTAGATATTTCATTTTTTTATTCTGAATACTTTTTTACATAGCCACCACCATTCACCGTTTTTAAAGCATTTCCTATTACTATCTGGAGAAGGAAAAACACACAAGCCTCACCACAAGAGCAGAGTTTTAAATTTTTCTCACTAGTTATGTGCAGTTTAAAGCCTAGATTGCATGATCAAATGTAATGTATTCCTTCAATTTTAGAAAAGTAATTGTCTTCTGAATGTCACTGATAATACTGATGTCCATTTAAGTAAGTAGCCTGCAAAACTGTGTATTTGATAAACTACAAATGGACAGTTTAATGCCAATTTATACCCATCTCTTGATCTTGGGCTAATGGCTCTGTCAGAATAACCTCAGACAGATTTAATAATAATGTTAATGTATTCTATTTAATGGCCCCTTTCAAGACTCTTAAAGATCCCATGACATGGTACTTCTTGATGCTTTTATATGGCTCCTTAATGGTTCCCTAATACTGTAAATGAATCCTTCTTCAAAATCAACACTCAGTGCATGAGAAACAGAGATGAGAAAGAGTATTTTTTCTCCCTCAGAACAGGTCATAATGGGCGTTGTTGCTTGAATGCAAATGAGGAGAAAAGAGCTGGCCAATAGTAGAGGGTGGGTCCGCTCAGAGCTGTCAGCTGTGCCCTCTGATCCATTTCCTTGTTTTTGCACGGGGGAGAGATTTGAAGTGTTCCATTGAAAAATAAACACATTTCCACAGAAAATAAAATTAAACCACTGCTGTTCAAAGGTCCAGAGGCTCAGATAAAGGACTTCCGAGCCTAGAAACACTCGGACGTGCCTCCAGGCAAATAAAAAAACGCATTTCGCATTGCCTAGCGCATTCGCAGTCCAAACTCTCTGGGCGTGATTTACAGAGACGCTGAGTACAGACAGACGGGGGTGGAACTGCATTTGCATTTCTTTTTTCGGTCTGACGTCAATCAGGTGCCTTGTTCAAAATCGCCCGTTTGAGCTCCGAATTTTTGTAACGCAGAAAAGGATCGCAAATGCTCAGTTTTACTTTTAACCATGGGGGGGGGGCCTTAACAGTGTAGGGGAGCTCACATTAACGTTCAAAAACCTCAGAAAGTGAAAATTTCATGCCATGGGACCTTTAAGGTCACTGGACAAGTTAAAAGACGATAATATAACAAGGGATGCAACAGTCCAACTTTTTCAGTTCCAATATCGATTTTGGCTTTAAGTATCAGTCTGAAAATATGCCTGAAAAAACACATTTCTTTCCTTTTAAACAAATTACGTGTGTTTCTATTGCTTAATAATATAAATGCTCGATGGATGACAAAACACTGAGCCTACTCCATTCAGTGTAGTGAAGACTGCGACTGGAGAAACAAAACTGCCACTTCACAAGAGGATGTGCCAACACAGACTAGAGATCCAGAGTGGACCGTCATCCTAGAAGCCACAGGCCATTCCTTTGAGGACCGTGAGGTACAGATCTTAGCCAGGGAAAAGAACTGGTTTGAGAGGGGAGTTAAAGAGGCGATTTTTGTCAAGAAAGAGAATCCTTCCTTGAACAGAAATGGAGGTCTCAGACATCATTTGTCTCCCATTTATAACTCTATCTTCAAACCTAAATCAAAACAAAGAAAGAAAACAATAGGGCAGCAGGTCAGGTCCAGAGGTGTGAAAACACCCATTATGGTCCTGAATGGTTCTGCTAACAAGACCCACACTCCACTCCCACTGCATATTGAATAGGCCTCCCTAACTAACAGAAACTGAAAACAAGTAGGTGTGGTAGTTTCAAAGTAATTTCATTGTAGTTAGCTCCTCCCTTCAGGCAGATATAGACAGTGTCCACCAGCATCTGACCAGAACTGAAAAAGCAGCTTGGATGAGCTGCGAAACGTATTCGACCAAATAAACTTTTGTCCAGTTGACAAATTGAATTTCTCCTTTTGGCAGATAGATATTTTTTAGGTCATTCCATGTAACATTCCACAGAGACATACAGGTTGTGGATCCTAAGTCAGAAAAGTTGCAGCTTTGTCACTGCTGTTGTGTAGGACACCATGTTACCCTCCGTCTGCATTAATAACTTCTCCTAATCTCGTATGTAAATGTATGTTTCTGTGTCCTTGAATCGTTGAGAGGACTAACACTCCAGATGGCCTCAATATATTCACCGACTATAAACTCTGAGGCTGGCTCTGAACTCTGTAGATGTATCCGATGGTTGAGTTTGGAAAATTTAACGACCGCTGCCATAGCAATTAGCAACAAAAGACGAAATATTATGGCTTTTGAATGGTACAGGAAAATACTTTGTTGTGACTGAAGTCATTTAGTCAGTTTGTATGTTTATTTGTTTTGTAATGCGTTTAACTGAATATTTACTTAAAGGGCCTATATTAAAAGTGTACTATGTAACTTTTCGGTTGGGGGTTTCTATGGATATGTCATTGCTCTGCTTGGAATGTTCCACACTATGACATTAAACAGCTCTACTTTACATTTATTCAATTACAGGTGGTTTTATAACTTAACAGTACCTAGAAAAATAGGCATTCTGATAGCTAATAGTCACTTTTTGAGATTTTATTGGTTCGATCCATGCCGGTACTATATCATTCTGCTGTTGTGTCCTTTGGCAAGACATTTTGTTAACTTTTTCTATTTAAAGTGTATGTGTTCATGTGTCAGTGGTGGTTAGAAAAGCAGTAGTTGTAGAGTAGCATGATTATAGAGTGTTGATGAGTGAGTATTGTTACATAAAAAAGTCCTAAAAAAGGTCCTATGTTCCACAAAACTGACTCTTGTGAGCTTTAAAGGGATATGCCACCCCCAGGTCAAATTTGGGCATCTCCCCACAGTCCAGAGACTAAAATAAGTGGTGGAAAGCGTTTTCCTGCTCACCCAGCCATTGTCCGAGTCTGTCGCCACTGACCGCCGCGGTATCTGCAGCTCCTCCGCCTTAGACTGGAGTCTAACGTCGCCAGAGAAAGATTTCGGCCAAAAGGAATTAATTTGCTCGATGCGTTTCCCAATTACTTTGTGTGTAGTGCGCATTCATATCGAGTGCAAATAAATGTGCAAATCAACACGGAGAGCTTGCCTTGGTCATTTTGGGTGGGAACTATTTTCCAGTGCGGAAGAATACAGCCGTATCACGCAGCACGCTGCCAGGGGAATCCCAGTTACACACCGGGAAGGGAGTTCCCCTGTTGCACAACGTGGTGCGTGATTCGGCTGTATTCTTCCGCACTGGAAAATAGTTCCCACCCAAAATGACCAAGGCAAGCTCTCCGTGTTGATTTGCACATTTATTTGCACTCGATATGAATGCGCACTACACACAAAGTAATTGGGAAACGCATCGAGCAAATTAATTCCTTTTGGCCGAAATCTTTCTCTGGCGACGTTAGACTCCAGTCTAAGGCGGAGGAGCTGCAGATACCGCGGCGGTCAGTGGCGACAGACTCGGACAATGGCTGGGTGAGCAGGAAAACACTTTCCACCACTTATTTTAGTCTCTGGACTGTGGGGAGATGCCCAAATTTGACCTGGGGGTGGCATATCCCTTTAAGCCATGTTATAATGCTGTTACTTCCTCAAAAATATACCTGGAGTTGTGTTTTGTTTAATTCACACATGTTTGAGTAACACTTTATTACATCTCCAGGACTGAAAGAAAAATATAAACACCCATGATTATTTTAGATACATTTAAAATACAAATAAAAAAGAAATATGTAAGAAGATTTGATTAGTAGTAATAAGAAACAATTCATTTCGCTGTCATTCTCAAATCTCCCTTGTAATTAATAGCCCGCTGTGAATAATGATTAAAAACTGCATTCATTTGATGGAGAGCCTCATTACGGTTTATTGTCTAGATTTCTTCCATAGTTGTTTTTATACCCAACAACCTTCCCTCATTACCCCATAGACGGAACCATCAAACTGAATGCATACTTCTGAGTACGTGGGTGTGAATTTCCTATCATGCACCACTGCCAATGATCATAAAGGGACTTAAATGGGAGGGAATTAGCAGCTTAAGCTATGGGACTTCACCACAGCGATCTCTATGTAGCGCTTGCGTGAGCCATCAGCGCGCTGGAGAGGGACACAGTGATGGGAAAAATACTTTGAAAATCTACTTTATTTTGTTACACAATACTGAAGACCTGCTTTAAAATGTATTTCGTAACGTTTTCTGTAAGAAGCAGTACTTAAAGGTGCATTATGCACCTCAAGTACATGTTAAAGGAAAAGTAACGTTTTTTTTTTTACAATCTGAGCCTTCTTTCAGCAATAAAACAAGTAGTTTTACTCACCCATAGCAGTTTGGTGTCAATTGGAGTGGTATCGCAGAACTTATGTTGGAGCCGTTCTGTTCTACTAATTATCCTGTATCCGTTAACATGGTGCTCGTATCATATGCTCGGGGCATTACTTTGCGCTCTCCAAATAACACAAACTTTAGCACTTTTCAAATCACAGAAGATCGCTGTGTCAGCGTAGACTTTTAGTGGATTCTAAAACGGCCTGAAACCCGATATCCAGCTATAGTTTCATTAGATGACGTCATCAGAGAGGACAGTGCGCATGCGTGAACTCAGCTGTTTTGTAAACACCGCTAGTCCGAAAGAAGCTAACACCGCTCTGAACTTTACTTTTCTGTTGCGATATCGGGTTTCAGGCCGTTTTGGAATCTACTAAAAGTCTACCCTGACACAGCGATTTTCTGTGATTTGAAAAGTGCTAAAGTTTGTGTTATTTGGACACCGCAAATCAGTGCCCCGAGCACTCACGCTAACGGATACGAGATCATTAGTAGAACAGAACGACTCAACATAAGTTCTGCGATACTGCTCCAATTGACACCAAACTGCTATGGGTGAGTAAAACTACTTGTTTTATTGCCGAAAGAAGGCTCAGATTGTAAAAAAAAACGTTAATTTTCCTTTAAGTACATGACTGAAGAAAATTAACTACTATTATTAGCTTTTCTTGTGCTTGTCTCCATGGAGAAGATATTGGTTTGCTTGGAATGTTGCAGTATGGCATTAAGCATATCTAGCTTGTAGTTCTTTTTTTCTGTTCCCTAAAATATATTTGAAAAACACATAATACTCAGAGCGGGGCCACCTCTTCACAGATCTGACTTGTAACTTGGCCTGGTCTCTTCAACCTTTGTCTCTATTTTTTTTCCAATACATGATCGAATCAACGTATTTATTTTCGGAATACTTAGAATACTTTTACACTCAGTTGGATTTACATTATAGTGTAAAAACGTACCATAGTATTAAAAACACATTTGTATTCGTTTCACTGTTTTTAATTTCTATCACTGTCACTAAGAGATAATACTCCCTACAACTGTACAACAACTCAACTGTACAGACCACCCCTTATGTGAATACAGTTACTCCGGATTAGTATTCTCCGTACATGTATTCAGTTAGTTCCCACTGCTCCGGAGAATATAGTTCCTAATGGGATGAGGATGTAGGAACTGCGCTGGGGCCCCTGGTGGTTTGGGAATGACAGAATGCAGCGGTGATGGGAGCAGAGAGAGAGAAGCTTGGGGGGGCTTCCTACTATTTTGTCAGCAATTATTGTGAGTGAGGAGCAGGGGGTAGAGAAGCTGTGCGGTGACAAATGTGTGGTGCTCAGGAAGTTTAGTGTGGCTCTTGTGTTCCTCCAGGGCCCTGATGTAAATGATGGATAGTGAAAGTAATAAAAACTGAATGAAGGAGGAGTGTTTTTGGGGTTTTGTGCAATTGTTGATGCTAAGAGGACTGCGACAGATAAAGGGGGGTAGAGTAACTAAAAAAAAATATAACTAAGAGTACTGGTAGTCCAATGAGGTTAATTTGGTCTTCTGATAATTTGTTATTAGGTTATTTTTTCAGACCAAGTGTTTGAATGCAAGCGAGGGCGCTCTATTATTTGTATATTTGTGTGTTGTTTTCATGCCTGACAGTTTCGACTGCTTAGTAAAGGTCTTCCTCAGATGAAGCTGTTGTCCTGCCTTCACCGGTAGGAAGACAGTGCCAAAACCTGCATAAATCAGCTGACCAGACAGATCACAGCAACATCACGTGACCACTCTGAGGAAGACCGCAGGGAGCAGTCGAAACTGTCAGGTATGAAAACAAACCCTTGGTCTGAAAAAATAACCTATGCAAATTCAAAATAATGTTACTCTAAAAGAAGTATAATGTTAAGATGCAAGATGGATCCTCGTATTTGTGAGTTCAAAAAGTCCGTCCTGGGGAGCGCTCGCTGTGCGGTTCACCGAGCAGCTCTGAGGTTTGATGCTAAAGGTGACGCTTCGAAATGAATCAAAACAAAGATGACGAAGCAAAGAAAAGTACTGCAGACTATTTTAGCATCAATACGGATTATTTTGTTTGTGAAAAAAGGTGCTGAAGGTTGGCAGTGCGATTTCAGCTCCCACAGATGAATTCTGTTGTTGTGTCCTTAGGCAAGACACTTAACCCACCTTGTCCCTGTGTTTGTGTGCATGTGTGTGTGTGCGTGAGTGTGTATGTGCATGCGTGAATTGGTGAGTGGATCCTAGATGTAAAGCACTTGGAGTAACCTGGCACACAGCAGACTGATCTGTGTATCGCTCAGTTGAGTTCGACACATTTACCAGTCTGGGACGGCTCTCGTCGAAAGCGATCGGAAAACATTTTGTGTCATGACGAAATTGGTGATCTGATTGGTCAGATCACCAACAGTGGAACGAGCCGAAAAATCAAACTTCTGTTACATCCAGAGAGAAAAGCATCTTCCCAGTCCACAAATGCACAAAGCCCTTACCTTCTGCACCATTTTCACAAACAAAATAGATAACAGAAAGGTTACACTTTGAGTGCCTTGAAAGTGGAAAAGTGCTATATACAAAATATGGTCATTTTAAAAACTTGTAGGTGTATGAAACAATCGTCCAGCTAGGTACTCCTGAGTCTGACCCACCCAAACAAGAGGAGACTATGTAAACTCAGAACAGAAATACACCACTACTCTGCGAATCAATCCGGTGACCTTCTTGTTGTGAGTGCTAACTTCGTTGATGCAGTATTAAAATATTTTATTGATGATGATATTTTTTTTATGATGTTCCATGATAAAGTAATATTATGTGCAATCTTGGCCGTTACCCGTTCCACATACAATCCCTGATTTTAGTTTAGCTCTAACTATAATTAGACAAACACTATCAGCAAATCAGCAAAACAAATCAGTAGTGCAGGAATGATTTGAAACACTTCTTGTGACTTACATTGCATTATAGAAGAAGAAGTGACTAATCAGATTCTAATCTGCATTTGACCCATCCTGTTATTAGGAGCAGTGGGCAGCACATTACTGCGCCCGGGGACCATCTCCATGATCTTCTTGCTTCGGTTTGGTCAGGACCTAAGATGGAGGATTTTACACTATGGAGCATGTTTTGGGTTGGTGGGGGAAACCGGAGTGCCCAGAGGAAACCCACCCAGACACGGGAAGAACATGCAAACTCCACACAGAACCGGGGATCGAACCCAGACCATGCATGCAAACTCCACACACAGAAAGGCCTGGGCATCCCGGAGATCGAACCCGGAACCTTCTTGCTGTGAAGCATGAGCGCTAACCACTCAGCCACCGTGCCAACAATATATATATAAAATATAAATCCCACATCACTATACATCAAGTTTAATTCAGTTCTTTATTTCACTTCATGTAAACATGCCCACTCTTACAAATGTCCAGATGTGAAATAAAAACATTTAGAAACTGCTTCCATAGCCTTTGTATATTATGTTAATTACCGCAGAGCTAATTAAACATCACAAGCCTAACCTGTATTTAGTCTGTATTTTGTAAAGGAGTCATACCATAGAATCTGTAAGGAGTAGTGCTTAAAGATGCACTGTGAAACTTTTGTGGAGGGATCAGCTATCTGCTTGTCTCCATAGAGATGTTATAGGAATGTTACAGTATGGCATTATTATTTATTGTCATATGGCTCTGGGAAAAAATAAGAGACCACTGCAAAATTATCAGTTTTTCTGATTTTACTACTTATAGGTATGTGTTTGGGCAAAGAGAACATTTTTGTTTGAGTCTATAAACTACTGACAACATTTCCCCCAAATTCCAAATAAAATATTAACGTTTAGAGCATTTATTTGCAGAAAATGACAAATGGTCAAAATAACAAAAAAGATACATGTTTTCAGAGCTCAAACAATGCAAAGAAACAAGATCAAATTCATTTTAAAACAACATAATACTAATGTTTACACTTAAGAAGAGTTCAGAAATGAATATTTGGTGCAATAACCCTTAAGTCCACAAGTCTTTCACATTGTTCTTGGGTGACTTTATTCCAACTGCAAGAACTGAAGTAGCTCAGCTTTGTGTTTGTGTTGGAATTCAACAGATGCTGACGCAGAATGGCTGTAATACATGTAGAGATGCTAATTTCAGATGCAGTGGTCTCTTATTTTTTTCCCAGAGTTGTTTCTATCACTCACTCACTCAGAGCAGGGTCACCTCTTCACAGATCTGACCTTTAGCTTGGCCGGGTCTCTTCAACTTTTGTCTCTATAGGGCTAATTAAGTTTAATGCCATACTATGGAATATTAATGGCAAAGCAGATGGTGGGACCTCCTCCAGAAAGGTCCCATAGTGTACCTTTAAAGGAGCTATGAAGAATATTTTTAATGCCATACCCCATTTCTTGAGCTCATCTTGTAATTTGTATTTTCTGATCGATGTTATAATACTGTTTCCTCCTCAAACACATACCCGTTATGTTGAGTTACGTTTTGTTTCATTCACATGTTTGAGTAATCCTTTATTATTAGTCTGTCTACATCTCCAATGCCAAAGTTTAGACACGCAATTTACTTACTTTTTACATACTTTATTAATCCACAAGGGAAATTATTTGAACACAGTAGCTCACGCCTCATAATATAGTAAATACAATATAAAACAACATATTTAAAGGTCCTATAATATGCAAAATTTAGTTTAGACATGTTTTAATGTTCTTACCTCCTCAAAAACATACCCAGAGTTATGTGTAATTTCATTCACACATGTTTGAGTAATCTTTTATTATTTGTCTGTCTACATCTCCAAAGCCTATAATGCTCTGTTCCACCTTGTGATGTCATGAAGTGGTGGTTTTCAAGTTAACAGCTCCTTTCACGTTGAGGAGAGCTTTGCAATTCCAGAGCTCAAATCATCCAAATGATTTTGGTGAAGATCTATGAGAGAAGATGGATGGAGGATTTGTGTGTTAAACATGTGAATGAACCAAAACACATCTCCAAGTTTGTTTGTGATGAGGAAACAACATTATAACTTAGGCTACGTTCAGACTGCAGCCTGAAGTGACCCAAATCCGATTTTTTTTGCCCCTATGCGACCTGTATCTGATCTCTTAATGACAATCTGAACGACATAGATCTGATTTTTTCAAATGCGACCCAGACCACTTGGATATGTGGTCCTAAAACCAATACATATCCGATCTTCTGACATGCAACTTCAGTCTGAACGACCAGGTCACATTCATCCGACCTACACGTCATCAACAAGCGACAAACGTCACTATTCTGTGCTGAAGTAGGCAGAAACTGAACAGAACTGGACCGTATTTTAGGAGACAAGGCCAACGTTGAGCTGAGAATTGCTGGATAGCTGCGTTACTGAAGAGAAACCCACAAAATACCATGGCCAAAAACCTTCACCTTCTCAATCTCCTCCCTGAAACAAATAAGCTATACAGCTATACAGCTATAAGCACTACATTCCTTTGCCTTCTGAAATGTGGCTCTTCTGTGGCATGTGTGGAGCTCACTGTCCACTCTCCATCTTTAGGACGATGTGCTAATTTTAGCTCAGTGCAACTCTAGATGATAAGTTTATTTTAGGAGCAGGTATACGGCTGTGTCCAGTTACTACGTTCCACTGCAGAGGCATCACTCGCATACCTTCAAAGGCCACTTTATTAGGCACACCTTTGCTAAAGTTTGTCATAAAGTTTGTCTAATGCATCTAAGCTTTTTTACTTATTATTTCACTTTATCCATGGCATATTAAAGGTGCATTGTGTAACTTTTCTGGTAGAGAGCCTGTCAAGTGCTTTTCTCTGTGGAGATATTATTGCTTTGTCTGGAATGTTTCACAGTATGGTTTTAAACCTTTCTATTTTCATGGAGACCAAACCAGATCAAGTTACAGGTCAGATCTGTGAAGAGGCAACCCCGCTCACAGTCAGAATGCCTGTTTTTCTAGGAATTTTTGAGCTGTAAATCCACCTGTAATTGAATAAATGTAAGGTAGAGCTGTTTAATGTCATACTATGGAATATTCCAGGCAGAGCAGTGACATTTCCATAGAAACAAGCAGCTGACGGATCCCCAGACGAAAAGTTACACAGTGCATCTTTAACCTTTGTAAAAATAAATAAATAAATAAATAAATAAATAAATAAATAAATAAATAAATAAATAAATAAATAAATACATACTTAAAGGTACTTGAAGTATTGTAAGTTACTTTTCTGTTGTATGGCACGTGCTTATTTTTATGGACATGTTTTTGTTTTGTCTAGAACAGAGGTCTTCAAGAGGGGGGTCACGACCCCTAGGGGGGTCGCAGAGGTATTGCAGGGGGGTCGCGAAATCTTTTGATTTCACTTTAAAATATAAAACTATCTTATTTATAGTGTAAAATACAGTATTAACCTGTGTATTATTTTGTATATTATTATTGTATTGGATGTACCATAACAGAGTAGCAATGTTTATACATGACACTAAGCTCAATTTAATATAAAATACAATTCTATGCCGTATATATAGTAGGGGGTCCCTGGCCCAGTTCTCCATCTGTTTGGGGGTCCCTGGCCTGAAAAACGTTGAAAACCCCTGGTCTAGAAGGTTCCACAGTATGACATTAAACCTATCTACTTTGCATGCGTTCACTTGCATGTGTTTATATTGTAAAAAAAAAAAAGTCTTTAAGTTGAAAAACTATCACTCCATGACATCATAAGGTGTAACCAAACATTTTGAGACTACAGACTACAAATGCAAACTATACAGCTGTACAACAGGTGAGTAATATCCATCCATCCATTTTCTTCCACTTTTCCGGGTTCGGGTCATGGAGGCAACAGCCTAAACAGATCTGCCGCCCAGATCTCACTGCACCTATGGATCCTCCTGTGGGTGGTGGGTCCACGGGAGGATGGCCCCACTCTCTGTCAAGCACCCACGCCAGGCCTGGCTCCAGGGTGGAGCCCCAGTGACGCCAATCGGGCAACGTAACTGGCCTTGCTGTGTTTCTCGTCATTGGGTCTTCTGAACCGCTCTTAGTCTGACCCGTCCCCCAGGACCTGTTTGCCTTGCACGACCCTACCAGGGGCATGAAGCCGCCAACAACATAGCTCCCATTCGGGCACTCAGACCTCTCCCCCACGTTAAGGTGGTGGTTCAAGGAGGGGCATTCGGCCACTCAAACCCCTGTAATAAAATCGCCTTTCTTTTCGCTATTTCCTCAGTTTGTATCTTGTAGCTCTGTGTGCATCACTCCATCTGCCCCTGATGCTCTGTTTTATTGGCTGTTGCTGTGGTGATGTTTTGTGATTATATAATGACACTAACACCACATACACAAGGAGCACAGAAGATTAAAAATACGTGTAAACAAGGATCCCGTCAGGTGAAGACTGAAGTCGTGGAGACGGCTTTACACAGGATATTTGTTTATGGAGGAAATTAGAGTACAAAAACTGCATCCTTTGCGATTTGCTAATTGTGTCCATTCAAATTCTTCTTTTCAGCTTAACTTAAAAATTATTTGTGAAGTGTGAAATATTTTTAATGCACAGAAGACTGGCTTTAAACTGCAACGTCCCTGGTTCTCACTTTGTGGATTTATTGTGGGCTGGCTGTCATTATGGAGGAAATTATGGTACAAAAATTGCATTCTTTGCGATTTGCTAATTGTCCAGTTTTGGTTTGATTGCGATGAAACTCATGGTCTTAAAACTAAGATAAGATAAGATAAGATATGCCTTTATTAGTCCCACAGTGGGGAAATTCCAGTGTTGCAACGCACAGATCAAGAACAGCACGAAAAAGTAACATGCAACAGAACAATATAATAAATAAATAAATAATGGCCTAGGATAATTTAAAACTAGACCTAAAAATAGACTCTGGATTGTTGAATGACATGTTAACAGTGTTCGTTGTACAGTCTGACAGCAGCAGGAAGGAAAGACCTGCGAAACCTCTCCTTCACACAGCGAGGGTGAATCAGTCTGTCACTGAAGCTGCTCTCCAGAGCAGACAGAGCGTCCTGCAGGGGGTGAGACTCATGGTCCAGCATAGAGGTGACCTTAGCCAGGACCCTCTTGTCCCCCACCTTCTGCACTGAGTCCAGAGGACAGCCCAGGACAGAGCTGGACTTCTTGATGACCTTGTCCAGCCTCTTCTTCTCCCTCTCTGTGATGCTGCTGCTCCAGCAGACCACACCGTACAGGATGGCTGATGCCACCACAGAGTCATAGAAGGTCTTCAGGAGTGGCCCTCTCACTCCAAAGGACCGTAGTCTCCTCAGGAGATAGAGCCGACTCTGGCCCTTCCTGTACAGTGCGTCTGTGTTATGAGTCCAGTCCAGCTTATTGTTCAGATGAACACCCAGGTACTTGTAAGAGTCCACTCTCTCAATGTCCCTTCCCTGGATGTTCACTGAGGGGGCAGTAGAGTGGCGTCTGCGGAAGTCCACCACCATCTCCTTGGTCTTCCCTGCATTGAGGATGAGGTGGTTCCGCTGACTCCAGTCCACAAAGTCCTGTATTAGTCCTCTGTACTCCCCATCATCGTCATCCTTGATGAGACCAATGATGGCAGAGTCATCAGAGAACTTCTGCAGGACACAGCTGTCCGTGTTGTGTCTGAAGTCTGCAGTGTAGAGGGTGAAAAGAAAGGGCGCGAGGACAGTGCCCTGGGGCGCCCCCACACTGCAGGTCAGGAGGTCAGACACACAGTTCTTGGCTCTCACAAACTGGGGCCGGTTTGTGAGGTAGTCCAGGATCCAGTCTGCCAGGTCACAGTCCACACCGGCGGTCTCCAGTTTGTCCCTGAGGAGCAGTGGCTGGATGGTGTTGAAAGCACTGGAGAAGTCAAAGAAGAGAATCCTCACAGTGCTGCCGGGGTTCTCCAGGTGAGACAGTGAGCGATGCAGCAGGTAGATAGATTAAAGGTGCATTGTGTAACTTTTCTGGTGGAGGGTCCGACAAATGCTTTTTGCCATGAATATTGCTTTGTCTGGAATGTTTCACAGAATGGCATTAATCCTTTCTATCTTCATGGAGACCAAACCAGGGCAAGTTACAGGTCAGATCTGTGCAGAGGCGACCCCGCTCACAGTCAGAAGTCAGAGTTTTTCTGGGTATTTTTGAGCTATAAATCCACCTGTAACTGAGTAAATTTAAGGTAGAGCTGTTTAATGTCATACTGTGGAACATTCCAGACGAACCAATAACATCTCCATGAAGAAAAACATTTGACAGACTCTCCCAGAAAAGTTACACAATGGCTTTTTAAAAAAAAATATAAACCATTACTAATGGTTTCTCCCATGGGATTTTGTATATGTTACATTTACTATATGCAATAAAGTGGCCACTATTAGATTTCTTGGTGGTGCGTTCAGGAGCTGCTGAGTGCTGTGGGATTATGGATCGCTGGGCCTGTAAATCCGCAGTGTGTTTGCAGTAAATAGTTTTGGAATAGAAGGTAGAGCTGAGTGGGATTTCAAAGTGATTTTTGTATAGCTAAAAATTAAATCGCTAACAAAATCCACTGTGTTTTTAAACTCCATACACTTTCACTAGAATCATTTGGATCATTTCATCCTCGGAATTGACAATCTCTACTCACGGTGAAAGGAGCTGTTAACTTGAAAAACTATCACTTCATGACATCACAAGGCGGAACATTTTGAGTTTTGGAGATGTAGACAGACTAATAATAAAAGATTACTCAAACTTATAAGAACATTATAACATGTGTAAACGCTCACAAGAGTCAATTTTGCGTAATATAGGACCATTAAATATGCTGTTGTGTATTGTATTTACTATATTATGAGGCGTGAGCTACTGTGACCAAATAATTTCCCTTGTGGAACAATAAAGTATGTAAAAAATAAGTAAATTGCGTTTCTGAACTTGGACTGCTCATCGCCTGTGAGACTTTGTGGTGTATGCGGTTGCCATGGCCACAGCCTCTCAGCTTGACGTCACTGTATCATATTTACAGCGGCCATAAATACGCCGAGTTCACATGACATCACAACATTCTGAGACTCTGAGGTGGACGTATCGAGTTTGCCATTTAAAGGGACAGAATCTGCTTGAAGGTGCACTTGCGGGACTTTTCTGGTTGAGGTTACACACTACTGTATGTATGTTATTACTTAAAGTTGCCAGGAATGTTCCACACTATGACATTAAACTTTCTATAAAATACAGCAAAAAAAAAAATAAAATAAGACCACTGCATTTTTTTTCTGAAATCAGCATCTCTACATGTATTACAGCCATTCCATTCCAGCGTCTGTTGAATTCCAACACAAACACAAAGCTGAGCTACTTCAGTTCTTGCACCAGGAGTGGAATAAAGTCACCCAAGAACAATGTGAAAGACTTGTGGAGAGCATGCCAAGACGCATGAAAGCTGTGATTAAAAATAAGGCTTATTGCACCAAATATTGATTTCTGAACTCTTCTTAAGCATAAACATTAGTATTATGTTGTTTTAAAATGAATTTGATCTTGTTTCTTTGCATTGTTTGAGGTCTGAAAACATGTATCTTTTTGTTATTTTGACCATTTGTCATTTTCTGCAAATAAATGCTCTAAACGATAATATTTTTATTTGGAATTTGGGGGAAATGTTGTCAGTAGTTTATAGACTCAAACAAAAATGTTCCTTTTGGCCAAACACATACCTATAAGTAATATCAGGAAAAAATGATAATTTTGTAGTAGCCTCTTTTTTCCAGAGCTGTATTTATTCAATTACATGTGTTTTTATAGCTCAAAAAGAAAAAGGGTGGGCTTGCCTCTTCACAGATCTGTCCCATAACTTGGCCTGGTGGCATTCTTGTTTCCATGGAAATAGAAACATTGAATGCCATGGAACATTCTGGCAAAGCAGTACAATACTTAAATACGTTGAAGAAAAGCAGGTAACGGACCCTCCACCAGAAAGTTTCACAATGTACTTTTAAAAACTTCCTTTTTTTCTTTTTTTTTTTCAATTTTAAAATCATAGGTAATGAAAACAAAAAAATGACAAAACAAACGAAAAACTCAAAATGACACAACAAACCTACAGTATACAAACATTATCCATCAGTAAAGTCCAGTCCTGTTAAGAAGTCTGGAAAAAGTGTCCAAGTCCATTTGATGTCCGCACCTAACTTTATTACTCACCAAATTTGTAAAGTCGCTTAATTCTTTTCCCTATTTCCTGAGTTTGTGTCCGTCACTCTTTGGTCTGTTTTTTTGATTGTTGCCATGGTGTTTTTTTGTGGTTATGAGATTACAGCAGCTCAGAATCGCACTGACACCACACACGATGAGCGCAGAGGATTAAAAATACGAGTAAATGAGGATCCAACTTCAGGTCGAGCCTTCCTGAAGTTGAGGCGATATCAAGAGTAAAATTCACTATTTAAACTTTTTGACTGAGGGTCCTTCACCTGCTTGTTTTTATGTATATGTCATTGCTCTGCCTGGAATGTTCCACAGTATGACATTAAAGTTTATTCAGTTTACAGATGATTTTATAGCTCAAAAATAGCAAGAAAAACAGGCATTTTCACTGTGAGCAGGGTCGCCTCTCCACAGATCTGACCTGTAACTTGGTCTGGTTTAATGGTTTAATGCCATACTGTGAAACATTCCAGACAAAGCAATAACATCTCCATGGAGAAAAGCATTTGATGGACCCTCCAACAGAAAAGTTACACAATGCACCTTTTAAAGGGGACATGTTATGGTAGAATCAGCTTTAAAAGAAAAAATATATGGACACCGTTTTTGAGTATTTTGGCAGGTGAGAGGGGTGGGAAATGGGATTATTATTTCATTTAATGTTAAAATCAATTTAAAAAAAAGATATCTTTTAAGGTGGACAGTGTACCATTTCTGTAGTGGGTCTGTCACCATTGCTCTGCTTCGAATGTACCACAGTATGACATTAAAGGTCCCATGGCATGAAATTTTCACTTTCTGAGATTTTTGAACGTTAATGTGAGCTCCCCTACCCTGTTTAGCCCCCCCCCCCCCCCATGGTTAAAAGTTGCGAAATGTCTAAACTGAGCATTTGCGGTCCTTTTCTTTTCTTTTCTTTTTTGCGTTACAAAAAATCGGAGCTCAAACGGGCGATTTTGAACAAGGCACCTTATTGACGTCAGATCGAAAAAAGAAATGCAAATGCAGTTCCACCCCCGTCTGTCTGTACTCAGTGTCTCTGTAAATCACGCCCAGAGAGTTTGGACTGCGAATGCGCTAGGCAATGCGAAATGCGTTTTTTATTTGCCTGGGGCACGTCCGAGTGTTTCTAGGCTCGGAAGTCCTTTATCTGAGCCTCTGGACCTTTGAACAGCAGTGGTTTAATTTTATTTTCTGTGGAAATGTGTTTATTTTTCAGTGGAACGCTTCAAATCTCTCCCCCCTTGCAAAAACAAGGAAATGGATCAGCTGAGGGCTCAGAGCCGAGAGCGGAGAGTTTGGCCACGCCCCCACCCTCTACTATAGGCCAGCTCTTTTCTCCTCATTTGCATTCAAGCAACAACGCCCATTATAGAGTGTTCAGAGAGAGAAAAAATACTCTTTCTCAACTTATCTCTGTTTCTCATGCACTGAGTGTTGATTTTGAAGAAGGATTCATTTACAGTATTAGGGAACCATTAAGGAGCCATATAAAAGCATCAAGAAGTACCATGTCATGGGATCTTTAAACTTTTTACTTTTACATGTACATTTACATTTATACAATTATGCCTACATTTATATATTATTGCTACTTATTTAGAATGTATTATTACCATTCAAATTATTGCTCTTTGTTATTATAATATTATGATGAGCTTCTGTGTTTACATAATTTCCCTTGTGGATCAATAAGGTTTGTCTAAATCTAAGAAAAAAGGTCTGCTTGTCTCCATGGAAATATTATTGCTTTGTCTAGAATGTTCCACAGTACAGATTAAACCTTTCTGTCACGAGGGAGACAAGCAGGTTACAGCACTACACTACATTACTATTCAGATCTGTGGAGAGTCGTCCCTATTCACAGAAGGAATTATGCTATTTTTGAGCAACAGAAACACCCATAATGAATACATTCTAAATGGATATGTTTATTGTCATACCATGGAACATTCCAGGCAAAGCAATAACATCTCCACGGCAACAAGTAAGCAGAAAAAGACTTTTTAGGTACTCAAACTGCTTTCTTATTTCACATTAGCCTCACAGCTGTTGAGAAATGCCATTAACTGTCGGTGATGAGCTCAGATAAGCGCAGAGCCCGAACCAATAACGTTTATCTGACTCTGTATCGATGGGATCTCCGTGAACACTGCCACTGCCCTCATTTTCACCGAGGTCGTCACAAAAGTCAATAGGAGATATCTTCAGAGGGTTTGGGTTTGGTGCAGTGTTTGTGAAGGAGTGGCTTGTCTTCATTTGGCTGGAGATGGTGAGTTGGGGCAGCTGCTACAGAGCAGAGCCAGGAGTCAGTTGTAAACATGCATTTGTCTTGTAGCCACGTTGAGTTTCAGATAAATAATTAGCATTTGGATAAACTATAATTTGGTTTCAGCTTTATTTAAATTGAAAACTTGTTAATGTATTAAAGGGTCTATATGAAGCTATTTTCTAATCTGTGTTTCAATGTTGTGTCCTTGGATTTTTTGTTTTTGTTTCATTCACACATTTTTAACACAGAAATCTTGCATATTTAGGCTTGTTAGTTCTCTCAGACAGAAAACACACTGTTCCACCTTGTGATGTCATGTGGTAATACAGTAAGTGATCCACTGTGTTTTTAAACTCGATACACTTTCACTAGAATCATTTGGATCATTTCATCCCTGGAATTGACAGTCTCTACTCAACTAAAGGTAAAAGTAGCTATGTTAACTTGAAAACTACCGCTTCATGACATCACAAGTGGAACGGAGCATTTTGAGCTTTGGAAATATAGACAGACGAATAATAAAGGATAATAAAACCTGTGAATGAAACTAAACCCAACTTCAGGTTTGTTTTTAATGAGTTAACAGCATTCTAACATGGCTTAAAGCTCACAAGAGTACATTTTGCACAATATAGAACCTTTAAAATATTTCTTTGTTCCTATCCATCCATCCATCTTCTTCCGCTTTCTCCATATTTCGGGTCGCGGGGCCAACGGTCCAGACAGATCCGCTGCCCAGATCACAGCGCACCGGCCTTTGTTCCTAGTGAATTGCAATTCATAGCAATAAAAAAGCTAATACTTACTAGGACCAACTAACCTTCCTGATACAAAAATTGAACTTAAGTTGTTTTGGTAGGTGGACGTTCATGGCATTTCCAACATTCTCCAGCCAGTTTCACTACTAACAATCCTTTTCTGTCCCCATGGCCGAAACATGGTCCAAGTTTTAATGGGCATGAGTAACCGTCCAGTCAGTATTGTCCCTCTATCAGAGCGCAGTCTGTCTGAGCAGCTGGTGCATGCTGGGTAACTCGGGGGAGAGGTAAAGGGGGGGCTGGGGGTGAGGGGGGGTCTTATATATGCAGCGGGGGCATTGGCACAGACAGGAGTGGACAGGAGCCATAACAAACTGACTGAAAGCTCCAGAGACCAGGGAGAGGGCAGCGGTGATAGTGAGTGTGACATATGACCGGGACTGGAAAAAGGCTGCTGTCCAGATGAACTGAGGGCAGAGCTGAGTAATTCACTGTAATATTGGGCTACTCTGACGAAATTATATGATCGCAATACATTTTTTACTCATTAAAGGTGCATTTTTCTGGTGGAGGGTCGGTCACCTGCTTCTCTCCATGGACATGTTGCCGGGAATGACATTCCACAGTATGACATTACACTTATTTATCTCTATGGAGACAGCAGGTGACGCATATATGATTTTTTAGGTCAATAACAACATGTTACTGAGTATTATGCAAGTTGGATACGTTTAATTCCAAACAAAGTAATATAATTTCCATGGAGACACGCAGTTGGATGATCCTCCACCAGAAAAGTGTGTGGAATGTTTCACAGTATGGCATTAAACCTTTCTATCTTCATGGAGACCAAACCAGACCAAGTTACAGGTCAGATCTGCAGAGAGGCAACCCCGCTCACAGTCAGAATGCCTGTTTTTCTAGGTATTTTTTGAGCTATAAAACCACCTGTGATTTATTAAATGTAAGGTAGAGCTGTTTAATGTCATACTGTGGAACATTCCAGGTAGAGCAATGACATATCCATCGAAACAAGGAGGTGACCGACCCCCAACCAAAAAGTTGCTGGTGCTATGGCAACCAAAATAATTGAAAAAGCTAAAAGAATCCTGTGTGTTGCTTCTCTACTGGGCTGTGGTTCGAGCTGAGCCAGTGTTGTGAATCAGATTGGCTTGTTGCCTTTTGTGTTACTTTGGGGTCGATGTTTAGAGGGCTTCATTTAACTCCTATTGAACCAACGTCGCCCTTAAATGGACTTCCTGACCTTCAGACGCGTGAGGATGTCTATGTTTGGTCCTTAGGAAGTGTTAAATGTGTTGTAGTAGCCATTGACTCTTTATCAGCGCACTGCAGCAGATGTGTTATCAATAGAACAGGGCGCGGATCTACACAGTACTACACCAAGATACGCACAGGGTTATGATGGTGAGATAAACCAAATTATGGCACTAGCCTTTTCCTTTTTTTAATCACTATTAAAGGATGAATATTATACTGTTCACTGATGTATGTTATAATGTTGTTTCCTCATCACAAACAGACTTGGAGTTGTGTTTTTTGTTTCATTCACACATGTTTAACACACAAACCTGGTATATTTAGACTGAGTTCTTCTCTCAAAATAGTCTGGTCCACCTTGTGATGTCATGTGGTAATACAAGAAGTGCTCCACTGTCTTATATTATACAAAATGGATCACAAGGTGGAACTGAGCATTTTCAGTTTGAGAGAAAAACTCAGCCTAAATATGCAGTTTTTGTGTGTTAAAGATTCCATGACATGGTACTTCTTGATGCTTTTATATGGCTCCTTAATGGTTCCCTAATACTGTAAATGAATCCTTCTTCAAAATCAACACTCAGTGCATGAGAAAGACCCCTGTACACAGACATGGTCAAAAAATCTCTCTCTGAACACCTCATTCTGGGCGTTTTTGCTTGAATGCAAATGAGAAGGACAGAGATAGGTCAGAGCAGCAGGTGGGGGGCGCCAAATGCGCCGCTGGTTCCTTGTTTTAGCGGTGCGCTGTGTGCTGGCCCCACTTCCGTGTTTTAAGAGCGGAGGAAGAAAGGAGAGCCGTTTCAATGAAAAAAACACATTTACACAGAAAATAAAATTAAACCACTGCTGTTTCAGATGTCCAGAGGCTCAGATAAAGGACTTCCGAGCCTGGAAACACTCACATGTGCCTCCAGGCAAATAAAAAAACGCATTTCGCATTGCGTAGCTTATTCGCGGTCCAAACTCTCTGGGCGTGATTTACAGAGACGGTGTGTAGACATCCAGACGGGGGGTGGAGCTGCATTTTCCGTGTGACGTCAGAAAGTTTCCTTGTTCAGAATCGCCCGTTTGAGCTGTGTTCTTTTCAAACGCAGAAAAGGACCGCAAATGCTCAGTTTAGACATTTCGCAACTTTTAGCCATGGGGGGGGCTAAACGGGGTAGGGGAGCTCACATTAACGTTCAAAAACCTCAGAAAGTGAAAATATCATGCTATGGGACCTTTAAACATGTGTGAATGAAACAAAACACAACTCCAGGCCTGTTTGTGATGAGGAAACAACATTATAACATACAGTACATGAGAAAATAGTGTAATCTTAGCCCTTTAAAGACGCAGTGCCAGGTCGATACTATTCAATCTGAACCAACATTTTCAGTTTGAGTCACATTTAATGGTTGAATGCAAAAATTCCTCAGTGAAGGATTATGTCCACTAATATGGCCATACGATAGTTGGCCGTATTATGTTCAGCTAAAGTACCCTTTTCTTTTTCTGTACTGTCTACGGAAGCCCTACAGGGGCACGCTCTGGTGGCATAATTAAGCTATTTTACAAACAGCAGTCCCTGTAGACTATATAGTAAAAAGAACCCATTAAAAGTGGTGCCAAAGCTAACTGTGAGTCTCGGAGGAGCTTGTTAGCGGCAGACCTGTGTGACCCATGGCTCCCAGTGAAACCAAGAATTACTGTTGGCCATTTTGTCTTGTCATCCCCATTGAGAACTCCATTAAAGTAACAAGCCATTAACCCCAGGTGTGTACAGTTGGCTATTGATTGTGGTCTATGGATTACTGTATGTGCCACGATAGCTTGAACAGTAGTTGGTGTATCAAATTACTACTTAAAGGTATAACGTTTTGGTTGGGGGATCTGTCACCTGCTTATTTCCATGGATATGTCATTGCTGGGCCTGGAATGTTCCACCGTATGACATTAAACAACTCCATTTATTGAATTACAGGTTGTTTTATAGCTCAAAAATACCTACAAAACATTTTGACTGTGAGTGTGATCACCTCTCCACATATCTGACCTGTAACTTGATCTGGTTTGGTCTCTATGAAGATTGCAAGGTTTAATGCCATACTGTGAAACATTCCAGAGCAAAGCAATGACATCTCCACAGAGAATAAGCATTTGTTGGACCCTCCTTTGAAAAACCGTCACCCCTCGCTCTGTAACTGCTGAGCCTCATCATTTTGGTCTTAAAATGTTCGCATTAACCCGCTCTACATGATCCTGGTGTTTTTATTTCTCTATTTTTGTTAATAAATTCCTTTTTCTAACGTGGAACTGACCCCAAATTCACCCCTGTAACTGCTAGCCTCGTGAGCTTCATTTGACTGGAGCTGAACGCTATTGTGAACGCCACACCCGCTTAGTCCAATACTTTATACAGTCTATGTTTAAGATTTGATTTGTAGAACCCAGTAGAAGTTATTTCTGGTTATTGTAGTACATACATTTACAGAAACTACACTGTATAATAAAACTGTGCATTCTTGTCCAAACCTGGAGACTCAATTGATTTTATCCTTGAAATAAAAATACAAAGCTTGAGTTACGATGCAGTTTTATTTGAGACCAGCTGCTCGGTTTTTCCATTCAATACCACCTTGCTCGCGAGTATTAGAAAAATTGTGGAGCCCTATATAAGAGTGAGAGAGATAATAGTCGCTCTCACCTTTTTCTGACCAGATAAGCAGACATTTTTTTGGCTGGAGAGTAACTGCTCCCTGTATTGACCTGCTCCTAACAGCAGAGAAGCCCATTTAAAAGTGTGTGTGTGTGTGTGTCTGCAGCTGGAGGCACACTGCTCAGGTTCTGCCATGAGCTCTATCTTACACTGCTCCACACAGTGTTCTGCACATGAGATGGACTGACTGCCCCCTCTGTCCTGTCCGTCAGAGCCGAGTTCAGCCAGAGTTTACCAGGAGTCCTACATGCAGTGGGACTATAATATAAATTCAGCTCACTCAGTCCGTCGATAAGCCTGCGGTCCGAGAGAAGATGAGGGCGACTTTTAAATACACACAGAACCTGAGACGTCGCACGTGTTTTTGACTCTTTGCCTCGTTCCTGGATACACCCGGTTTGGTAAGTACTTTAAAGATGCACTATGAAACGTCACTGGTTGAGGGTCTGTCATCGCCTTATCTCCATGGAGACGTTATTGCTTTGTGCAGGTTGTTTCATAATATAGAATAATACCTGTCAAGCCATGGTGACAAGCAGATAACACCACTAGGCAAAGTATTTAACCTCGGCTCATCAAAAGTATAGAAAATCAAACACTGTGATCACTAAAGTTCTGCTTCTATGTAAATGTCAGTGTTGTATGTCATGATTGTGTCTTTTTGTGTTTTTTCTATCATGTTTGTCCTGTGAGTTTGTCTATTGTGTGAAGTTGTTTCATGTTTTTATCTCTCTGACCCGCTCGGGACTGCAGATGTAAAGTACCTTCGGGCTATTTCTGACATATTTACAAATATATGTTCATGAATATGCATTGTCCCTTTTAAATAGAAAGTAGATGTAAAATGTACATTAAAGACGCATTGCACAACTTCTACTTTTCTGGTGGAGGGTCCGTCACCTGCTTGTCCCCGTGGAGATGTTTGGATTCTGTATGGATTCCCTTCTAACAGTGTCGTGCATTAACACTGGCTTACCTCTGACAGTCTCGGCTCAGCCCAGTTCTGCTCGCGTTCTGGAGCTCACGTAAGTAGGTCCAGTAAGTTTGCGGGGACACGAAATAAAGCTTGTTTTTCTTCGCAAAACAACATTTGTCCAAAAAGTGATGTATATTTCCATCACAGACAGTTGTCTGATAAAATCCAGCTGCCTATTTCGCATGGTTCCCTTTTCTCTCTGAGTGGTATCACGGCGTATGTAGCCTAGCCTACTTAGTCTGTTCACTTGTACACATCCGCCGTCGCCGTACCGCATCTGCTGTAACCATCCGCTTACGAGTGAACAGGCAATAGAGCTAATGTGGGCGGAGTGATACGAATCTAGAGAAAATATGCGATTGCAAATTAGGCAGCTGGATTTTTTCGGAGAACTGTCTGTAACGGAAATATATATCACTTTTTGGACTAATGTAGTTTTGTGAAGAAAAACAAGCTTTATTTCATGTCCTCGCGAACTTACCGGACCTACATACGTGAGCTCCAGAACACAAGAAGAACCGGGCACAAACGAGATTGTCAGAGGTAAGCCAGTGTTACCGCACAACACTTTTAGAAGGGAACCCATACAGATTAACATTAAAAAAACACACTATCCCTTTAACTTTCCATGTAAAACAGTGACATCTCCTTGGAGACAAGCAGGTGCATTAGGTACATGTATGCATACTTCTTGTGTTCATTAATCTGCTCGAAATAAATGAAAAATGAATGAAAATAATACTTCATATAATGTCACAATAAAGAATAAAGTTGTATGTTATTATGTCAGAATGAGACAGAATTTTTATAAAATAAACAGTAAGCTTCTGGGTTAAAATATAATAATTATTATTTGAGTTATTCTTAATTTAGTTGGCCTGGTATTCAGTTGGTTTAGTATTTGCTTTTTGTTTTCTTAGGGACTTTAACATTACAATACTAGTATGGTGCCATTGTGCAACATTTGCCTGCTGTCCATGGAGATTTAAAGTTAAAACCATACTTTGTAACATTCTCCATGGAGATAAATACATTTTATGCCATACTGTGGAACATTTTTGGTAAAGGAATGAGATTTTAATGAAAACCAGAAGGTGGCATGCCCAAATTACGAGTCAGGTTTATGCAGAGGGAAGCCCACTCACAGTAACAATGAATGTTTTTCATGGTGTTATAGTGTGATTAAAATACCATTAATGCCTGGATTTTGATTTTTTTATTTATTTATTTTTTACTGAAATATTACACAGTAGATCTTTAATATAGGCAAAAGCCACACCCCCATTTACAAAAAAAAAAACAGTTTTCTTAAAGAGCTAAATTATTAAATTATAACCATCTACAGAAAGATCTTAAATTGGAATCTGTGGGGTCACTTGATAAGCCCAAGACAATTGTAAAAAGCAGTGCCAGTGTGTCCCCTTTTGACATTTCAAGTATACAAAAAACATTTCCATTTCACAACACACCTGGGAGTGTCGTCCATAACAGATTTTCAGACTTTATTTGCTCACAAACTAGTCACCTTAGCCTTGTCTTGTCACTGGCTTTGTGCCCAGCCTGATGCATGTTTTCGGGAGCTGTGCGTGGCTGGAGTGATGTGGCTCTGAGTGCCGTCGTATTGATTTTACTGCAGTCCATAAAGCACAACAGCACCACTGCTCGCTGTCAGGAGGTACAAGGCCCACAGCTTACCTTGAGCTCATCCTCCTCCCTGCTTCTCTGTGGGCCCATCTCATTTCTCTTTCCTTGATTCCTCCTCCTTGATTCCTGTTTTCAAAGCTTTTTAAGCTGTCAATCAAATGTGTCATATTAAATGGTGTCCTAAAGAAAACCACGAAAGAAGGCGTAAACCTGAGGAAGGCTTCAAGAGACAAACAGATAAAATAATCAAACTTTTTTGGTCTCAGGGAAGGGTTTTCACTATATCCTTGCTCCTCCCCTCTGGCTCACCCATTTCCTGCAGAATCGAGGAGAGGAATCAAGGAGAAGGAAGCGAGGAAAGAGAAATGAGACGAGGCCTTTCTCTCATCAAATTCATGGTTCGTGTTAAGATTCGTTCATAAGACTTGCTTTAAAGGTGCATTATTTTGCTTGCTTGGTTCTATGGATATGTCATTACTCTGCCTGGAATGTTCCACAGTATGATATTAAACAGCTCTACCTTACATTTATTCAATTGCAGGTAGTTTACTTGCTCAAAAATACCTAGAAAAACAGACATTCTGACTATGAGCGGGTCACTTCTCCGCAGATCTGACCTGTAACTTGGTCTGGTTTGGTCTCCATGAAGATAGAAAGGTTTATGCCATACTGTGAAACATTTCAGAAAAAGCAATAACAACTCCATGGAGAAAAGCAATGTTACACAATGCACCTTTAAGAGATGATGGCG
The DNA here is from genome assembly GCA_036785185.1 of Paratrypauchen microcephalus. Taxonomy (NCBI): domain Eukaryota; kingdom Metazoa; phylum Chordata; class Actinopteri; order Gobiiformes; family Gobiidae; genus Paratrypauchen; species Paratrypauchen microcephalus. The sequence continues at coordinate 2,766,255 of JAVJIX010000036.1, read as the reverse complement.
GGGAGGTCCAAGATGTTACAGGAAGAGGAAGCGGTGGCAATTTGGTATAAAAGCAAGACTGGATACAGGACTCTCAAGTCTCACGCTTTGAGAGTGTGACACACGCAATTCAACGTGTTCACACGCTCACACGCCACACATGGCATTTCTCACGCAAATTTAGTTACGCAATTCAAGCGCAGCGCACAGCGCTTCTGTGCCCAGAAAATCGGTTAGATAATGGAGGCACCGCACGTTTTCAGCGAAAAAAAGTCACTCGCAAAGAAAAACATCCAAATCTGGCTTAATTTTGCAAAAAATCTCCCAAACACATGTGGGAAAAAGTGTTATGATCTGATGAAACTAAGGTAGAACTTTTTGGACATAATTCCAAAAGGTATATTTGGCACAAAAACAACACTGCACATCATCGAAATAACACCATACCTACAGTGAAGCATGGTGGTGGCAGCATCATACCTTGGGGCTGTTTTTCTAAAGCTGGAGCTGGGGCCTTAGTCAGGGAGGAGGGAATTATGAACAGTTCCAAATGCCAGTCAGCGTTGGCACAAAACCTTAGAAAGCTGAAGAGAGACTTCATCTTTCAGCACAAAAATGATCCAAAGCACACAATCACACAATCAACAATAGAATGGCTTCACCAGAATAAGATTGAGGCTTTGGAAGTCCAGACCTGAGTCCCATCGAACATCTGTGGGCGATCTGAAGAGGCTGTGCACAGGAGATGTCCTCGCAATTTGTCAGATTTGGAGCGGTTTTGCAAAGATGAGTGAGCAAATATTGCCACATCAAGATGTGCCACGCTGACAGGCTCCTACCCAAAAAGACTGAGTGCTGTAATAAAAGCCAAAGGTGCTGCAACAAAGTTTGAGTTTAAGGATGTGCACACTTATGCAACCAAGTTATTTTAAGTTTTTTATTTTATATTTTTCCCCTTTAAAAGTTTCAGTTTGTTCTTCAATTGCACTGTACAGATTATAGGTCACATTAAAGGTGGAAAACCTGGCATGTGAACAGGGGTGTGTAGACTTTTTATATCCACTGTATGTTATAATGTTGTTTCCTCATCAAAAACATACCTGGAGTTGTGTTTAGTTTCACACAATCCCTGCATATGTAGGCTGAGTTCTGCTCTCAAACTGAAATCGCACTGTTCCACCTCATGATGTCATGTGGTAATAGAGAAAGTGCTCCTCTGTGTTTTTAAACTCCATACGGCTTCACTAGAATCACTTGATTTCACCCCTGGGAGTGCTAATCTACAGAACAAAAGGTAAAAGGTCGCTGCTGACTTTAAAACTACCACTAAATGACATCACAAGGTGGGATAGAGCATTTAGTGCTTTGGAGAAGTAGACAAACTAATAATGAGTTATTAAAATTTATTTTATTTATTTAACCTTTATTTATCCAGGTAAACTGTTTGAGAACCACTTCTCATTTACAAACATGACCTGGCCAAGACGCTGCAGAAATAAATAAAAACATACTATACAAACAGGCCTGGACTGGTAATCGGGCATACCGGGCATTTTCCCGGTGGGCCGACAGTCCTAGGAGCTGATGCCGTTTTTTTTTTTTTGTTTGTTTTGTTTTGTTTTTTCTTAGAGACAGGCCCACAATTTAGGACTGAACCAGGACTAAACCAGGACTAAACCAGGACTAAACCAGGACTAAACCAGGACTAAATCAGGATTGAACCAGGACTAAACCAGGACTAAACTAGGACTAAACCAGGACTAAACCAGGACTAAACCAGGACTAAACCAGGACTAAATCAGGATTGAACCAGGACTAAACCAGGACTAAAATAGGACTAAACCAGGACTAAACCAGGACTAAATCAGGATTGAACCAGGACTAAACCAGGACTAAACTAGGACTAAACCAGGACTAATCAGGTCTAAACCAGGACTAAATCAGGATTGAACCAGGACTAAACCAGGACTAAACCAGGACTAAACCAGGACTAATCAGGTCTAAACCAGGACTAAATCAGGATTGAACCAGAACTAAATCAGGTCTGAACCAGGACTAAATCAGGATTGAACCAGGACTAAACCAGGACTAAACTAGGACTAAACCAGGACTAAACCAGGACTAAACCAGGACCAATTAGGTCTAAACCAGGACTAAATCAGGATTGAACCAGAACTAAATCAGGACTAAATCAGGTCTGAACCAGGACTAAATCAGATTTGAACCAGGACTAAACCAGGTCTAAGCCAAAAATGCCAGGGCCGTTTTTTTTGTCCCAGTCCAGCCCTGTATACAAATGTACACAGACATACACATAACACCATTAAACAAACAATTACATTAAAAAGATAAACGATAAAGAAGAAAGCATGAATAAAGTGCTTAAATAAGTGTATGTAAATATGGTTTAGAATGTCACATGTTTTGAAGATTCTGCTTAAAGGTGGAGATTGGAATCAGAGTTGTGACTTTCAGGGTGTTTTGTAGTCATGTGCTGCTGCAAAACGGAAGGCATTGCGTGCAAAGGTAGTAGAAGTAGGAGGGCTATTGAATCTGATGAAGTTACTGGATCTTGTTTGATAAGAGTTATGAGCAGCATGAAGAAGAGATGACAGATAGTGAGGTGTCTTGCCCAGGATTGTCTTGTATATAAAGAGAAACCAGTGATGGAGCCGTCGGGTGTGGAGGGAGAGTTTATACAGATCACAGTGATGAGTGCGAAAGGGTGCATTAGTGGCAAAGCGGATGGCTGAATGATAAAGTGTGTCAAGTTTCTTAAAGGAGAAGTAACATTTTTTACAATCTGAGCCTTATTTCCGTTATAAAACAAGTTGTTTTACTCACCCATAGCACTTTGGTGTCATATGGAGCACTTCCAGAGATGTTTTAGATTTGCGATCTCCATAATGTGAGTTCTCGGGGCATATGTTTGCGGTCTCCAAATAACACAAACTTTAGCACTTTTCAAATCATAGAAGCTCAATGTCTTAGTCTACGATTTCGTTTGGTCAAAAGTGGCCTGTAATCCGAGATTTAGCCATAGTTTCGAGTAGATGAGGATGCCAGTGCGCATGTGCGGAGTGTGCTCTCAGCTCCCGGGACCCAAACATGAAACGCAAAGCTGTAAACTATGGCTAAATCTCGGATTACAGGCCACTTTTGACTCAAACGAAATTGTAGACAAAGACATCGAGCTTCTATGATTTGAAAAGTGCTAAAGTTTGTGTTATTTGGAGCCCGCACGGGGCATATTACATACTCAGGGAATATATTATATGCCCCGAGCTATGGCTAGAAGTCGCGCTAGGCTAACGCAAATCTAAAACATCTCCGGAAATGCTCCATATGACGCCAAAGTGCTATGGGTGAGTAAAACAACTTGTTTTATTACCGAAATAAGGCTCAAATTGTAAAAAAAAACGTTACTTCTCCTTTAAGGACTGTATTGGGTGCAATTCTATAGATAATGTCACCGTAGTCAAAAATTGGCAGTACTGTCATCTTAACAAGGGTGTATTTGGAGGCATGAGTAAAAGAAGCTTTATTACGGAAAAGAAAGGCTAGTCTGGCTTTGACTATATGTGTGAAAGTATGTATGAAATCTGTGTAAATGAAACAAAACACAACTCCAGATATGCTTTGATGCGGTAACAACTTTCTAACACGTCTTAAAGCTCACAGGAGTCACTTTTGTTTAATATAGGACCCTTAACCTTTCTTGCTTTTGTAATTGTGCTATGACATTATGACATATGACTAGTTTTTTTCTGCGCATATTACAAAATGCCTGCCACATCTTCTGTAGTCTGCCCCGAGGCAACTCCAACGCGCATTGTTCTTTTTTCTCCCCGCTATAAATCCTGCCTGACAGTGGGACCCTCGTAGCTTCTCCTCACGTTGGCCTAGTCCCGTATCTGCAGCCTGTGATGTGATCGATTTGCTTCTTTGCGTATGCCATGCTGTGTGTGGATGGATGGGACGACTGGGGAGGATAAAATAAAGTCTGTCTCCCTGACGACTATCAATCTTAGTCCAGACTGACAGGTGGCAGTAGCACCTGTCTTCAATGGACAGAGATACTCACTCTTGGTTTTGTATATGTGAGGATGCCCTTAGGTTTGACTTAGGCTAAATGTGCACTATGCAACTTTTTGTTTGGGGGTCCGTCACCTGCTTGTTTCTATGGAGATGTCATTGCTCTGCCTAGAATGTTCCACAGTATGACATTAAACAGCTCTACCTTATATTTATTCAATTACAGGTGATTTTATAGCTCAAAAACGCCTTCAAAAACAGCCATTTTGACTGTGAATGGGGTTGATCTGTTCAAAGTCAGCTTTATTGTCAAAAACCATATGTACAGGTTGCACACACAGGATTTGAAATTGCAGCGCTCCCTAGGCCCACAGTGAACATAAAACATCTGATAAACAAGACAAGTAACTTCAAGTCTAGTTTTGTCTCCATGAAGATAAAAAAGATTTAATACCATACTGTGAAACATTCCAGACAAAGCCATAACTTATCCAGGGAGAAAAATATGTGACGGCTACACAATGCACCTTTAAGGATGTTCAGATTTTTTTGTTTTGTTTTGTTTTGTTTTTTTCCCAAATTAAGTTATGTGACTTAAACATAAATTGTTGAACATTTACATTACATCACAAATAGTAAAAAAGTAAAAAGGTATTCTGCACAGTATCCTTTTATAACTAAATGACACACTGTCCATCCAAATGACACAAAAATAAACTTATCCATACTGACAATCTTTATACATTGTTTGCCCAAATTGGGTAAAAAACAAACAAAACAAAAAAAACCTAAAAGCAGCTCCAGGGATGTTTTTGATTATCACAACATTATTATATAGATCAGAAAATAGCATAATATGGGCCCTTTAAAGGTGCCAGGAACATTCCACAGTATCAGTACAGTACATTAAACTTATCCATCTCCATAAAGACACTTAGTTGATCTCATAAGGTCAATTTACAGGTCAGATCTGTGGAAATACGACCCTGCTCATAGTAAGAATACATGTTTTTTTAACGCTATTAACACACCTGTAATTAAATAAATGCAAGATAGGCAAGTTTAATGGCATTCTGTGGAACATTCTAAGCAGAGGAATAACATCTAGACAAGCAGGTGGCTGAGTTTCCACAAGAAAAGTTACCCAGTACACCTTTAATTACACTTTTAATCATCTGTTGTTTTAATCCTCTGTCTATTAAAGGTTATTTAAGGTTGCTTTATAAGAGACAGGCTAACGATTGTATTTTTAATCACCATGGGAAATACTAATCTCAGATCTATATGTCTTTATGTCGTCTCCGCTCTGGTCTGCTAGCGTAGGATAATTAGCAGCCAATCGTCAATACTCAGTGATGTAAATATAGCCTAAGAGTTTGTCCCTGTGTGTGTTGCCATAGGTCTGATGTCTGGTAAAGATTAGGCATAAGTGCATTAGGGTTAAGGTTAGGATTTGGGACCCTAATTTCAAGTTTTGTAATGTTGTTTTAAAAAAGACTAAAAAGATTAACATGAACTGTGCTTGTCTAGTAGGCTACCATATCAAAATCCATAATAGTTTTCAAATAAATTATGCAACAATATCAAAACTGTTTTACATGATTATATTAATAGCAGATGGTAATTATACTCTGACAAAAGTATTTTATATTATTTAGTTTAAAGGAAAATTAAAGGTGTTTTTTTTTACAATCTGAGCCTTCTTTCGGCAATAAAACAAGTCGTTTTACTCACCCATAGCAGTTTGGTGTCAATTGGAGCAGTATCGCAGAACTTATGTTGAACCGTTCTGTTCTACTAATGATCCCGTATCCGTTAGCATGAGTGCTCGGGGCATTACTTTGCGGTGTCCAAGTAACACAAACTTTAGCACTTTTCAAATCACAGAAGATCGCTGTGTCAGCGTAGACTTTTAGTGGATTCCAAAACGGCCTGAAACCCGATATCCAGCTATAGTTTCATTTGATGACGTCATCAGAGAGGACAGTGCGCATGCGTGAACTCAGCTGTTTTGTAAACACCGCTAGTCCGAAAGAAGCTAACACCGCTCTGAACTTTACTTTTCTGTTGCGATATCGGGTTTCAGGACGTTTTGGAATCCACTAAAAGTCTACCCTGACACAGCGATCTTCTGTGATTTGAAAAGTGCTAAAGTTTGTGTTATTTGGACACCGCAAAGTAATGCCCCGAGCACTCACGCTAACGGATACGGGATCATTAGTAGAACAGAACGGCTCAACATAAGTTCTGCGATACTGCTCCAATTGACACCAAACTGCTATGGGTGAGTAAAACTACTTGTTTTATTGCCGAAAGAAGGCTCAGATTGTAAAAAAAACGTTACTTTTCCTTTAACTGTTTTTTTTTTGTATATATATTCACTCTCACAATCACACACTTACAGCTCTGGAAAAAAAATAAGAGACCACTGCATTTTTTTCTGAAATCAGCATCTCTACATGTATTACAGCCATTCCATTCCATTTGTCATTTTCTGCAAATAAATGCTCTAAACGATAATATTTTTATTTGAAATTTGGGGGAAATGTTGTCAGTGGTTTATAGACTCAAACAAAAATGTTCCTTTTGCCCAAACACAAACCTATAAGTAGTAAAATCAGAAAAACTGGTAATTTTGCAGTGGGCTCTTATTTTTTCAAGTAAGATGATGTGTCTTGCCCAAGGACACAATTACAAGTATGCATTGCCTGTAGCTGTAATCAGACCAACCAACATTTTTGGGTGGAAGCTTCTACCAACTGGTCCTGTCACATTAACTATTAATGTTGGCACAATACTAAAATTTCAGCCTCAATTTGAATACTAAAGAATAGATTGATACCCAAAAAATAATTAGAAAAGCAAAAGAATGTGTTTGTTATACATGTGGTCTTACACTAGATCTGTTACAAGAAAAGATGAACCAGGAAAGGTCAAATTCTATCCAGTTATTGTTATTATTTTCCCAGTATTGATACTCGTACTCTTATACTTTTGACAACCCTATCTTTTGGTGTCTAATTTATTTAAAGGTCCAGTGTGTAGGATTCATGGTGCATAGGTGGATAGTGGCTATGGCACTTCCTGTTTTAGCTACGGCAAACCTCGAGGGTCACCCGGACGCGCCATAGCGGACAGCTCCCGTACCCGCGCACGCACCCGCGCGCACCCGGCGCGCACCCGGCCGACAACAACGGTGCGATCTCCCGTTCACTGTTTTTTTTTTTCTTTTCACATGAAAACACACATTCCCGATCGTGTACCATGACAATCTACATATCAAATGAAACCTTACAGTCTCCTCTTTTTGACTATGCAATTCATTTCCCGGCACAACAATCACTCCCTGAGCACATGGGGCTTTTATACGGAAACGCACAAAACGAGGTTTGTCACTTAGCTTACCTTTGAAGGCTTTGCACAGGTCAAACTCTGTATTTCACCATAAGCTTGGTCTCAATCTGTCCGTAAGGATCCAGCGAATAAAATCCAGTAAAACAATTTAGTCCAAAACACGTGTTAGATCCATTACGACGTGTGATACAGCAGCATGCATGTTGTTTACCCAAAACCACAAGCCCCCCCGACCGGCACCTCTCTCCTTCTCTCTTGCGCAGCGCGCCGAGCGCTCCGCCTGCTTTGCCTCGGGTGCTACCACGAGCCTTGCCGAAGGCGGAGCCCAAATGTCCTTCTGCAGCTCTCGTATTCAAAATGGCTGCCTCTGCATGGGGAAGATCCCCCTTTTATGTGACTATATCTAAGTCCAAAAGAATACTTTGATTTCATGATGGAAGTGAAAAGGCTTGGAAAACAATGTATTTTTGAATGGGTATCTTCAATTTCGGTAATTAACGGGTAAAAATCTTACACACTGTCCCTTTAAGACATGTATTTCTTTGCACATGGAACTCACATTAGCCTTTTTACCTGGCATATTTGTTGTTGCAAAAGTTAAAATATAACAAGGCATTGGGAGCACTTTTAGCTCAAGTTCAGCTCAAACATCAGAAAGGACACGAAAATTAGTTCAGTTAGTTCAGTCTGCAGAAAAAATAAGCAGTAGTACAGTAAAAGGCCCTATATTATGAAAACTGACTCTTGTGAGCTTTAAACCATGTTATAATGTCGTTACCTCCCCAAAAACATACCTTGTTTCATTCACACATGTTTGAGTAATCCTTTATTATTAGTCTGGCTACATCTCCAAAGCTCAAAATGCTCTGTTGCACTGTATGATGTCACGAAGTGGTAGTTTTCAAGTTAACAGCTACCTTTTACCGTTACTTCAGTAAAGATTGGGAATTCCAGAGCTGAAATTATCCAAATGATTCTAGTGAAAGTCTACAGAGTTTAAAAGCACAGTATGGAACAGTGTTTTCCTTTTTGAGAGAAGAACTCAGCCGAAATTTGCAGGGTTTGTGTGTTAAACATGTGTGAATGAAAAAAAAAACAAAAAAAACTCTAGGTATGTTTTTGATGAGGAAACAATATAATATAGATGATAAAATAGCGTAATATGGGCCCTTGTTAATGAGAACATGCCAAAAAAACCAAAGAAACATATAATGAATCGTGACCCATCGCCTTTTTTCACATTATAACATTCACAGTTCAAGCATATTTTTAAAAAGCCATCAAACTCTATGTCATTTGTAACACTACGGTCACTCCTCTCTTCACTCTGATTAGCGCAGCCTTGACTATCACTCCACCCTCTAGCCTCCCTTTATCAGTGATCCAAGCAGACAGCTCCGTTTAGGCTGACATCTCCCTCTCTCTGTTCCCAAAGCTTCCTCCAGGACTTTTGGGTTTGATCTATTTCTATCTCCACTGCCTGTCCCCTCTTCGCCTCCCTTCCCCTCTACTCTGTGGCTCAATTCTGATTAACTCTGAAAAACCCCTTGGATCATCACGCCATGTCCTACTATGTCAGCAGGCCAGCGCCGCAGTTCGCTTCCGACGCGACGCAAATGATTGAAATAAGCTTTGTGAAGAGATTGGAGCTAGCATGAGTAAGTGAAGGCTGGCCTCCTCCAAAACATACCTGGAGTGTTTTCTTCACACATGTTTGAGTAATCCTTCATTATTAGTCTGCCTACATCTCCAAAGCTCAAAATACTCTTTTCCACCGTCTGATGTTTTCAAGTTAACAGCTCCTTTTACCTTTACTTCAGTAGAGTTTTGCAATTTAAGAGCTGAAATTATGTCTTGGATTCTCTTCTGCCATCAGTTAAGTGTTTCCTAACCCAACTTAGACAGTGAGCTTAACCCCAAAATGGCCCCAGAAACGACAGGACACAGGATGTCTTTATGTCCGAAGACCATTTCTTATTCTTTTTTGTAAAACTATAAAACAGATACAAGGAACAGATTCTATGTTCTACCTAGCGTGACCAGACGTCTCTGTATATCCACGGTCTTTTCGGAGCTAAATCGCACACTGTACACGAGCTCCGGAGAAACGGACATGTCCCAAACCTGTCCCGAAGGTCTCCCGAACGTGTCATGTGTCCAAGTAGAAGTTAAAAGTCAATTTTCATGTCATTATTGTCTCGAACTGCGGCGTACATATGCAATAGCTCTTCACAGCTGATAGGTGAACAGGGGAACCTCCTTCGGCGCTTCTCGCAACGGGATTGGCGGGCGCGCAAGCGTTGGAAAATATGTTGATTTATACATGCCCCGTTTTGTTCCGTCAACGTCAATGTTAACGTCACTAATGCTGTTATCTGCACCATGGAGAGGCTTCTTCATGATCTCAACTAGCACATTCTGCAAAAAATGAAAATCACAAATTTTGAAAAAAAAATTCTAAAAACTTGTTTATCTCAGATTCCCTAATGGCGAGTTGTGGACTGAATTGCCGTGGTGGGACACATTTACTCAGGACAGTCCCAGTTTATACAAAACCACTGATTTGTCCCAGTTTTATACAAGAAATGTCTCAGGTGTTCCTATTTTTGACCAATTTGATCTAAACCAGGCTAAGACTAAGACCTGACCAAAGCTAAGGCTGAACTACGTCAGGTTTAGTACCAAGACTAATACTAAACCAAGACTAAGACTAAACCTGGACTACGTCAGGTTTAGTACCAAGACTAATACTAAACCAAGACTAAGACTAAACCTGGACTATGTCAGGTTTAGTACCAAGACTAATACTAAACCAAGACTAAGACTAAACCTGGACTATGTCAGGTTTAGTACCGAGACTAATACTAAACCAAGACTAAGACTAAACCTGGACTATGTCAGGTTTAGTACCGAGACTAATACTAAACCAAGACTAAGACTAAACCTGGACTATGTCAGGTTTAGTACCGAGACTAATACTAAACCAAGACTAAGACTAAACCTGGACTATGTCAGGTTTAGTACCGAGACTAATACTAAACCAAGACTAAGACTAAACCTGGACTATGTCAGGTTTAGTACCGAGACTAATACTAAACCAAGACTAAGACTAAACCTGGACTATGTCAGGTTTAGTACCGAGACTAATACTAACCCATGACTAAGACTAAACCTGGACTATGTCAGGTTTAGTACCAAGACTAATACTAAACCATGACTAAGACTAAACCTGGACTATGTCAGGTTTAGTACCAAGACTAATACTAAACCAAGACTAAGACTAAACCTGGACTATGTCAGGTTTAGTACCAAGACTAATACTAAACCATGGCTAGACTAAACCTGGACTATGTCAGGTTTAGTACCGAGACTAATACTAAACCAAGACTAAGACTAAACCTGGACTATGTCAGGTTTAGTACCGAGACTAATACTAAACCAAGACTAAGACTAAACCTGGACTATGTCAGGTTTAGTACCAAGACTAATACTAAACCATGACTAAGACTAAACCTGGACTATGTCAGGTTTAGTACCAAGACTAATACTAAACCAAGACTAAGACTAAACCTGGACTATGTCAGGTTTAGTACCAAGACTAATACTAAACCATGACTAAGACTAAACCTGGACTATGTCAGGTTTAGTACCAAGACTAAGACTAAACCTGGACTATGTCAGGTTTAGTACCGAGACTAATACTAAACCATGACTAAGACTAAACCTGGACTATGTCAGGTTTAGTACCGAGACTAATACTAAACCATGACTAAGACTAAACCTGGACTATGTCAGGTTTAGTACCGAGACTAATACTAAACCAAGACTAAGACTAAACCTGGACTATGTCAGGTTTAGTACCAAGACTAATACTAAACCAAGACTAAGACTAAACCTGGACTATGTCAGGTTTAGTACCAAGACTAATACTAAACCAAGACTAAGACTAAACCTGGACTATGTCAGGTTTAGTACCAAGACTAATACTAAACCATGACTAAGACTAAACCTGGACTATGTCAGGTTTAGTACCGAGACTAATACTAAACCATGACTAAGACTAAACCTGGACTATGTCAGGTTTAGTACCGAGACTAATACTAAACCATGACTAAGACTAAACCTGGACTATGTCAGGTTTAGTACCGAGACTAATACTAAACCAAGACTAAGACTAAACCTGGACTATGTCAGGTTTAGTACCAAGACTAATACTAAACCAAGACTAAGACTAAACCTGGACTATGTCAGGTTTAGTACCAAGACTAATACTAAACCAAGACTAAGACTAAACCTGGACTATGTCAGGTTTAGTACCAAGACTAATACTAAACCAAGACTAAGACTAAACCTGGACTATGTCAGGTTTAGTACCAAGACTAATACTAAACCAAGACTAAGACTAAACCTGGACTATGTCAGGTTTAGTACCAAGACTAATACTAAACCAAGACTAAGACTAAACCTGGACTATGTCAGGTTTAGTACCAAGACTAATACTAAACCAAGACTAAGACTAAACCTGGACTATGTCAGGTTTAGTACCAAGACTAATACTAAACCATGACTAAGACTAAACCTGGACTATGTCAGGTTTAGTACCAAGACTAATACTAAACCATGACTAAGACTATACCAAGACTAAGACTAAACCTGGACTACCTTCAGGCCTAAACCAAGACTAAAACAGTACTATCACAATTTCTGACTAATCTGATCCCCACCAACAGTAAAGACGAGCATAAATTGCTGCTTGTTTTGCCAAAATACAGAAAACCATTTATGACTGACACAAGAATGCAAAATGCTATGTGCTCTTTTCACAATTTTATTTATACCAACCATCCCAATGTGCGTGTGTCCCAGGTTTGAACTGTGAAACTCTGGTCACCCTCGTCCTACTGCCTTCATACACAGTCAGCAGGCGAGCGCGGCGTTTGATTGAGTCCGAGGGGCGGGATGCTCGTGCGATCGTTTGTCCGTGAGAGCCTTGTGGACAGATTGGAGCTAGCGTGAGTGAACTTTAATCGTTAAGCACATGATGTGGGCTAGCGTCAGGCAGCATGTCGCTAACAGTGTAGAGAATCTGACGGAATTTGGAATTAAAACGAAGCAAAGCAGATTTTGATGGGTTTGTGGAGTTGAAGTGTGAATTATACCTGCAATGTTTTGTTTTAGTATTATTTCTTCCTCACATTGCATATATGATCCCAGTATTGTTGAATATGGAATTTTGTGTTGTTTCATCACAGAAAAACACTGCATATTTAGGATTAGTTCTTCTCTCAAACTGAAAACACTCTGTTCCACTTTGTGATGTCATGTGGTAATACAGGAAGTGCTCCACTGTGGTTTTAAACTCCACACACCTTCACTAGAATCATTTGAATAATTTCAGCCCTGGAATTACCAATCTCTACTGAACTAAAGGTAAAAGGAGCTGTTAACTTCTTGAATCTGTTTATTTGTTCTTTCGTTTGTTTGTTCGTCTGTTTGTTTTTTGTTCGTTTGTTTATTGTTTGTCCGTTTGTTTTTTTTCTCCTGTTGGTAGCATGGTGGCTGAGTGGATAGCACTCATGCTTCACAGCAAGAAGGTTCGGGTCGCCCGGGCCTTTCTGTGTGGAGTTTGCATGTTCTCCCCGTGTCTGGGTGGGTTTCCTCCGGGCACTCCGGTTTCCCCCATCAACCCAAAACATGCACCATAGGTAAAATCCTCCAGCTTGAGTCCTGACCAAGACTAAACAACAAACGATTTCTCCTGTTTGAGATCAATAAAAGTCAATCTTCTAATCTTCTAATCCTTATCACTGTAAGGCACTTTGTGTTACACGTGTGTATGAAAAGCGCTTTATAAATATTGTTTGATTGATTGAACTTGAAAACTACCACTACATGACATCACAAGGTGGACCAGAGCATTTTGAGCTTTGAAGATGTAGACAGACTAATAATAAAGGGTTATTCAAACATGCCTGAATGAAGCAAAACACAACTCCAGGTATGTTTTTTGATGAGGTAACAATATTATAACACGGCTTAAAGTTTATAAGAGTCAGTTTTTTGTAAAATAGGACCTTTGATGTAGCTTGCTTGAAAAAATGGTAGAATTTTGCAAGGATCTAAGTTTTTTCTTCCCGCTCCTTTTGGGCAAATGTTTTGTTTTTGTTTTTTGTTGTTATTTCTGTTATTGCACTTTTAAAAGAATGTAAGTTGTTTACTTGCCCTAAATAAATAAATGAATAAATAAATAAATGAATACAAATTTGAATGGAGCTTTCAAGTGGCTCTAACCCTAACATTCAAGGATATTTTTGACACATTGAACTCACGGTGACAAAATTGTAATCTGTCTCATCTGATCGTTAGAAGATCTTGGGTTAAATTCCTGGACTATTCGAGATCTTTCTGTACTGAGTTTTTATTTACTGCATTTGGACGAGTTTTGTAGTCATAGTCCTGAATATGCAGTGATTGGGTGACTAGATTTTCAAAATTCAAAACTGGGACACACCCGCGTTGGGATGGTTGGTATAAATACAATTGTAAAAAAGCACGCAACGTTTTGCATTCTCGTGTCAGTCATAACACTGGTCTATGAATTTTTGGACTCGATCTGCTTCCGAGATAAAGTGGCTAAATCTCATTTATATTGATAAGATGAACTGAAAATCAATTGATAACTGTGCTGGTTAGCTAATGTATTCAAGATATTTAATGATATAATAATAATATGTTGATATATGTTAAAAGACATTAAAATGAATGTATGTGAATGTGCAGATAGGCTTTCAGATAGAACTGTTGCTTGTAGATAAACTACCGTTTTTGCCTTATTTTGCATAAATTTCCTATTTTGACCCAATACTATATCTTGGAAACTATAGCCAATCAGCACTTCTGACTTACTTTTTCTTTATTAATGACCTAAACCAAGAAAAATGTCACTACTTTTGTTCCGGAAGCATTTTGCTTGTAGACCAGTGTAATCTGAGGGATTTCTTTTTTGTTTTGTTTTGTTTTATGGTCATTAGCAAACAGTGTTTTCTGTATTTTGGTTAAACAAATGACTATTTATGCTCCTCTTTACTGTTGGCAGGGATCAGATTGGTCAAAAATATTGTGATAGTCCTGTTTTAGTCCTGGTTTAGACCTGATGTTTAGTTGTGGTTTAATCTTAGTTTAGTCCTGGTTTAGCCCTGGTTTGGATCAGATTGGTCAAAAATAGCAACATCTGGGACATTTCTTGTATAAAACTGGGACAAGTCAGTGGTTTTGGACACATCTGCTGAGACAGGGGACACATGGCTCAAAACTGGGACTGTCCCAGGTAAAAAGGGACGTCTGGTCACCATATGCAGAGAAGGAATTTTATTGAGAGCTGATTTTACATTAGCCGTGTACAGAAGGGCTTTGGCACAGTTTCTGTAAACCACTCCATCTCTTACTGCATTGCGTATGACACCACAACAGTTTTATGAGCTGACTGATTCAAAATGGAAGTACTTAGAAAACCTATTAACTGTATCAAGTGCTTCTGGTATGTGATTGGAAACAGAGACGGATTATAGAGCTGCTCTCCTCATCTCTTCATCATCTCCTCCTCTTTTACTCTCGCTCTCTTTTTGATTAGGGACATGATAAGAGGCTCGTTCTCTCATTTCTCGCTCCATTAGTTTGGACAGTGAGCGTGCCGTGGGTCCGTCTGTTCCTCTTGTCTATTTTCAAGCCTCCTCAAAACACTGGATTCAGATCTGGAAGGATTCCCATCTTCAGACAGTGACAGAAGAGTCTCCACACGCTATCAAAATGCTAATGGATGTCAAGTGTATGTGACATGTAGTTCTTTTAGTGCTGTATTTACAATAAAGTGAATATAAAAGATTCTCACAGTGGTATCTCAGTCTGGTCCTCACGTCCTTCAGTGCACACGAGTTTTTTCTTTTTTTAATCATGCATGAAGGAGCTCATTGATCATTTATCATTTAAAGGTCCTGTATTACACAAAACTGACTCTATAACGTTGTTCCTCCTCAGAAACATACTTGGAGTTGTGTTTCACTTCAGTTTATTTGATTTATTTGACATGGACAATGTACAGGAGCATTAATCACAAAAAAATTAAAAGATGCTTTGTACCAGACTTTAGATCTCTGAGCTAATTTCCATCTGCAGTCCCTGAGACAAACAACATCACAAACTATGAACATGAAGCATAAAACCAGTGCAATTCATAATATTTACAGTGGTGGTGATACATTTCATCAATTAGTAAAAAATAATTAAAACTCTTTTCCCAATACCTGTACCCCCTTCTCATGTCGAGTCTAACTTTAATGCTGACAGGTCTTAGAAATTGTTGTTTAATTTCCAGGCTAATTTTTTTTAAGCATTTGTATAATTTTAGCTCAGTTGGAAATTTATTCCATTTTGAGATTGTTTTAAATGAAAATGCAGATTGTCCTGATGATGTTTTCCGTTTTGGTATTGCACATTGGCCATTGTTCTGACCGCCTGATCAGATGTTAAATAGATACATTTTTTCAATGGTGATGGTGCCACATTATTGATAATCTTAAATAATAACCTTAGATTGACCAGTTTAATTGTATTATCAAAGTTGAACATTTTATGGTTAGTTCATATCTGACAGTGATGGTATTTCCGTGGTTTCCGATCTAGAATCTTGCTTATAAAGAGATTCTAAGGTTTTATTGTGGTTTGGTTGGCTTGTGACCAGCATGAAACACCAAATATTAAAGGTCCCATGACATGGTACTTCTTGATGCTTTTATATGGTGCCTTAATGGTTCCCTAATACTGTAAATGAATCCTGCTCCAAAATCAAGACTCAGTGCATGAGAAAGACACATGTACACAGTCAGAGTCAGAATATCTCTCTCTGAACACCTCATTCTGGGCCTTTTTGCTTGAATGCAAATGAGAAGGACACAGATAGGTTAGAGGAGTGGGTGGGGGGGCCAAATGCTCCGCTGGTTCCGCTGCGCTTTGCGCTGTCTCCCACTTCCGCGTTTTAAGCGCGGAGGAAGAAAGGAGAGGAATTTCAATGAAAAAAACACTTTCACAGAAAATAAAATTAAACCACTGCTGTTTCAGAGGTCCAGAGGCTCAGATAACTTCCGAGCCTAGAAACACTCGCACGTGCCTCCAGGCAAATAAAAAAACGCATTTCGCATTGCGTAGCTCCTTCGCGGTCCAAACTCTCTGGGCGTGATTTCCAGAGACGGGGTGGACATGCAGACGGGGGTAGAACTGCATTTGCATTTCTTTTTTCGATGTGATGTCAATAAGTTTCCTTGTTCAGAATCGCCCGTTTGAGCTGTGTTTTTTTCAAATGCAGAAAAGGATTGCAAATGCTCAGTTTAGACATTTTGCAACTTTTAACCATGGGGGGGGCTAAACAGGGTAGGGGAGCTCACATTAACGTTCAAAAACCTCAGAAAGTGAAAATTTCATGCCATGGGACAAGTGAGGTAGTATCATTGCATTTAGATATATTTTTCCTCCTTGTTTTGTTCCTTCACACTTTTGAGTAACTCTTTATTATTAGTAATGAAGTCATGAAGTAATAGTTCTCAAGTTAACCGTCAAAATTTTACCTTTAGCTCACTACAGATTGAGAGATTCCAGGGCTGAAAAACTGTGTTTAAAAACACACTGTATTACCACATGGCATCACAATGTGGAACAGAGTGTTTTCTGCTTGAAACAACATTATAACATAGATCAGTAAGTTTTAGTAAGTCGGCCTGGTCAGTGAGGAGCGCGAGTGCCTGAGGAGGTTAAACTGCTCACATCGTACAAAACTGAAAATGTGGCTTATCAGCACCTGCAGCTGCAACACTAAAAGATAAGCCTGCTGTGATGTTTTGATGTTGTGATCAAATGTTGTGTTGTGATGTTGGTATTCTTTCTTAATTGTATAATAAGTGTGTGTATACAGTTAAAAAATAAAAGACCACTGCAAAATTATCAGTTTTTCTGATTTTAATACTTTAATACGTATAGGTATGTGTTTGGGCAAAAGGAACATTTTTGTTTGAGTCTATAAACTACTGACAACATTTCCCCCAAATTCCAAATAAAAATATTATCGTTTAGAGCATTTATTTGCAGAAAATGACAAATGGTCAAAATAACATAAAAGATACATGTTTTCAGACCTCAAACAATGCAAAGAAACAAGATCAAATTCATTTTAAAACAACATAATACTAATGTTTACACTTAAAGGTCCCATGGCATGAAATTTTCACTTTCTGAGGTTTTTGAATGTTAATGTGAGCTCCCCTACCCTGTTTAGCCCCCCCCCCCCCATGGTTAAAAGTTGCGAAATGTCTAAACTGAGCATTTGCGATCCTTTTCTGCGTTACAAAAAATCGGAGCTCAAACGGGCGATTTTGAACAAGGCACCTTATTGACGTCAGATCGAAAAAAGAAATGCAAATGCAGTTCCACCCCCGTCTGTCTGTACTCAGCGTCTCTGTAAATCACGTCCAGAGAGTTTGGACTGCGAATGCGCTAGGCAATGCAAAATGTGTTTTTTTATTTGCCTGGAGGCACGTCCGAGTGTTTCTAGGCTCGGAAGTCCTTTATCTGAGCCTCTGGACCTTTGAACAGCAGTGGTTTAATTTTATTTTATGTGGAAATGTGTTTATTTTTCAATGGAACGCTTCAAATCTCTCCCCCGTGCAAAAACACGGAAATGGATCAGCTGAGCGCTCAGAGCGAGAGCGGAACGTTTGGCCATGCCCCCACCCTCTACTATTGACCAGCTCTTTTCTCCTCATTTGCATTCAAGCAACAACGCCCATTATAGAGCGTTCAGAGTGAGAAAAATTACTCTTTCTCATCTTATCTCTGTTTCTCATGCACTGAGTGTTGATTTTGAAGAAGGATTCATTTACAGTATTAGGGAACCATTAAGGAGCCATATAAAAGCATCAAGAAGAACCATGTCATGGGAGCTTTAAGAAGAGATCAGAAAACAATATTTGATGCAATAAGCCTTATTTTTAATCACAGCTTTCATGCGTCTTGGCATGCTCTCCACAAGTCTTTCACATCCTGGTGCAAGAACTGAAGTAGCTCAGCTTTGTGTTTGTGTTGGAATTCAACAGACGCTGGAATGGAATGGCTGTAATACATGTAGAGATGCTGATTTCAGAAAAAAAAATGCAGTGGTTTCTTATTTTTTTCCAGAGCTGTATGTATTTTGTATTATATTGTATACGTATTGTGTGCTCTTTGCCTTTTTACATCATGGCCAGGAGACTACGGATGAAAATAGCTTTCTCGCTATTTCTGGCTTTTTTTTAACCATGTGTAATCATGTGTTTTATGAAATTGCACTGTCCCCTTTTAAATAAACTAAACCTAACCCTAAAATATAACCTTATAATAATTTAGATGAGTTTAATGCCGTACTGTGGAATGTTCCTGGCAAAGCAGCATTTCCAAGCTGTTTTCTGATGTTATAATGTTGTTTCCTCATCACAAACACCTGGAGTTGTGTTTTGTTTCATTCACATGTTTAACACACAATCCCTGCATATTTAGGCGGAGTTCTTCTCTCAAACACAAAACTCTCATGTGATGTCATGTGGTAATACAGGAAGTGCTCCACTGTGTTTTTAAACTCCATACACCTTCAGTAGAATCATTTGGATAATTTCAGCCCTGGGATAGCCAATCTCTACTGAACTAAAGACAACAGTGGCCGCTAACTTGAAAACTACCACTACATGACATCACAAGGTGGAACAGAGGATCGTAGGACCTTTAAAATAGTGACAGATTTTTGTTCAGAATGAGTTTAGTATAAATCTGTGTGTAGCTCTCTCTGTGTAAAGCATGTCCACAGTTAAACCGCTGCTTTACTGGAAGCGCTGTCAGTTCACCGTCTCCGTGCGCTCTCTCGCTCCGCCCCATTAGCCCCGTTTGGACTAACGGCATTTGGAGACGTCGCCTTGAGCTTTTCTGCTTCTTCACTTTCTGTGTCAGTTAACCTTTTCTCCTCTCTCTCTCCCTCACTCCTCTCCCTGCCTCTCTCTTTCTCTCTACATATCCCTCACTCCTCTCCCTGCCTCTCTCTTTTTCTCTACATATCCCTCACTCCTCTCCCTGCCTCTCTCTTTCTCTCTACATATCCCTCACTCCTCTCCCTGCCTCTCTCTTTCTCTCTACATATCCCTCATTCCTCTCTCTGCCTCTCTCTTTCTCTCTACATATCCCTCACTCCTCTCCCTGCCTCTCTCTTTCTCTCTACATATCCCTCATTCCTCTCTCTGCCTCTCTCTTTCTCTCTACATATCCCTCACTCCTCTCCCTGCCTCTCTCTTTTTCTCTACATATCCCTCCCTCCTCTCCCTGCCTCTCTCTTTCCCTCTACATATCCCTCCCTCCTCTCCCTGCCTCTCTCTTTCTCTCTACATATCCCTCACTCCTCTCCCTGCCTCTCTCTTTCTCTCTACATATCCCTCATTCCTCTCTCTGCCTCTCTTTATCTCTACATATCCCTCACTCCTCTCCCTGCCTCTCTCTTTTTCTCTACATATCCCTCACTCCTCTCCCTGCCTCTCTCTTTCTCTCTACATATCCCTCATTCCTCTCTCTGCCTCTTTCTCTACATATCCCTCACTCCTCTCTCTGTCTCTCTAAATATCCCTCACTCCTCTCTCTGTCTCCCTCTTTCTCTCTACATATCAGTCATTCATCTCTCTGCCTCTCTCTTTCTATCTACATATCAGTCTCTCCTCTCTCTGCCTCTCTCTCTCTACATATCCGTCACTCCTCTCTCTGCCTCTCTCTCTACATATCCATCAATCCTCTCTGCCTCTCTCTCTCTCTCTACATATCCGTCGTTCCTCTCTGCCTCTCTCTCTACATATCCATCACTCCTCTCTCTGCCTCTCTTTCTCTGTCTCTCCACATATCAGTCACTCCTCTCTCTGCCTCTCTTTCTCTGTCTCTCCACATATCAGTCACTCCTCTCTCTACCTCTCTCTTTCTCTACATATCAGTCACTCCTCTCTTTGCCTCTCTTTCTCTACATATCTGTCACTCCTCTCTCTCTCTCTCATTCTCTCTCTCTTCATATGAGTCACTCCTCTCTTTCTCTTTCTCTCTCCCCCCCTCTCTCTGTCTCTCTCTCTCTCCATACCCATCACTCCTCTCTCTCTCTCTTCCTTTACATGTCAGTCATTCCTCTCTCTCTCTCTGTCTCTCTCTCTCTGTCCCTCTCTCACTCTCTGCATACCCATCATTCCTCTCTCTGTCTCTCTCTCTCACTCTCTCTCTCTTCATACCCATCATTCCTCTCTCTCTCTGTCTCTCTCTCTCTCTCTTCATACCCATCACTCCTCTCTCTCTCTCTCTCTCTCCCCCTTTACATATCAGTCATTCCTCTCTCTCTCCCTCTCTCTACATACCCATCACTCCTCTCTCTCCTCTCCTTCACCTCTTTCACACTTTAATACATATTTATGTGGCTGACTCCCGGCTCGTCCGCTTCAAGAATCCAGAATGCTCAAATTGATGTTTTCAGAACTTTTCACTTTGGTTGCGAAAAGCCCTGTACAGATATGTTATATAAGCTCCTCTTGATTTCAAAGCATTTTATTGTCCAATCATCAGGAAGTGCACACGAGCATGCTAGTCATTGTTTGCTTTACCGTCACTGCAATACCTCGCTCTGGTCTTGCACAAGATCTTATAAACTCATCACAGAATAATTAGGGAGCTCAGAATGCATAAGGTAAATAAAGAATAACTTTAAAATAAGATAAGACTTTATTGATCTCACACAGGAGAAATTCACTTACCACAGTAGCTCCAGGCAGTTTAGTGCAAAGAAAGTTTGAACAGAAAGTGCATGCAGACAAATAGTAATAATAATAAAATAAGTAAATAAGGGAGTATAGAAAAATATTGCACTTCTGGACTATACAGCGGAGTTATGAAGTCTGATAGCAGTGGGGATGTAGGATCTGCGGTAGCGCTCCGCTGCAAACCATTTAAAGGAAAAGTAACGTTATTTTACAATCTGAGCCTTCTTTCGGTAATAAAACAAGTCGTTTGACTCACCCATATCACGTTCGTGTCATTTGGAGCTGTTTGAAGAAAGTTATGTTGTAGCGTATCCGTTAGCATTTGTATTTGGGGCATTACTTTGCGGTCTCCAAATAACACAAACTTTAGCACTTTTCAAATCATAGAAGCCCGATGTCTTAATGTAAGATTTCGTTTGAAGCAAAAGTGGCCTGTAATCCGAGATTTATCCATAGTTTTCAGCTTTGCGTTTCATGTTTGGGTCCCGGGAGCTGAGAGCACACTCCACACATGCGCACTGGCGTCCTCATCTACTCGAAACTATGGCTAAATCTCAGATTACAGGCCACTTTTGCTTCCAACGAAATCTTTCATTAAGACATCGGGCTTCTATGATTTGAAAAGTGCTAAAGTTTGTGTTATTTGGACACCGCAAAGTAATGCCCCGAGCAAATGATACAGCACCATGTTAACGGATACGGGATCATTACTAGAACAGAACGGCTCAACATAAGTTCTGCGATACTGCTCCAATTGACAGAAAAATGCTATGGGTGAGTAAAACTACTTGTTTTATTGCCGAAAGAAGGCTCAGATTGTAAAAAAACGTTAATTTGCCTTTAAATCGAATTAGTTTTGGTTTTCACATTTTTAAGACAGTCTTGTTATGAATACAATCGGAATTTTAGTTGATATGCAAACATTAAACAACTATTTATGTCTTGGTGGTTGCCATTTACTCGTAGGTGTCTTTATTTGAGGTTGGAAAAATCTTGCTGTTCGATATCTGAATTCAATTTGATTTATTTTTAGTATTTGTTATATAATGTGGAGTTAAAGGTGCATTGTGTAACTTTTCTGGTGGAGGGTCCGTCAAATATTTTTCTCCATGGAGAGGTAATTGCTTTGTCTGGATTGTGTGTAGAATCCCTCAGTCGTCCAGGTAGAATCCACGGCAAAAGGAGAAATCCAATTTGTCAACTGGACAAAAGTTTATTTGGTCGAATACATTTCGCAGCTCATCCAAACTGCTTCTTCAGTTCTGAACTGAATGAGCTGCAAAATGTATTCAACTAAATAAACTTTTGTCCAGTTGACAAATTGAATTTCTCCTTTTGCCTTTGTCTGGAATATTTCACAGTGTGGAGACCAAACCAGACCAAGTTACAGGTCAGATCTGTGGAGAGTTGTTTTTTTTTTTTTTTAGGTATTTTGAGCTAGAGTAAAATAGAGCTGTTTAATGTGATACGCTGGAACATTTCAGACAGACTAATGACATATCCATAGAAGCAAGGAGGTGACAGACCCCCAACAAAAAAGTTACATGGTGCAGCTTTAAAGGGATATGCCACCCCCAGGTCAAATTTGGGCATCTCCCCACAGTCCAGAGACTAAAATAAGTGGTGGAAAGCGTTTTCCTGCTCACCCAGCCATTGTCCGAGTCTGTCAGCACTGACCGCCGCGGTATCTGCAGCTCCTCCGCCTTAGACTGGAGTCTAACGTCGCCAGAGAAAGATTTCGGCCAAAAGGAATTAATTTGCTCGATGCGTTTCCCAATTACTTTATGTGTAGTGCGCATTCATATCGAGTGCAAATAAATGTGCAAATCAACACGGAGAGCTTGACTTGGTCATTTTGGGTGGGAACTATTTTCCAGTGCGGAAGGATACAGCCGTATCACTCAGCACGCTGCCAGGGGAATCCCAGTTACGCACCGGGAAGGGAGTTCCCCTGTTGCACAACGTGGTGCGTGATACGGCTGTATTCTTCCGCACTGGAAAATAGTTCCCACCCAAAATGACCAAGGCAAGCTCTCCGTGTTGATTTGCACATTTATTTGCACTCGATATGAATGCGCACTACACAGACAGTAATTGGGAAACGCATCGAGCAAATTAATTCCTTTTGGCCGAAATCTTTCTCTGGCGACGTTAGACTCCAGTCTAAGGCGGAGGAGCTGCAGATACCGCGGCGGTCAGTGCTGACAGACTCGGACAATGGCTGGGTGAGCAGGAAAACGCTTTCCACCACTTATTTTAGTCTCTGGACTGTGGGGAGATGCCCAAATTTGACCTGGGGGTGGCATATCCCTTTAAGACAACAATCTCTACTTTTGTTCTTTAAAAATATATGAGGTTTTAAAAAGTTGAACCCAAACTTATAGGAGAGTGGGTGGTCCTCAGAGGCTGGTAAAAATGCTTGGAGCCCTTCAACGTTATTGGAGTCTCTTTGTGGTCCATCTGAGCTCTGACCTTGGTCCTGTTTACTTTGTCTGGGTTTCAAAACATGACAAAACTTCACCCCCATTGCTATAGAAACAGATGGACAGATGCATTATGGGTACATAGCTCCGGTCTTTTCATATGGACTGAAATGAAAGGCTATGTTTACTGCCATTCATAGTGATCTATAAAGACTTGGTTGTTGATCATATGCAACACAACACAAAAATTGCTACGGTTAGCTGCCTAGCACTGTGGATCACCTCTGTATTATTGTTTATAGGTGCACTACGTAACTTTTTGGTTGGGCGTCTGCCACCTGCTTGTTGCTATTTGTGTTTTGTTTCATTCACACTTGTTTGAATATTAAACATTATTAGTCTGTCTACATCTCCAAAGCCCAAAATGCTCTGTTCCACCTTGTGATGTTAACAGCTACTTTTTTACCCCGGGTTCAGTAGAGATGGGCAATTCCAGGGCTGAAATTTATCCAAATGAATTTAGGCTACGTTTATTTGATGACGGTCTCTAACAGAAGACACAAAAGTGGCGTTGCATCTTCACTTTTTATTCTGTGTTTAGACGAGCGTTTTCGGGAGGAAATCTGCGTGCATACGGTGAAGCAAAAGTGTGTGGAATTCGATTGTATATGCATGCCAGGCGGCTAGGTGGTGCTGTGATACATTATCACTATGTCCACGCACATGCGTAGAATCTCCCTTCTTCTCATCTGCGCTGCGAAAAGCAAAGCAAAACATGGTTACTGGTAGCAAAAACATTTCATGTGGTCAGACAAATTGCTTCAGACCATGTTAGACTACAAAGCAACGAAGGCGCAACAAGGCGCAACATATACTATATGTGTGCATGTATGTGACGTAAACGGGTACACGACGTCAGCAGATTTGATCGGAGTTTTGCGTCTTGGGCAGTGTAGACGAAAACGCTATGGTGGAGCGTATTCAAATTTTCCACTTTGGAGGGCGGTTTCAGTTTTTTTTGCGTTTTTAACCCCCCAAAACGCCATCACCGTCTAAACGAAAGGCACTTCTTCCGATAAAATATTTTGTCGTTTTTACCTGTAAGCTTTTTCGTGTAAACAGGTGAATGTGTATGGAATTTAAAAATACAGTGGAGCACTTCCTGTATTACCACATGACATCACAAGGTGGAACAGAGTGTTTGTTTGAGAGAAGAACTCAACCTAAATATGCAGGGTTTGCGTTGTGTGTTAAACATGTGTGAATGAACCAAAACACAACTCCAGGTATGTTTTTGATGAGGAAACAACATTATAACATAGATTTAAAAAATGGCATAACATGGGCTCTTAAAAATCCTGCGATGGAGACATTCCACACAAGCTTTGAGATATTACCTTTCTTCTCACATTGATTGATCCAGACCATTAACACAGCAGTCAGCCTTAACAAAAGCATCAGAATTTGTCACTGCTGTCCCCAGAGGCTCTTTGCACTGGTAGGATATCCTTATAATTTAGCATTGCTTTGGGTTTATTACAGTCGCGTTGATTTTTCTCAACTGTTAAACCTCTGTTTCTTTTTGTGTGTGTGTTTTGTTTCTCTATACACTTGTCTGGCTCTCGCTCCAGGCCTTCTCCATTTATATTGTTCATTTAATTATTAATGTTCTTAATTCTCGATGACCGAAATGGCTGGTTTATTCCTGCCTCCAGGCGCTTTTTCTTTTCTTACAAGTCATTAGCAGTGGAAAAATTGCACTCCTGCCCACACATAGAAACTGGGGACTGCCACGGCTGCCAAACTCACCAGAGAGCTTGGGGACGTTAAAGGCGCACTATGTAACTTTTCTGTTGTTTCTATGGATATGGCATTCCTCTTTATAATTATTAAATTACAGATGATTTTATGTGATGAGTGTTTTCACGTGACGGCATAATCCGGAAGTCGGCCATGTTGGAGATATCAGCTATATCAGCTATTGTCGGGTGCAATAGATCGGACAGAGAAAAACACCTGCAGTTCTATCATTTACCTAAAGTAGTGACCAACCAGGGTGAACAGACAGAGGAAAGGAGGCGACAGACAAAGCGACAGAGGTGGAAAGACGATGTTATTATTTAAATCTTTGCAAAACATGAGTATTTACAAAAGCAACATACCAGTACTTAAACACGTTGCACATGTAATACAAGTATGCCTTTGCTTTCATATGCTTGTCTCCAATTTTCCACACTTTGCGCTCTCGTACCAGCCACAAACAAACTGGTTGTTGCCTCCAGACCTTTAGAGCTCTGAAGGTCTTGTGCTGTGTAAGGGTTTGGGGAGAAGACCATGTAGTCCACAATATCGGGATTACTTACAGCAGCAGAATCGACAAATCTCCACTGTTACTGAACAAACTTGAATCCATCTCATATGGATCTTCTTGCCCAATTAATTTGAGTTTGTTCATACAAGGCTCCTTTTCTTTGGCATCCAACTTATCTCTGTACAACTGGTCAACTGTCTCAGAAGTTTTGGATTCTGATGTGGAAGGTTTATGGCGAAACTTTGAGTTTTTCTGCACGGTTGCTTTATAAGCGTGGTTAATTTGAGTGAACAATATCTCCAACATGGCCGCACGTCCGGGTCATAGGGTCATAGATTTTTCGAGTCCGTGAAAACACTCTATAGCTCAAAAATATGTAGAAAAACAGGGATTCAGACTGTGAGTGGGGTTGACATGTAAGTTGTTCTGGTTTGGTCTACATGCAGATAGAAAGGTTTAATGTCATACTGTGAAACATTCCAGAGAAAGCAATAACATCTCCATGGAGAAAAGCATTTGATGGACACTCCACCAGAAAAGTTACACAATGCACCATTAAAACAGTGAGGTCCAATATGGCCTCTAGATAACGCTGGCGTTTACGTGTTTTGCCCTGATCCTGGAGTCAGTGTTAGTTAATGAGAAAATGCTCAGTACATTTTGGGTGAATGGCTAAAAACAATGGAGTGTATATGAAAGTCTCTGCTAAACAATAGAGGTGGAGCAATATACAATTTCCCCAAGAAGACACAAGATTGAACCCATGAGACAAGAAAGGCAAAACATTATTTAGAGTTAATAAATGAATACACAATGTTTTATTTACTTTATTTAATATTTTTCTATCATTGTCTCACTGCTTTTTGGATGCAAACGTGATGTCAATAAATGTAGCTCACTCTTAACACCTTTTTGTCCAATGCAAATGTAAAGAAAAAATCTGTGTGCACAGTCTTGTGGCAGTTTTGTCTCACGAGATCCCATCCTATCCCATCCAATCCTACTAATGAAGAGACTGTCATTATCAAAGTTCAAAGTCAGCTTTATTGTCAAAAACCATACGTACAGGTTGCATACACAGGATTTGAAATTGCAGTGCCCCCTAGGCCCACAGTGAACATAAAACATCTGATAAAAAAGACGATAAACACCATGACTAAAACATCATGTATACCCGTAGCAAAAGTACAGTAAACTTGTATATATACAGTGGCATGAAAAAGTATCTGAAGCTTTTGGAATTTCTCACATTTCTGCATAAAATCACCATCAAATATGATCTGATCTTTTTCAAAATCACACAGATGAAAAAACAGTGTCTGCTTTAACTAAAAACGCCCAGACATTTATAGGTTTTCATATTTTTAATGAGGATAACATGCGAACAATGACAGAAGCAGAAGATTATATTTATTTACTGAAGTTTGTTTCGTAAATTGTTTAGTTTAAAGGTGCACTGTGTAACTTTTCTGGTGGAGAGTGGTGCTTTGCCTGGAATGTGCCACAGTATGGTATTAGACTTTCCATAAACGCAAGCACGTGATGCCACAAAGCTAAGTTTCAGGTCAGATCTATGGAGAGATGGCCCCACACACAGTAATAAAGCATCTATTTGAAGGTACTTTTGACCAATAAAAACAGCTTTAAATGAATGAAAGCAAGATGGAAACGTTTAATGGCATACTGTGGAATATTCCAGACAAAGCAATAACGTCATTACAGAGACAAGCAGGCGACGGACTCTCTCCTGGAAAGTTACACAGTGCACCTTTAATTTATGCATTATTGGATAAACTTGGCTATCCATCCATCGGTAATCCAGAAATGCTCCTCAGTGTTTTCAAGGCCACACTTTTAGTTTAGTTGTCAAGACGGTTAGCCAATACAAAAGCAAAAGGAGTCTAAACCTAAAATGCCTCTCTCTGATCTGAACGGTCACTACCTAAACCCCAGCGCCTGCAGCCATCATGAATGAGTGCTAGTGCAGCCTCTGGAGGTTCTGAGCTTTCACACTAGACCTGGCCTGTCCATATACTGACAATGAGAAAAACATGTATGCACTTTTCACTTTCTGAGGTTTTTGAGCGTTAATGTGAGCTCCCCTACCCTGTTTAGGCCCCCCCAATGGCTAAAAGTTGCGAAATGTCTAAACTGAGCATTTGCGTTGCTTTTCTGCGTTTGAAAAAAAACACAGCTCAAACGGGCGATTCTGAACAAGGGGACTTTGTTACGTAACATCGACAAAAGAAATGCAAATGCAGTTCCATCACAATCTGGATCTCCACCCCCTGTTTCTGGAAATCACGCCCAGAGAGTTTGGACCGCGAAGGAGCTACGCAATGCGAAATGCGTTTTTTTATTTGCTTGGAGGCACGTGCGAGTGTTTCTAGGCTCGGAAGTCCTTTACCCGACCCTCTGGACCTCTGAAACCGCAGTGGTTTACAGTCTGGCAACAAGGCCCAGAATGAGTCGTTCAGACAGAGAGATTATGACTCTGACTGTGTACATATGTCTTTCTCATGCACTGAATGTTGATTTTGGAGCAGGATTCATTTACAGTATTAGGGAACCATTAAGGCACCATATAAAAGCATCAAGAAGTACCATGTCATAGGACCTTTAATGCACGGGAAACCCCGGTTCAGTTGTGACGTAGCAGAAAAAACTGTTGATGTGTGGTTACATACAGTTCCTTTAAAGGTGCATTGTGTAACTTTTCTGGAAGAGGGCCTGTCAAATGCTTTTCTCTATGGATATGTTTCACAGTATGGCATTTAAGCCTTTCCATCATCATGGAGACCAGACCAAACCAAACCAAGTTACAGGTCAAATCTGTGGAAGGGCAACCCCACTGACAGTCAGAATGTTTTTCTAAACCACCTGTAACACTGGTCTACAAACAAAATGCTTCTGGAACAAAAGTAGTGAATTTTTTCTTGGTTTAGGTCACTAATAAAGAAAAAGTTAAGTCAGAAGTGCTGATTGGCTATAGTTTCCAAGATATAGTATTGGGTCAAAATAGAAAATTTATGCAAAATAAGGCAAAAACGGTAGTTTATCAGAAGGTACAGTGTGTCTGCAAGCACCAGTTCTATCTGAAAGCCTGTCTGCACATTCATTTTAATGTCTACAGTTTTAACATCAAATATTTTTGGATTTCACATAAGAGAGATGCCTCGAAATGGTGTGCACCTGATGTCTTAAGGTAAAGAAGTGCAAGTTAAATATTTCCAAAATATAAATATTATTTTAACAAAATGCCTAAATCTGTTGTATAAACAGATGTGATTTTGATGTAAAACAATATCATTAAATACCTTGAATGCACTAGCTAACCAGCACAGTTATCAGTTGATTTTCAGTTCATCTTATCAATATAAATGAGATTCAGCCACTTTATCTCGAAAGCAGATCGAGTCCAAAAATTTGTAGACCAGTGCAATTGAAGAAGTGTAAAGTAGACCTTTTTGATGTCATACTGTGGAACATTCCAAGCAGACCCTGACATAACCCCGAACCAGAAAGTTACATAATACATAGTAATTAACTCATTCACTGCCGGCCTGTTTTCAGAATTGTATCCCTCAGACTGCCGGAGGTTTCAGTGGATTTTCACTGATTTTACAAGACTCACAGAATACTGAGTTATTTGACTATATAAACATGGCACACATCAAAATAAAGCGTTGACTCTCTTCTTTCACCTGGAAAAAAATATGTTTCTAACCTTTTCAGTTCTCAAATAACTGATAGTAGAACATAGGGAAGTTTCAGCAAAAACACTGGTTTTTGACCATAAAATGGAGAAAACGAGCATTTTGTGCAAAGAAGGATTTCGAGCAGATCAGTGACTTTGACATCAATATTTATCGATTTAGTGACACCTCAAACATCTAAAATAACAGAGAAAGAGATTTTTGATGACAAAGTACATTTTTTATTTACAAATATAAGAATAAAAGGCTCTGTGAATTGAAAATTCCTTCAAATCAATAGTGCCAAGAGATGTTTACAGGATATAATAATATCTTTTCATATAAAATAGAACTTTGTTGAGGCTTTGTCTGAGGCCCAGAGTACAGACCCATAATAAAAACTAATATATACACACACACACACATACACACACACACATATATATGTACATACACACAAGCCCATGCATAAACCTTTACACACACACAGCTACACACATGCACGGGCACACGTACACACACATATAACTTCATTAATTACAATTACCACACAGCAGCATCATGTAAACTTAATTCTTCTCATCTCATGCCTCTTTGGAGACCAGGATCTAGTGCTCCAAGTCAGTAAACTTCTTCTTTGGCGCTGTCGTAGTTCTGATCAGAGTCCCTGCTCCGCGCAGCACAATCACGACACGCCCCCTGCCTCGGGCACAGCAGATCTCGACCCCGACCTCGCTGCTTGATCCGGCGGGTCTCTGTGATCCTCTGATCCGGGATCCTGGGTCCCAAGAGCGATCAGAGCGCTCTGTAGGTGCTGATCAACAGTTATCTGCTTTTCCGGGTTCCCTTCGCCTCGCCATCTTGCTCCTCTCGCCAATAAACAGTACACGCGCTACACTCTTCCTCTCTTCCGCGTCTCTGATCGGCAGATAAGATCGCTACCTACAGGTTGGGAGACGTGAATTACACCTTCAAAGTTGCTCCAGGTCGTATTCTAGCGATCCCCGCTGAAAAAAGCAATTGACGTCTATAGACGTCACGGCAGTCAACGTTTGGATTTGATGGGACGTCAATAGACGGTCAATAGACGTCACCGGCAGTGAATGAGTTAATTCCTTATCTTTTTCACATTCACATCAAAAGGTCATACAAAAATACTCAGAAAACTCCAGACTCTCTATTTCTGACCCTGGTTTTCCCTGCTCTGTCTGCTTTTGCACCAGACGTTAGCGGGTGTCCCAGATGCCGTGGATGCTCCTGGCTCTTAATTTGTGTTGAGGGCCAGCCCGGTCCAGATGGTATTTGCACTGTGTGATGGAGCAGGATTTTGAGGGCTTTAGTGCAATCTCGGGCTCAGTAAACGTAGCAGGGAGTGCAGGCGGGAGACAGGAAATTGGAAAAGAGAAATTTGGAGGAGATGTAGTGAGCGCAGATTGAAGGCAAAAAGACGTGATACTGAGGCAGATGGTGAAGCTAGCAGTGGATTTGAGAGTTTTGTGACTGTGGCGATGTGAGCAAAAATAAACACATTTGTAGTATTTGTTTCTTAATTTTGATCTCATGGTTAAAGATGCACTGTGTAGCATTTCTAGTGGAGGGTCTGCCACCATCTCCATCTCTATGGAGATGTTATTGTTTTGTCTGGAATGTCTTTTACCTGGTCAGTTAGAACCACACGCTTTGACAAAACGAATCTGGAGCAGAGGGAGTGATTGACAGGTGGATTAACCAATCAGAGAGAAGCATGCTCCTCTCCCGTCTAAAACAAACATGGCTGCTTACACATAAAAAGGAGGAAAATTTACAAAAACTGTGCAGATTTTTCCAGAATCAACAATTGTAGCACCAAATTATGACTTATTTTAGGTAAAAGAAGTTGTCCATTTTGTTCTGAATGTTATGATCATTTTCACGAGGAGACGTCTTCCGCATTTGAGGGACACAAATTAGCAGCTGTGGTTGATTGTTTCAAATTTGGATGGAGGTAATGCCATACTGTGGAACATTCCAGGCAATATCTCCATCAATTCAGTTGATTCTGTTGAAGAAAATTCAGTAAAAATTCTGCAAAATCACGACATTTGAAGCTTCATTAAACCTTCATTAAAACACTTTCACTTTTTACTCTTTAAGTACATTTCTAAACTGGTACTTTTACTACTTTTTCTTGAGTAGATTTTTTTCATGTGATACTTTTACTTGAGTTTGCTCCAGTATCTGTACTTTTACATAAAGGTGCAGTGTGTAACTTTTCTGGTAGAGGATCCGCCACATGCTTTTCTCATTGGAGATGTTACTGCTTTGCCTTGATTATTCCACAGTATGCAAATAAACTTAATAATCACAAAGAAGGCAAGTTAATCGTCAGATCTATGGAAAAGCAAGCCTGCACATAGTAAGAATTCATGTTTTTCTGGGTATTTTTGAGCTATAAAACACCTGTAATTGAATAAACGCATGGCAAATGCTGTATGTTTAATGCCTTACTGTGCAAAGATATAACATCAAACAGGGATCCTCTAGAGCTGGGCGGTATGACCAAAAATTGATATCACGGTATTTTTCAAAATTATATCAATGTCACGTATTTGACAGTTTTTTTTTTTTTTTTTCATGCATGACTAGGTGTTAACCCCATTCCCTAATAGTTTAGAAAATAATTACTGCAGTAAATTCGACTTGGTAAAACATATCTGGGTCCAGTGCTTTAATCATCTCCTTGAAGCTCTTTT
This sequence comes from Paratrypauchen microcephalus, assembly GCA_036785185.1. Classification (NCBI taxonomy): domain Eukaryota; kingdom Metazoa; phylum Chordata; class Actinopteri; order Gobiiformes; family Gobiidae; genus Paratrypauchen; species Paratrypauchen microcephalus. Next base: position 2,733,879 of record JAVJIX010000036.1, on the reverse strand, counting down.
CTCAACAGGACTAAGTGATACCGTGTCTTTGGCGAAGTGGACAGTAACAGCGTTGGTAATATCGTTCCACCGTTTGCTTTTCTTGTCGTAGGCGGTCCCCTTAGCAAACGCGTCTTTGAGTGACGTCTGAGTGGCGTTTTGTGTCGCGGCGCCAACTTGAACGTTCCCTTTAGACGTGGAAGAGGATGCAGATTTTAGTTTCGTGCATTCTTCATATTCCAGGACATGTTTGTGATGGAGGTGGTGAAGCAGATTGCTCGTGTCGCCTCCTGGGGTACAACTTTAGCCCGACAACATTTACAGAATACGGTTGTTTGATCAGCGCCAGATTTTTTAAAACCGAAGTACTTCCACACACCTGACACGGCTCCTCTTTTCGGTACAAATTCCTCTGTGTCTAACATTTTCTCCGTCCATGTTGTTCACCGCTCAACACACACTGAGCTTCCAACGCTCTCACGCCGCTGCAAAACAGTCCCCCTCTCAAACAACGTCCTGCGGCGCGACGTTCCGCCGCTCTGTGTTCCCGACGTTTTGTATGCACACACTCACCGGTATTGGGATATATGAAAAATTCGTATAATAAAAAAAAAAAAAACACCAGTATTTAGTATGAACCGGTATACCACCCAGTCCTAGGATCCTCCATCTTAGAAAACACATTGTGTTTCTTCAAGTAACAAAATTAAGTCCCGTATTTTTCGGAGTATAAGTCGCATTTTGGGGGAAATTTATTTGATAAAATCCAACACCAAAAACATACATGTCATCTTTATTTATTTATTTTAAAATGAAAATAAAATAGAGAACAACAGGCTGAATAAGTGTATGGAATACTAACGTTACATGACAGACATGCCTGGTAATGTCAGTAACGACGTAACATATTAAGAGTTATTCAGATAACTCTAGCATAAAGAACATGCTAACAAGTTTACCAAACTATCAGAATATGACTTTCTTTTCAGTGCCATTTTTGTTTAGCCCTTCTCAGTTGTATTTAGAACGGCAGTGTTGAAATTATCAACACAGGCCTAGCGCGCCATCTTGCGGTTTAGTGTGAAAATTACATGTGAAATGATATAATAATATCATTTCACATGTAATTTTTCACACATAAGTCGCTCCGGAGTATAAGTCGCACCCATGGCCAAACTATGAAAAAAACAGCGACTTATAGTCCGAAAAATACGGTACTTCTTCCACTGCTGGTTGTCAGCAGGGTTGGGAGGGTTAGTTTAGAAATGTAATCCGGTACAGTTACTAGTTGCTCCTTAAAATATGTATTCAGTAACGTAATCCCGGTACTATAATATTAAAGTAATGTAACTTGATTACTTTCAGTTACTTTTGGATTACTTTAACACCAAATATCCTATAACAACAAGAAAACAAGAAAATTACAATACAATTAAAAGTTTTTAGGAGGACAAGTACAGCGCACGAGTCTGTACGTTCTGTTTTCCCTACATATGACCTCCGGCTTTAAATGAAAAAATGAAATAACATAAAATGCTTTCAAATTGTAACCCTGCTAAGTAATCCCCATTTTCACTAAATGTACCTGTAATCTGAGTACGTCTTTTTCTTTGTAACTGTAGGGGAATACAGTTACCTTTTTTTTGTATCCTTTTACTTAACGCCGTTCCATGTAATCCGTTACTCCCCAAGCCTGGTTGTCAGTATGTATCCCCTGTGTATTATCCACTTTACATTTTGGCTTTCCATATAATTTGACTTTAATGTTTTGCACCTTCCAGCCTTTTTTAAGATTTTCCTGTTTACACGCTTGTGGCTCATTTATGTATTAATCACCAATCATTTACAAATTTGCATCCTGTTCTTTAGATCTTTAGATCTCTGTGACAAATTGACTTCCTGTTTTGTCCCAATAGACATAAAAGAGTCTCCTCAATGTTAATAATTTTCCTATGAGACATACCCAATCTGTCTACATCAAAGCCACATTCAAACCCATTTAAACCCCCACAACCACCTCATGACATAATTAGCTGAAAAGATCTGAAGGAATCTCTGTTAAAAGGCCCATATTATGCCATTTTCTGCTCTGTGTTATAATGTTCAGTGGGATAATACTTAATGTAAATATAAATTATAGTTTTAAAACAACCAAGAAGCAATTTATGAAGAAAAGTTGAAAAATATGTTGAAAATTACAGAAAGTAGAAAGAGTTTCATACTTGAGTAATGAGATCAGGCGAGGGAGGATTCTGTATAAAAGTTATGCACAATTTTCACGCATGAAACACATTTTTTCTGATATTTTTTACATGATTATTTAAAGGTCACATGGCATGAAATTTTCACTTTCTGAGGTTTTTGAACGTTAATGTGAGCTCCCCTACCCTGTTTAGCCCCCCCCCATGGCTAAAAGTTGTGAAATGTCTAAACTGAGCATTTGCGATCCTTTTCTGCGTTACAAAAAATCGGAGCTCAAACGGGCGATTTTGAACAAGGCACCTTATTGACGTCAGATCGAAAAAAGAAATGCAAATGCAGTTCCACCCCCGTCTGTCTGTACTCAGCGTCTCTGTAAATCACGCCCAGAGAGTTTGGACTGCGAATGCGCTAGGCAATGCGAAATGCGTTTTTTTATTTGCCTGGAGGCACGTCCGAGTGTTTCTAGGCTCGGAAGTCCTTTATCTGAGCCTCTGGACCTTTGAACAGCAGTGGTTTAATTTTATTTTCTGTGGAAATGTGTTTATTTTTCAATGGAACGCTTCAAATCTCTCCCCCGTGCAAAAACAAGGAAATGGATCAGCTGAGGGCTACAGCGGAGAGCGGAGCGTTTGGCCACGCCCCCACCCTCTACTATTGGCCAGCTCTTTTCTCCTCATTTGCATTCAAGCAACAACGCCCATTATGGAGTGTTCCAGAGAGAGAAAAATTACTCTTTCTCATCTTATCTCTGTTTCTCATGCAGTGTTGATTTTGAAGAAGGATTCATTTACAGTATTAGGGAACCATTAAGGAGCCATATAAAAGCATCAAGAAGTACCATGTCATGGGACCTTTAAACAATTATTATTTAAGCGAGATTAAAAAAAAGAAAAGAAAACTTTGATTTTGTTCAAAAAAATAATTTCTGTGTTCATTAGAGGAGCAAATATATATTACCCAGGGTACTATATGGTTACTATGGAATTCAGAAGCATGATGTTATGATTTCCAAACAGGAAGTACAATTCTAAACCTAAAAAGCTGCCAAATTAGGCTTTTTAAACGTTTTTTTTTTAGTTTTTTTTTTTTTAGTTAAATATTAATGTAAAGACTACCCAAATATTTTTCCTCATCACAAACATACCTGGAGTTGTGTTTTGTTTCATTCACTCATGTTTAACACACAAATCCTGCGCCCTGAGCTCTTCGCTCAGACGGAAAACGCTCTGTTCCACCTTGTGATGTCATGTGGTAATACAGGAGGTGCTCCACTGTGTTTTTAAACCCCACACTTTCACCAGAATCAGCTGGATGATTTTAGCCCTGGAATTGCCAATCTCTACAGAGCTGTTAACTTGAAAACTACCACTATGTAACAGTCAGCTGCTTGTTTCTATGGAGATGTCATTGCTGTGCCTGGAATGTTCCACAGTATGGCATTAAACAGCTCTACTTTACGTTTATTCAATTACAGGTTTTATAGCTCAAAAATACCTAGAAAAACAGGCATTCTGAGTGTGAGCGGGGTCGCCTCTCCACAGATCTGACTGACCTGTAACTTGGTCTGGTTTGGTCTCCATGAAGATAGGAAGGTTTAATGCCAGACTGTGGAACATTCCAGACAAAGCAGTAACATCTCCATGGAGAAAAGCATTTTGTGTAATATAGGACCTTAAACGTGCGAAGTGAAGTTGATGAAGAGTGGAGGAGATTGCGTTTTCACTCCCCCATCACTCACCATTAAGACCAGACGCTGGACACCCCATCTCAATATGGCGTTATGAACAGTGGCAGATGGGGTGGTTGGAATGCTAAACAAGATGCCCCTGTCAGATACAAAATGAACAGCTAATTTACCAGAGAGACTTCCATTATCCGTCTACCGTCAGTTATAATAATCCTGTATGGACGATGTGAATTATGTCAGTGTATTGAAATGATCTGTTTTAATGTTTCGCAAAAATTGGAGATGAGCTGCTGGTAATGGACTTAAAGTTGCATTATGTAACTTTTCTGATGGAGGTTCTGTTGTCTGCTAGGTTCTTTGTTTTTATGCCATCGCTCTGTATGACATTAAACAGCTCTATTTTACATTTGTTAAATTACAGGTGCTTTTATAGCTCAAAAATCCCTAGAAAAAACAGGCATTCTGATTGTGAATGGGGTCGCCTCTCCAGAGATCTGACCTGTAACTTGGTCTGGTTTGGTCTCCATGAAGATAGAAAGGTTTAAGGTTTAAGATAAAGCAATAACATCTCCATGGAGAAAAGTGTTTGGCTGACCTGACCTTCTACCAGAAAAAGTGTTGTCACAGTACTAACGTTTGATATGTTGATACCAAGGAACAGACTTCATACTCAATTTCAAACTTTTTAGTCAGTAGAATATAATTTTCACCCCAAAAATTAAACTGTATTTTAATTTACCATATGGTCTTGAAGTAGTTGTGATAAACTTAAAGACCATTCTAAGGCTGCGTTCACATTTGCACATACTGTTAACCAGATCAAAATAGGAACTAAACTGTCACTAATCCTGGACTAGGTCAGGACTAAACTTGAACAGGACCAAACCAAGTCTAGCGTTGGGAAGCCTGGGTTTAAGCCAGCACCAGTGTCAGTGTGAGAAATAACTGAATACATGTACTGAAAATACATATTCTGAATACTAATTTTGAGTAATTTTGAGTGATTTCCAGTACAGTTAGTCTTGCATTTGGTGGTATATTTTGGTGATTGTTTTACTAAATTAAAAAGAATACATGACAGTACTTCATCATGTAATTTTGGTTTTGCACTGCACAGTATTAGTGAGAAAAATAGCAGTTTTTTGTCTCTAATTAGACATAAATCAATGCATAACAACAAAAATAGTTTATAATTATATGTCATGTTTTTATACTTTAAAATTATACAATTTAACATAAAAGCATTCTAAGTGTAGACTATAGTACTCTGACTGGACCATGTATCAGAATACGTTACAAAATACATTTTAATGCAGGTATTCAGTATCAAATACATTTTCAAAGTATTCTTCCCATCACTGACCAGCATCAAACACAGACACATGTGAACACCTCCTAAAACTAATCTGGAAATGTCATTTAGAGTATTGGTATCCAGTTTTAGTATCAAATAATATCTGCCAATTCCCTGACAACCGTAAAAGAGTTGATAGCCCCCCTGTAAAATTTCTCATCTGACTTTGACCCGTCCTTCACTGATATAGATTGTTGTAGCTTCTCCAAAGAATGCATTTAGGTCTGTAGTACCTTGCTTTTTGTACAAACTTGGGAATTGTACCTAGGACCTTATTATTATGAGGTACTAAGCACTTCCTCACAGCGCAAGAATACAAAAGACAATAGAACAACAATAGATTCTCCAGCTTCTTTCAGTTCTAAACTACTCCGTTAACATTCCTCCTTTCTCCCCTTGATAGTCTTTGAATTTATTAATCTGGATCTTTATCAAAATTGTCAAATTGCTTCTCCACTAAAACACATTTGGCTCCTTCTGTTGTATTGTCTCAGTAAATCACTGCTTTCTTTTGAGGCATCCCTTATTTTGCCTTAAACTTCCATTGGATCGTTCCACTTGGTTTGTCCTGGTTTGTCATATAAAAGTGAAAAACAGAACTAGTTCATTTTTACTCATTTTAGCTCAGTTGGTAGAGTGTCCACTGATCCGAAGGTTGAATGTGTGTATGAATGTGTGTGAACGGGTGAAATGTTGCTTGACGTAGAGTGCTTTGAGTGCTTTGAAGTGCTTAAGTGCTTTGAAGCGCTGTATATGTGACAGTTTTCCTGATTTACCTTATGTATTCCAAGCATCCTAATGAACTCTTTTCACGCTTACGTCACAAAACCAGAACACTTTTGGAAACATGTGGATGATGACTCCCTTTGGGCTCTGTTGGTGATAGTAACTCTATAAAAGTGAAAAAAAAAAAATGCAAATGCATGGTCCAAAGCAAGACTTTTTGCAGAAACTATTTAAAAATAAAAAAAGCTTTCTTATCGGCCATCTGAGTGTGCTGTGCTTTTTTTTTTTTTCACTTTTAAATTGCTGTTCCTTGCATTTGCACCTCTACAAGAACTTTGGTGTGCATTTTCTATTTCATTTGCGGCAATAGTAACTCTGACTAAATCTGGGAAAACTGAGAAAATGGCCCGGTTTTCTTCATCTAAATGTCATTGTATTCCTTCTTTTTTCCTTTTATAAATTGCCTATTAATCTGTATAATATAGCAGTCTGTTATGTTCAGCAAATCAGCACTTACAATCAGCTGCCTTTAAGTGACACTGAAGACGTGATTAGAGTCCCGTCCTCCATGGAAATCTCCAGCAGGTTGTGAAGACGCTGCTGCCGAATCCACGGTTTTATTTCATGCCCAGTGTCGGTAACACCGGAAGTCGTCATCCGCATCTTTCCAGACGTCTTCCATAAGCGTGAACAGAGCCTATTATTCAGTTTATGAGAGCTTTTCGCAACTGTCAGATGTCCAAGCTGAGTCACGGTAATGCTAACAACAACTATCATGCCAACAGCGCACTTCCTGGTTCTCAAACAGTAAAACGCTTAGATGCAGATGGCACACAGCGGTCTCATTTTGACCCTAAACAGCTGCTTTTACAATATCTCTACAATTGATTATCTAAATTAGCATTTTAAGACTTTTTTTAAATCTATATTTTAGTTACTTTGAGAAATTTATTCACCTAAATTGAGTTTGAAAACTGAAAATACCTTTCTTTTTCCTTATTATTCAGAATTCCTTTAAAGGGGCATTGTGTAACTTTTCTAGTGGAGGGTCTGTCAAATGCTTTTCTCCATGGAAACGTTATTGCTTGGTCTAGAATATTTCACAGTATGGTGTTTAACATTTTTATCATCATGGAGACCAAACCAAACCAAGTTACAGGTCAGATATGTGGAGAGGCGACCCCGCTCACAGTCAGAATGCCTGTTTTTCAAGGAAATTTGGGCTATAAAACCACCTGTGATTGAATAGATGTAAGGTGAAGCTGTTTAATGTCATACTGTGGAACATTCCAGGTAGAAACAAACAAGTGATGGATCCCCAACCAGAAAGTTACATAGTGCACCTTTAAATAGTTCTGACAGTTTCCATTTAAATATCAAAACTGAGAAAATCTCCTGCGCGCCGTCCAAAAAAAACCCCACACTATTATTCCAGCTGCCCCGTGCTGTTTTTGAACCTGTAATATGAAAAGTATCCTCCAAAAACAGTACACAGTGAACGAGACTTTTGGAGGCAGCTGGACTTTGTGGTCCGTGTACCACGAAAAGCTATTAAACAGAGCAGTGGTCCACAAACATGTAGAGACAAAACAGGACTCGGAGCACGGCGGGGGGCTGTGAGAAGCAATTTTCTCTTTTGGGATTGTGAAAAATGGTGCGTGTGTGAAAATCCAGATAGAAACACTCACAAAAACACTGTGAGCAGTACGCAGGAGACAGTTCCAGGATACTTTTCTTTATGGGGCATAATTGACAGAATGAAATCAGATTACTGTATGTAAATATAGCCACTGACTCCAGGTGTATGTTTACATATGTTCTGTTGTGTCCTGTGCAGGTTTACCTACTTGTCTCCATGGATATGTTATTACCTGGAATGTTCCATGGTATTGCATTAAACTAGTGCTGTCAGGCGATTAAAAAAAATAATCAAATTAATTACAGGATTTGTAATTAATTCATCTAATTAATCACATTTTAAGAGTGAGATTGAGAGAGATAGAGAGCGAGCGAACCCACTTTGCAATTGAGTTTGTCAGTTTTTCCTGCAGTCGCTTGGCTCAATTGTTTCCCAAATTCTGCGATTCTGCGATTCTGCGAATTCTTGTTGGTTTGGTGGTTTGTTGAAGTGCGCTCACGCTTGCTCTATCACCGGTAATGATGGCAACTTGTCCAGACATGTTAATCGTTCAAGTGATCCATCAGGCTGGAGCAGCTTCGGTGATCGGAAAATTCTTTTTGACAAAAGCTACAAATCACCGCGTTCTTGTCGATCGTCCCGTCTTCGTTCTTTTTATAAATAAACTTTCCGTTTAACCCGGGCAGCGATTTGCTCGCCGCATGCCAAATTTAAAATGCACACATTGAATTGCCACTCATAGTTAATTGCGTTAATTTTTATAACGCGTTAATTTGTAGTGTATTTAATTAATCTCATTAAAGCGTTAAACTGACTGAGCCCTACATTAAACATTTATTCATTGCTGGTGTTTCTACTGCTCAAAAATACAATAATTCCTTCTCTGAATAGAGACGACTCTCCGCAGATCTGAATTGTAATGTAGAGTAGTGCTGTAACCTTCTTTTCTCCCTTGTGATAGACAGGTTTAATCTGTACTGTGGAACATACTAAAGAAAGCAATAACATTTCCATGGAGACAAGCAGGTGGCGGACCCTCCACTAGAAATGTTACGCAGTGCACCTTTAACTGATAACATGTCACTAAGTGTTTTCGATAATCAGATTTCTCTTGTGCATGTAAACACAAACCAAAACTCAGATCTTACAGTATTATCAGGTTATCTGATTATTCTAGTTACTACGTAATTTTACGTAGTCATGTACATGTACCAAACAGTATGGCAGTGGTTCCCAACCTTTTTTGGCCTGTGACCCCATTTTGACATCACACATTTCTGGCGACCCCATATACTTTTTTATTTTATTTTTTATCATGTTTCAGTCTCAGCCTCAGTCGCAATATTGTGTCAAATGGTTTGACATGTCTGAGGCTTCGGAGAAACACTGACGTCTAGTGGACAAATTTAACCATTGCAAACCAACACACAACCCATGATTTGGGAAGTTCCCAAATGGATGGATGGGAATGGATCGTTTTTTTCCACTTGTAGATGCCATCGAAAATGAAACAAATGCCAAAAGTCGCCAGAAGTCACCAAAATCACCACTAACGTCACACAATACTCCTCACTACCAAACATTTTTAAGAAATATTGTTGCATCTTTTATACTGTAGCAGTTCAGCGCTTGTCAAACCGAGGAAGCGCGTTGAACACTCTGAAGCACTCTGAACCAATCGCAGAGCGGAACATTCGCTGAGCCAATGAAACACTTCGATACACTGAAGCGATTGACATGCAGAGTGAAGCAGCGGGGGGAGGGACCGACACTTCGACACTTTGGTCACGTGAGCGGCTGCTGCGAGACAGTTTCAGAAAGAACGAGACGTGCTCCGGAGCTCCGTCTCATTTGCACATCACTAGTTATTGAGACTGCACTGCTCCGTACATTTCAGGCGACCCCATTTGAAATTTAGGCGACCCCACGTGGAATCACGACCTGAAGGTTGAAAAACGCTGCAGTATGGTATGAATGTAGTCCTATATCTCTCACTGTTTGGGCGGAGCTGTAGGAGCCTGTTGGAGAATGAGCTCCTCTGTCCCTCTATGGTCTGGTGAAGTGGGTGAGCAGGAGTGTCCATGATGGAGAGCAGTTTATCCAGTGTCCTCCTGTGACAAATGTCTCCAACTCACAGCCGATCACGTGACCAGCTTTACTGATCAGTTTTTCAATCCGCCCAATGTCTCTTTTCCTGGTGCTGCTCCCCCAGCAGACCACAGCGAAGTCCAGTTGTTCCAGTTGGTTTGGTATATTCTATCTGACACTGAACACACACCTAATATACTCATACAACAGTGCCACAGACAAAGATAATTTGGTGTCTTGCTCAAAGGCACAACGTAAATGCTGGTGCCTGCTGCTTCACTCGCCTCCTAAGTCTATACTAGCTATAACTTGAACATGACCTAGATGTTGGATTTATTTTTCTATATTTAAAAAAGTTAAATAAAAAAGTGAAATATGTGAGATGTTAGCATGTAATAATGAACAGACTAACCCACCATTGTCTTGTAACACAGAATCCCACTGAGAATTAGAAGATGGGGTATATTCTTAGAAAGCCATATATAAATGCCAGAAACTATTCCCAACTATTGTATTAAAATAAGCTTCGCCGTTTGTTAAATTGGACACTGTAGCCGTTGAAACAGAGGTGTTCCATCACGCAGACATGATGGATCACAGACCATCCAGCTCCAGAAAAAACAGAGGCTGAGTGCGAGCTCCCGGCTGCCCGCCTCCATGCTCTCGTCCGGGGCATAAATCTTCCTCAGAGCCCCCTCCTCCACCAGGGGCCATTGGGTTATATCAAACATTAGAAATTGGGAGGCACAGTTTTCCCATGGTCCAAAGTTCGCAGACCATAGTGACGGAGAGAGGTGGAAAACAGATATTATTTAGCTTAAAGCCCCAGTGTGTAGGATTGCACTTTCTGTTTTAGCTACGGCAGACCTCGAGGGACCCGCGCACCGCACAGTCCCGTTTTTGTTTTTTTTCTCATGAAAACACACATTCCCGATCATGTACCATGACACTCTACACATCAAATGAAACCTTACAGTCTCCTCTTTTTGACTATGCAATTCATTTCCCTGCAAAACAATCACTCCCCGAGCACATGGGGCTTTTATACGGAAAAGCACAAAACAAGGTTAGCTTACCTTAGAATGCTTTGCACAGGTCAAACTCTGTATTTCACCATAAACTTGCTCTCAATTTGTCCATTAGGATCCAGCAAATAAAATCCAGTAAAACAATTTAGTCCAAAACACGTGTTAGATCCATTACGAGTCTGATCCGGCAGCATGCTTGTGTTGTTTACCCAAAACCACGAGCCTTGCCGAAGGCGAAGGCGGAGACCAAATGTCCTTCTGCGGCTCTCGTATTCAAAATGGCTGCCTCTGCATGGGGAAGATCCCCCTTTTATGTGACTATATCTAAGTCCAAAAGAATACTTTGATTTCATGATGGAAGTGAAAAGGCTTGGAAAACAATGTATTTTTGAATGGGTATCTTCAATTTCAGTAATTAACGGGTAAAAATCTTACACACTGTCCCTTTAAAGATGCTTGGTGTTTGATTTTTACTGTCTTAAAAACACATAAGGTTAATTTTAAACAGTTTGGTTCATAAACTGTTTAAAGAAGTGTACTAAGTGAGTGTGACATCACCCACAGCTTTCCACTCAAATTAATCTCGATGCTAAAGGGTACACTGGCAAATTTAGACCCAAGATCCATATTAGGAATAGGAATTTATTTATTTATTACAAAATTGCTAAATAAAAGC